>JAZKJV010007552.1:0-600000 GCA_037367405.1 Ottelia alismoides | reverse complement strand
GAGTCTCTCCTTTCTCAACACAAAGTGGACGGCCACTTAATGGAGAAGAGAAAGAGAGAGAGGGCGAGAATGAGAAAGAGAGAGAGAGAGAGATGTCACCTTGTACAACTCTTAATGATGTACCATGGAAGGCTACCCTAGCCCTCTATTTATATTAGTTTAGGATCCAATGGATCTCAATCCATGGGACACATGGATCCAAGGGCTATGCTTGGTCCATGATAAATCAATGGCTATGATTTGTTGTTGGTTAAAACCAACAACATCAATTTAAATATTAATTAACTAAGAGATAATATGATAAATGAAATGGAGCTAACCATCCTCCTAAAAAGGGGGGCGTCACCCATGAACCATTCATGGGTGACGCCACCTATGAAGGTGGTTATTTGCTCCATTTTATTTATCTTATTATTCCTTAATTAATTACAATAAATATTCACCAAAATAATTCCAAATTAATTTGTGAATATTTCAATCATGCCATTGAATATTATGTGAATCATATTCACAACCCAAACTAATTTGTAAATTGCATTTCCAATTAATTAACAAATGTGAATCCAATTCACACTATTAATTAACAAATGCTATTTACATAAATTCTCTCTCTTATATATACATATTATAAATCATATTTATAATACACATATATCATGGATAGTATTATCCACATTCTCTTAATCCTTGATAATTAAATCCCATTTAATTATCTTAGATAATCATTTTCACAATATGAATCATATTCATATTTAAGCTTGATAATTAAATCTCATTTAATCATCAAGTCCTTGCTTGGATATTTCATCAAAAGAATTATTCTTGAACCCTTTCATGAATAATGTGCTTTCTCCGCAGATACTTGGAGATAAGGACATGGCGATTGTATTATTCCACGTATAGTGACTTGGATGTTGAGATCTCGTCTCAAATCCAGATCGTACGAACCTCCCACAGATGCTTGATTAAATCAAGACCGCAAATCCAATCTTCTCATTGAATCTGAATCTCATTCAGATCAATGTCCAACACTTGGACTAAGATCAGATTGCTTCTCTACTGGAAGGAGTCACTAAAATCCAGACCTGTTTCATCACTCCCTCGGAATGGAAGCGTCATGTATATACAATCGTTTATGATCACATCACCCTCAGGTATTCCCAATACCTGTACATCCTGCATACTGGAAGACCCATGGTCAACCCGAAGATCAAGATCTATTTTACACTGTCTTCTTCAGGGTTTGATCACTAAGTTTCTCATTTGATCATTGGGATTTGGTATTGATCATATACTTTACAAAAGCATATATCATACCTAGGTCTTGATCATATACTTTCCAAAAGTATATATCAAACCTACAAATTCAGTCAAGCTTCCAAAGCGAGACGACCGTGCACGGAATTTGATTCTTCCCAATATCTCATGAGTGAGCTCATGTCTTCCGGTTCAGTAGTGAACCTGTATGATCCCTTTGAGAGATCGTATTACTCATATGCCCTTATATGCACACCAACGCGCCGGTGTATAGACCTTGGTTAGGTCATCAACCTATTGGTCTGTCAAATGTACATACTCAGACATATAGCAATACATCTGTCTCCGGTCAGAGGATGCGTGCCTATGCTGTGACAGCATTCAACATAGGACTTCCGTTATCTCGATCTCGTTAAGTCAACTCTTTGACCTAACTAATCTGACACCTCCGAATCTCTATTCCTATGCAGAGGACCTGCATCAAGAGGTCGGTCAGATATCAGCCTATGTGAGAAAGGATTGCCATCTCCTACTCAGGCTGGAGATCACATCTTAATAATCATTTGACGGTGCTTGATGAGTCCTCAATCTAACCCTTTAGATATTCATCCAAGCACCAGCCTCTATGATTCAATAAGTGAATCAACAGCTGTATGATCATTAAGATAGCCATGGTACATAACCCTAATTGTACAGAGGGACCTATTATGCAAATTATTTATTCTTCATTTCAGATCAGGGAATGATATTTGCAATAACATTTATTGCATAATGGCTCGCCGTGGGCTCACATGTCCAACACATACTCAGACATATAGTAACACATCTGTCTCCGGTCAGAGGATGCGTGCCTGTGTCGTGACAGCATACGATATAGGACTTTGTTTATCTCGATCTCGTTAAGTCAACTCTTTGACCTACCTAATCTGATATCTCTGAATCTCTATTCCTATGCAGAGGACGTGTATCAAGAGGTTGGTCAGATACCAGCCTCTGTGAGAAAAGGATTGCCATCTCCTACTCAGGCTAGAGATCATTTCTTAACAATCATTTGATGGTGCTTGATGAGTCCTCAATCTAACTCTTTAGATATTCATCCAAGCACCAGTCTCTATGATTCAATTATTGAATCAACAGCTGTATGATCATTAAGATGGCCATGGTACATAACCCTAATTGTACTAAGGGACCTATTATGAAAATTATTTATTCTTCATTTCAGATCAGGGAATGATATTCGCAATAACATTTATTGCATAATGGCTAGTCGTGGACTCGCATGTCCAACACCGTGATCCTTGTTGTGACGCCCCGCCCCTCCGGCTACCGAAACCGATGAGACGGGAGCGTCGGACCTACGGTCCAAATACGCCCATGATCTATGATACTCAGCAAACCATCTTATGCACATTAGATTGACATTTGAAATATAAATAACACTATGAGAATAATATGAAATGGAAATAAAATGCAACATCCATTCTGATTAATATTCATCAAGTCCATGTCCATGATATGAGATACATCAGAAAATCTCAAACTTTGTAGAAAAACTCTCCACATATCTTAATACAATGTCTCTCAGTAATAACATAAAATAAAGCGGAAGTAAATAAATTACTCTAAGTAGGACGCACCCTGTCTGATGCAAATATGACGAAGCAAAGTCTGATCTCCTCAAAGCCGCTACTATTGCGGCTGCTGCTCAGCTACACCTGTTGGGTTCACACAAGGGTAACGTTATGAGCAATTGCCCAGTAACGAGACAAATACTACAGTAACTCAGGTAGGAGGAAGCAAGGGATGTATGCTGAACTTATCTAAAAACGTAAGCATATAGGGTAGAAAGCGAGAAGGTCACCCAGCTATTCTAATTCACCTCGGATCATACAACAACTAACTTTATTTATTGATTTATTGATAATTGAGTACTACTATAGCGGTCTTGATATTTCAACAAGTTGGTTATGATCCATAATGGGTTGCAATTTCAGATTCCAGTATTCGATCATTGATCATTATTCATATTATTTTAGCACACGCGAGTACGCGACTCGCAGGCCTCCGCTAAGCGGGAACTTGGTATCCATCTTGAGTAAACCCTCAAGATCCTCTTTTCCATCATAAAAGGAATAAACCAAGACCTCATTCTCCAACTTCCAACCATATCCCGGAACACCTCTCACAATAATATTACTCGAAGTAGAATTTGATGCGGCCACACCCAATTCTACTCCGAGTACTAATATCGTGTATAAGTGTGAAACCAAGAATGCCAACCGCGTCACCTGCCTACTCCGTCGAGCGACTCCGGATGCTACCGGGCTGCTAGGTGCAACGCGTCACCCAACTCGTCCGTTGGGGTCGCGACCTTCAAGGCATCTCTCCGGGGCCTAACGAGGCATGTCCAATCCCTTGAAACGCCTAACTCCATCTCTACTCAATCGTCATGAAAGCTCTCCTAGGGGATGATAAATTCCATGATAATGGACCGACAATCATTACATATTAAGGATGACTCGCAACCCTGTAATGTCTTAGAATACCTTTACTTATTTTAACATCGTGTTTACCTTATCAATGAATATGTAAGGATTATAATTAAGCAATTGACCGCATATTAGTCATACCACCGCAAGTTACTGATTCCAAAATATTATAGTATGCATAATTAATATACCAGATTATTTCTGTCATGTAGCAAAAAACCATGCAACGGATAATTTTCAGTATAAATATAAACAAAAGAAAAGAGCCCACAGATGCTAAATGAAATTCTATTTTTCTAGGCAAACATATCATTAAGGACGTTTCTCACAAAATATATGCACCGATACATACTGTATAACAATTATGTGATAATCCATGCAAAGTATTAACTAGTCTTTAATTTAAGTTTAGACTTTGTTATTTAAAAAGTAAAACGGACGCCTTTTCATTCATCCCAATTAGGGTTCATATCTACCCTAATTATAACATGCAGTTACAAATATGTGGGGGTATTACTATCTCATTATACGTATCATAAAAACTCATTAAATTGCATGGCCGGTTTATCTAAACGTCTGACTAACATATTACCTATTACTGTAGACTCTAAAAAACGTCTAGGTCTATTATCCAATTTACCAAAGCAACTTGAAAAGATAGTATACGGAAATTGATATGATTTCCTTAATCTTTATCAGGAACTTCATTATAATTTTATGGCCATAGATGATATACGTGGATATGAGTTTGGATTCAAATTTTAATATCTCATTTTAACAATATTTAACCTTAGATAAAATAAACGTATCAAAGTCCCATGAACAAGGATCATACAAGATTAACATGTATTTGTGGATAGTTTACAATGTATTTTTTTTCCACGATTGGGCATGTTATCATCAAAACGAAATTCACTGACATGCTACAGTATGATAACTGGAAGGAAAATTACGTTTCCCGTTTTTTTTTCTTATAAGATTAACACTCCAAACCGAGCAATCCTACAATGGAATATGAGTAGTTGTGTTGCAGAGAAATGATTTAACCTTGAAAGAAAATCCAGAGAGTTACCAAACCCGACTCAATAACAAATAGGGATGACGCTCGACGTATCCTCAATAACCCTTACACTAGAATGGGGTATAAAACAAAAGACATAGTTATCCAACACATACGACATGTCGCAAGAATCATATGGCTATATGGATATCTAAAATAAATGAAACGATAAAATCACATGAAATCAACAAAAAAAAGGGTATGATTTCGTTACTAGTATGTAAATCACATCATAAGAAAACAAGGTTCTAAGCGATGTTCAAACGTATGGGGACAAAGGATGTGGAAACCAACAGCGAAAGGGGCTATTCATTGTTACAAACACATAAGGCTTTAGAGGTATTTTAGTGTATAGGAAAAAATTTCGTGGAACCCAACAGCAAAAGGGGGTATTATCGTTACCTCCGAGGATGTTCCCTCGGGATCTCCTCTCACACGGAATGGTATTTCCGTCGCTCGATCGTAGTGCGGAGGCGTGCACCACGGTGACCTTGAGTTTTCCTACGTGATGGTGGTCGCGGATCTTCGATCGGAGCTCTTTCTCCGATGTCGACGACGGCCTTCCGATGACCAGACTGACCAAGATGGTGGTGCTCCAATGAGAGGGAAGGGTATGGTGGCTAGGGCTTTGGAGAGGGCAACCTATCATAGTATATTTATAGAAAGAGGGGTGTAAATGGGTCAAGTTTCGGATCCGATTCGGATCCACATATGGATCTCGACCGTCCATCATAAAACATTGATATCTTGGGCTAGGAATGTCAGAATTTGATGTTCTTGGGCTCGTTGGAAAGATCTCGACGAAATCTACAAAGAGGCATGATTATTTGAATTTTTTGGATGTCTTAAATACTCCAGATTTTTGGAAAACGAAAATATGGGATTTTACACTTGTATATACTAACCATTCCTGTATATTCTTTCCCTCCCTCCCGCGACTTTAATCACTCGCCCCAGCTTCATATATTTCATCTATGATTATACTTAGGATGACCAGATCCTATATATAGTGGGGAGAGTCACCAGAGTCCGTACACTATTCACTGTACATCCTCCAATCTCATCGGTCCTCATACTCACTCATGTTCTATACTTAGGCTGACCTGAGCCCAAGTATAAGGGGATCGATGCCCATCATGTATATACGCTAACACTTTCCATCTCGACCTCGTCCACCCCGTTTTTGATCTCCGTCTACACATAGGCTGCTAGAGCCTAAGTATAGGGGGGCGGGGCAAGATGACTTCTACATATTTTTATTCTCCTACGCTTAGCACGACTATGTCTTCTTCCTTGCTTTTCATGCTCTGAGGACATAGCACACGCTAAGTATAGGGGGCGTGTATATATTACATATATACTTTACCCATAGCTCATACTTTCATGTATTTTTGTATGTACTATACAACAATTGCAGGTGGGGGTAAAAATGGAGAATTTGTTTTGTAAAATACATGCATATTTGCAATATATTGTAATATATTCACATAAAAAGTTTTCTTACTCTTGCACATCATCTATGCATTCAAAGAGTCTTGCATTTCTTTCATCTACATATAATGTCATATGCATATCTTGCATATGCAAAGTGAAAAGCTAGTGGGTTCTGAACCATGTTATGATCGGACGTTGAGGAGGGACTTGATTTGACCGTAATCCACCTAATTTCAGAGGAACCTTATAGGAATTGGAGTTAAGATTTCTCAGGTCAAGTGACTTAATTCTTTGAGTCCGCAAGTCTATGTTCACATGTCATCTTGATTAGTCTAAATAAATATCTCGTGCACACGCATGGTTCTTTTAGATAGTGACCTAACATGGACAAGCACAATGCACGTAGCTCTTCATTGATGATGGGTGAGGAGGTAGAATCCTTTAGTTTGGAGTAGCACATGAGTGAAAACATCCGTCCTCCTCTTGGGAGGGTAGTGCATCTCAACCTAGTCTGGTGGTGTTGACATCTAAGGACGGGATATTGTGGGTTGCAATAATGCTTCAAAAGAGGGATAGTCTACTGGATCACGAGGAAAAACTCTTGATGTACATGCTACACCTTGTATATAGTTCGAAAAAAATTGCATGAAACTCCAAAAGAGAAAATAAAATACATGTTGGAGTATGTATATTAGCAAGAAGTCTGCAGCTGGATGACTTGGCTACACTGGTCAGGCATCCCGGGATAGGTTGCTATACTGGCTATCGTCCATTCTTTTCTCCACCCCTCCTCTTGGGCTGGTCGCACTTGAATTTAGAAGGAAATGCCTTGCTCTTCGAGGAAAGAGTTACTGGACCGGGGAATTAGAGTTACCTTGTTAGAGGAGGCTGCTTCTTAGCCATTTCTGATGTGGAGAGCTATTTTACACTTACACACTACAAGTAAGAATCATAGTCATCAGAAATTTGTGTTTGAGGATTTGTTCTGACATTACTATTAAGGTGTCTTGAATAGAAGACTTGTAAAACTTGAAGTCTTTTAGGTCTTAAGTTTAGATCCCAATAAGGTTCCACCACACACTTAATCCAAAGGTCGAGTCAAGCTCTATTTCATCTTTTGATCATGACTTTGGTATGGAACCCAAAATCATTTCACTCTTGCATTTCATTTTAGTTGCTCGGGGACGAGCATTGTTTAAGTATAGGGGATTGACGAATCTGTGCATCACTCTTAAAGTTGAAAATAGAGCCTTGTTCCCAAGCAATTAGGAGCACATTTCCATAAAAATTGCATAATTATCATTCATGCATGCATTGGTAACATTTGCATCTTACTATTTCCATCTGCATTAAATGAGAAGTCTGTTCGCAATGTGAGCCCGAGGCGAACCATTCCTACAATAAATGTTATTGTAATTAATGATTTATCAATAAAAGTTATTGATTATGTTTCACTCCCTTTCTGATATTGAATGAATGAATGCACTATAAGATCTCTCTATACAATATGGGTTATGTACCATGGCCAACTTGATAATCATACAGCTGATGATTCATTGATTGAATCATAGAGGCTGATGCTTGGATGAATATCTAAGGAGTTAGATAGAGGACTCATCAAGCATGATTGACAAGTAGTGATCTCCAATCTGAGTGGGAGATGGCAATCCTATCTCATTAGACTGATATCTGATCGACCTCTTGATGTAGGTCCTCTGCATGGGAATATTGATTCGGAGGTATCAGATTAGTTGAGTCAATGAGTTGACTTAACGAGATCGAGATAACCAAAGATCTATGATGAATACTGTCACATCACAGGCAAACATCGTCTGACCAGAGACAGATGTATTGCTATATGTCTGAGTATGTACATTTGGCAGACCAATAGGTTGATGACCTAACCAAGGTCTATATACCGGCGAGCTAGTGTGCATTTAAGGGCATATGGGTAATATGATCTCTCAAAAGGATCATACAGGTTAACTTGTGAACCAGGAGACATAAGCTCACTCATGAGGTATTGGGATTAACCAAATTCCATGCATGATCATCATGCTTTAGAAGCATGATATGAATTTGAAGGTAAGATATATGCTTTGTGAAAGCATATGATCTATACCATATTCCAAGGACCAAGATGGAGAAACTCGATGATCAGACTATGAAGATGACAGTGTAAAAATGATCTATATCTTCATAATGATCATAAGTCTTCCAGTATGCAGGATGTGCAGGTATTGGGAATACCTGAAGGGTGATTTGATCATAAACGATTGTATAACCATGACGCTTCCGTTCCGAGGGAGTGATGAAACAGGTCTAGATTTTAGTGACTCCTCTCATTAGAGAAGTGACCTAATCTTAGTCCATATACTGGACATTGATCTGAATAAGATTCAGATACAATGAGAAGATTAGGTTTACGGTCTTGATTTAATCAAGCATCTGTGAGAGGTCCATGGGATCTGGAATTGAGATATGATCTCAATATCCAAGTCACTATACGTGGAACAATACAATCGCCCTGTCCTTATATCCAAGTATCTAAGGAGTAATAACATTGTTCTTAAATGATTTAAGAATAATTCTATAAGATCTAAGCAATGAGAAATTGATAATTAAATGTGATTTAATTATCATGATGTATGAGAAATTATCCAATATGATTAAATGTGATTTAATTATTATGGATAAGAATAATGTGGATACTAATATCCAATTATTCATAATATGTTATAAATGTGATTTATAATGTATTAGAGAGAGCTAATTATAATTTATATTTGAAGATTAATTATTAATGTGTATTGCATACACATTGTCTAATTAATTGAAAAATGTAAATTACATTTAGTTTTGGGTTGTGAATATGATTCACAATTTTCCAATGTCAAGATTGCAATATTCCCAAAATAATTGAGAATTATTTTTGGGTGAATAAAATAACAACAAATAGTTGTTGGAAATAAGTTGAGAAAAAACAAGGAGATATACAATCTCATGGAATCCATGCATTAGGAAAGGAGGGGGCGGCACCAAATCCCTTGTGGGATTGGTGGCCGTCACCTCCCTCCAAAGGAGAAGGTTGATCTCCTTTGTTCTCTCTCTCCTTATTTGATTGGTTTAATTTGGTATTAATATATATTTGATTTATCAAATATATTTAATCAAAATTAAATCACAAGTTGTTGGTTTTTTCCAACAACAATCTTGACCATTGGATTGACATAAATCAATCTCATCCATTGATTTTATATGTCCCATGGATTGAGATCCATGGATCCCAAAACATTGGTGGAGAGAATCGTCGACGCCCGCGCCATCGTGCTGCCGCTTCGACGCTCTGCGGTTCTTCGTCTACTTGGAGTGATTCACTCACGAAGGAGACGTTTGATCTCGTGTGACGAGATCAGGAGCAACCGTGCTTGGATCATCTTGGATTGCGAGGACATCGCGACTCATCCCCGCGCTCGCAAGCCGTTACTCCGACGATCGGACTTGAGACAGGAGGTCTCTTCTCTTAGAGACTTGATCAACCACGCTTCAAGAGGTATTGCATTATACTTGTTGTGGTTATAGATGAAACGATTTGAGAATGGTTCTCGGATCATATGGTTTCATCGAATAAAAAAATTTAAATTCCGTTGCACCATCAACTAGTACGACTAGTCGTTCTTCGTCGTATCCGATACGACAATCACGCTTCCGTGATGCGCTTGAGGATTTCTCCATATCCTTCAAGTGGTATCAGAGCCTTAGGTTGACGGTTTTGAATATGATTCGAAAAACCGAGAACGACTTGGGTTCGTTTAGGTCGCGAAAGTTTTTTATCACATTTGATTTCGCAGATATGTTTAGTAAATAAATTCGGCACTGTTTAAATTATTTAAACACGAATTTAATACTTGGATTTTATTCTCATTAAATAAGGAAACCATAGGATCTGAGTTTGCGTAAATCAGTTTTCGTATGCTCTAGATATGGATGTTTTAATGAACATGTATGCACTGTTGCGGGAACAGTAGATTTTAACATGATTAAAGAGTTAATTACTGTTATCATCTGCCTCGAAATGCGTGAAACATCACTTGGCTTCTGTCCTAAATCAAGTTAGCAATCTACTAAAATTGAGTTTGTCTAATTTGGATTTAAATTGATTGAGATATGTTAATTTTAGTAAGTAGGGGTCATTACTGAAATTACATTCCTTATCTAGAATCAAGTGATTGTCAATTAGTGAAATTAATTGTTAATTTCGTGAAATAATCTTGAAAAATATTTGTGAAATATTGGAACATGATTATTTGCCTAATTGACTTGGCCCCAACCAATTAATTAATTAGATGTGATCTAAATCATAATTGGAAACCACAATCTTCAAACTTGATGCTTGAATAGGATTTGGGAATTTGTGTAGCAAATTTCCTTATAATAAAAAATGTTTTGATTATTACTATATGATACAATTTCGGTTGAAGAACCGATGATCATCTCAAGTACAAATTAATCAATTTGGCATTATCCTTTCCCGAGGCGGATATGGTGTCTAGTCGGGGATCGCTGGGATAGCGGGTTGCAATGTATGTGGTCCGTCCCACTCCCATCGGTACTGGCCATGACAGCGGGTAGGGCCGAGATAATGTGTGAGGGATTAAGATGTATTTTTCTTTAATTATTAAAATACGAATTAATACGTACTTTGAGAATAATACCATATATATTCAAGTAGGACATTCAAGTTTGATTGATTAAAATTGGATTGATAATTAATTTAATATGATTGAATTAATTATGTCCGATTAGAATACTCTAATATGATTAGAGTTAATAATTCCCTTGAAAGAATTAATTATATGAATATGATTCATGTTAATTAATTAGAATTTGAATAAGAGGTGGAGGATCACATAAGTGACATCCATGGTCTCCCGTCAAGGCGAAGGGTTTCGTCGCCAGATATTATGTGTAGGAGACGCCTGTCTGAAGTGACAGCTCCTGCATATGATCCATTTGGATCGGGCTCGTCGCTTCTCGAAAGAGTAAGGACGTATGCGTAGTGACCCCAATATCGAGTCCTCATATTATTAGGGCGATATTGGATTGCGCATAGCGAGTTGTATTCCTGTTGACGGTTGGTTCAATTAATGACGGGTCAACATCACCTTAGGGGTGGTGGGCCCGGGTATTAAAGACCGAATTGGGAAAATTCAAGTTGGACTTGCAAGGCGGAATGTGTTCCCGCTTCTCTTTATTGGAGTCATAAGTTCTCATATTATTGGGATATGACAAAGGTAAAGAGGAGATCCCAGTTCTTGCTTGAGATATATCGGTAACATAGCGAGACTAATTTGATTTAGAATGCCTTAATCAAATAAAATTAAATTGAATATATGATTATATGTTCTAATATAGTGCATTCTCAATTTTAGAAAATGAAATCCATGAACCTACTGAGCAGGCTTCTGGAGGTCAACCAATTGACCGGACCAAATTACTCGGATTGGATCCCTAATTTGGAGCTTGTACTCTCGGCGGAGCGCATCAGCTATGTGCTCTCTGAAAACAAGCTTGAAAACCCTAAATCTAAGGAAGATAAAGCATACAATGATTAGTATGATGAGGATCATGTCTTGGCTAGATGCTATATCTTGGGTTCTCTCTCCAATGTTCTTCAGAAACAACATGTGGAGATGAGTACTTGCCAGGAGATCATGCAGGATCTAAAGGATATGTTTGTTGACATTAACCACACCCAGTGGTACAATGTTATGAAAGACCTCATTCGCTGCAAGACGCAGGAAGGGATTTCGGTCCGTGAACATGTACTCAAAATGTTTGGGTACTTGTCGGAGCTGGAGACTCTTGGAGCAACGATAGATGCAGACATGCAAGCTGACTTCATTCTGCTGTCGTTGCCCAAATCTTTCAATAACTTCGTGGTGTCATTCCACATGAATAAGTTGGAATTGACAAGTGCTGCTCTCCTTGCTGCGTTAAAGTCCGCAGAGGACGTAATGAAGAAGTATGGTCCCACTGACAGTGCAATGGTTGCACAGATCAAAGGGAAGCATGGTCGGAAGCATGGTTCTCGGAAGGGCCCGTCCCAGAAGAGAAAGAAGAAGGGACAAAGTGTTGGCTCTTCTTCCAATGCATCCACTTTAATGGAGTCGAAGAAAACCGACGTCTGTCACCACTGCAAGAAGCCGAGGCACTAGAGGCGTAATTACCCGGATTACCTGAAGTCGGTCGACAAAGGTAAAGCCCCAACAGGTATGAAATCTACTTTTATCATTGAAACCAGCTTTCTCGTAGGACGAGAAGGAAGTTGGGTTGTTGATTCTGGTGCTTCTGTTCATGTATGCAATTTGTTGCATTTGTTTCAGGAAATTAGAAAACTTGAAGAAGGGGAGATAGTCATCCAGATGGGATCTGATGCAAGTGTTGCAGCAGTCGCCATCGGTACTTGTCGGCTATCATTATCTAGTGGTAGAGTCATAGTACTTAAAGAGTGTCTTTATGTACCTGAAGTCAGGAGGAACTTAATATCTGTATCTAAGCTAGTTAGAAGTGGATATTCATTCCTGTTCTGTAATAAATTAGTCATAAATCATTATGATAAATATATTGCAGATGGTATTTTGACTTCTAGAGGACTCTATGAATTGTGCATTGATAAAAATGTCATGAATGTTACCACCACTAATAAAAACCCTAAAAGATCCAGGAATAATGAAAATAATTCAAACATGATTAGGCATTAAAGGCTTGGTCATTTATCTGTTGATAGGATCAATAGATTGATAAAGGATGGACCTTTGGACTTTCTACAGGTTCAATCTTTACCTACCTGTGAACATTGTATTCATGGTAAAATGACTAGGATGCCTTTCCGTAATAAGGTTACTAGATGCGAAGGTATTATTGACTTAATACATACCGATGTATGTGGTCCCTTCAGTACCGCGACTCGAAATAGATATCGATATTATTTGACATTTATTGATGACCATTCGCGATACAGGTTTGTCTTCCTATTACGTCATAAATCTGAAACCTTTGAAAAGTTCAAAGAATTCAAGGCTTTGGTTGAGAACCAAACCGATAGGAAGATTAAACGGATTCGATCTGATCGAGGTGGCGAGTACCTCTCTGATGAATTCAAGGAATACCTCAAATAGAATGGAATTGTCTCCAATCTCACTACCCTTGGAACTCCCCAACTTAATGGTGTTGCTGAAAGACGCAACAGGACCATCATGGATATGGTCCGTTCAATGATGAGTAAAGCACATTTGCCACTTGGTTTCTGGGGATATGCAGTAGAGACTGCAATATATATCCTGAATAAGATTCCTAGCAAATCTGTACCTAAGACTCCTCATGAGATCTGGTATGGAACCAAACCTAGTGTTAAGCACTTGAGGGTTTGGTGGTGCTTGGTCCATGCAAAGAACGTGGACGCAAGTAAGCTGGAATCTCGCACTCGTGAGTGTTACTTCATTGGGTATGTTGGAGATGGTATTGGATATCAGCTCTATGACCCTGAGACCCAAAAGGTTTTTGTCTCCAAAGATGTGAAATTTTTGGAGGATGATTTCCTTAAAGGTTAAGATAAAAAAGAAGTAGAGGAACTCATTGAATCCCCTAAGGATTCTAAGCTTCCTAGACCAGATACTGAAGAAGTAAATAAAGATGAAACACCCATACCTCTTCGAAGGAGTTCGAGTGTGGTTGCACCACCTGAAAGGTATGGATTCCATGTGTCAAGTGAAATTGACAATGATCCTACTTCATTTGATGAAGCACTCGCGGATCATGACATGGATAGATGGATGCTAGCAATGAAGTCAGAAATTGACTCCATGCATAAGAATGGTGTATGGACACTCGAGGATCCACCTAAAGGGGTAAAACCCATTGGGTGTAAATGGATCTTCAAGAGAAAGAGGGGACCTGATGGGAAAGTAGAGACTTCAACGCACGGCTCGTAGCCAAGGGCTTCACACAGAGAGAAGGCATCGACTATGATGAGACATTCTCTCCTGTGGCTATGCTTAAATCCATCAGGGCATTGCTGGCTATAGCTGCATATCTTGACTACGAAATCTGGTAGATGGACGTCAAGACGGCTTTCCTCAATGGATACCTCGAGGAGGATATCTACATGGAGCAACCCCAGGGCTTCATGACTGAGGATGGTAAAGTATGCAAGCTAAAGAAATCCATCTATGGGCTCAAGCAAGCTTCTCGTAGTTGGAACATCAGATTTGACGAAACCATAAAGAGTTATGATTTTGTGCAGAATCCTAATGAACCTTGTGTATACAAGAAGCTTAGTGGGAGCGCCATTGTATTCATCGTGCTTTATGTAGATGACATCCTTATCATTGGAAACGATACAAGGATGATGACCAGTGTAAAGATTTGGCTGTCCCATACCTTTGAGATGAAAGATCTTGGAGAAGCCTCTTATATCATGGGTCTGAAGTTGTTCAGAAACCGAGAGAAGAGGATATTGGGATTGTCACAACATGGATACGTTTAAGAAGATTCTTGAACGATTCCGTATGGATAGTTCCAAGAAAGGATTCCTGCCCTTAAGACATGGTATCCACCTATCTAAAGGAATGGCTCCTCAAACTGTTGAGGAAAAGAAAGCCATGGCTGGATGCCCTTATGCATCAGCTGTAGGAAGCTTAATGTATGCTATGATATGCACTTGGCCAGATATCTGCCATGCAGTAGGAGTGGTAAGTCGTTACCAATCCTGCTATGGAGAACAACACTAGAATGCAGTGAAGAACATATTCAAATATCTAAGACGGACACAAGATTACATCTTGGTCTAGGGAGATGGTGATCTCCAAGTCTTGGGATATACATATTCTGACTTCCAATCGAATATTGATGATCGAAAGTCAACACCAGGGTTTGTGTTCCTGTTGAATGGTGGTGTTGTGAGCTGGAGAAGAAAGAAGCAGGAGACTACAGCAGATTCAACAATAGAAGCCGAATACATTGCCGCATCGGATGCTGCAAAGGAGGCGGTGTGGTTGCGCAAGTTCGTCCAGGAGCTTGGCGTAGTTTCCTCTGATACTCCCATCCCTCTACTCTGTGATAACACGGGAGCCATTGCCCAGGCGAAGGAACCCAGATGGCATCAGAAGAGCAAGCACGTAGAAAGGAAATACCACATCATTCGGGAGATTCAAAAGCATTGTGACATCATCATCACCAAGGTGGCCTCTGCCGACAACGTTGCTCATCCTCTTACCAAACCTCTGACACAGAAGGTTTTCGACCAGCATGTAATGAATATGGGTTTAAGGATTGTTCCTGAATGGTTCTAAGGGCTAGTGGGAGATTGTTAGCAATGTGAGGCCGAGGAGAACCATTCCTACAATAAATGTTATTATAATAAAGATTTATTAATAAAAGTTATTGATTATGTTCCACTCCCTTTCTGATATTGAATGAATGAATGCACTATAAGGTCCTTCTGTACAATATGGATTATGTACCATGGCCAACTTGATAATCATACAGCTGATGATTCATTGATTGAATCATAGAGGATGATGCTTGGATGAATATCTAAGGAGTTAGATAGAGGACTCATCAAGCATGATTGACAAGTAGTGATCTCCAGTCTGAGTGGGAGATGGCAATCCTATCTCATTAGACTGATATCTGATCGACCTCTTGATGCAGGTGCTCTGCATGGAAATATTAATTCGGAGGTATCAGATTAGTTGAGTCAATGAGTTGACTTAACGAGATCGAGATAACCAAAGACCTATGATGAATACTGTCACATCACAGGCAAACATCCTCTGACCAAAGACAGATGTATTGCTATATGTCTAAGTATGTACATTTGGCAGACCGATAGGTTGATGACCTAACCAAGGTCTATATACTGGCGAGCTGGTGTGCATGTAAGGGCATATGAGTAATATGATCTCTCAAAGGGATCATACAGGTTCACTTGTGAACCGGGAGACATGAGCTCACTCATGAGGTATTGGGATTGACCAAATTCCATGCATGGTCATCATGATTTAGAAGCATGATATGAATTTGAAGGTAAGATATATGCTTTGTGAAAGCATATGATCTATACCATATCCCAAGGACCAAGATTGAGAAACTTGATGATCAGACTATGAAGATGACAGTGTAAAAATGATCTATATCTTCATAATGATCATAAGTCTTCCAGTATGCAGGATGTGCAGGTATTGGGAATACCTGAAGGGTAATTTGATCATAAACGATTGTATAACCATGACGCTTCCATTCCGAGGGAGTGATGAAACAGGTCTGGATTTTAGTGACTCCTCTCATTAGAGAAGTGACCTAATCTTTGTCAATATACTGGACATTGATCTGAATAAGATTCAGATACAATGAGAAGATTAGGTTTACGGTCTTGATTTAATCAAGCATCTGTGAGAGGTCCATGGGATCTGGAATTGAGATATGATCTCAATATCCAAGTTACTATACGTGGAATAATACAATCGCCCTGTCCTTATCTCCAAGTATCTAAGGAGTAATAACATTGTTCTTAAATGGTTTAAGAATAATTCCATAAGATCTAAGCAATGAGAAATTGATAATTAAATGTGATTTAATTATCATGATGTATGAGAAATTATCCAATATGATTAAATGTGATTTAACTATTATGGATAAGAATAATTTGGATAGTAATATCCAATTATTCATAATATGTTATAAATGTGATTTACAATGTATTAGAGAGAGCTAATTATAATTTATATTTGAAGATTAATTATTAATGTGTATTGGATACACCTTGTCTAATTAATTGAAAAATGTAAATTACATTTAGTTTTGGGTTGTGAATATGATTCACAATTTTCCAATGTCAAGATTGCAATATTCCCAAAATAATTGAGAATTTTTTTGGTGAATAAAATACCAACAAATAGTTGTTGGAAATAAGTTGAGAAAAAAACAAGGAGATATGCAATCTCATGGAATCCATGAGATTGCCCTCCCATTAGGAAAGGAGGGGGCGACACCAAATCCCTTGTGGGATTGGTGGCCGTCACCTCCCTCCAAAGGGGAAGGTTTATCTCCTTTGTTCTCTCTCTCCTTATTTGATTGGTTTAATTTGGTATTAATATATATTTGATTTATCAAATATATTTTATCAAAATTAAATCACAAGTTGTTGGTTTTTACCAACAACAATCTTGACCATTGGATTGACATAAATCAATCTCATCCATTGATTTTATATATCCCATGGATTGAGATCCATGGATCCCAAAACCCTATAGATAGAGAGGCATACCATGCTCTCTCTTTACATGCTATTGTAGCACACATCTCTCTCTTTTTCCATACTCGACAACACTCTCTCCCTCTCTTCTTGGTGGTCGTCCACCATACATTGGTGGAGAGAATCGTCGACGCCCGCGCCATCGTGCTGCCTCTTCGACGCTCTACGGTTCTTCGTCTACTTGGAGTGATTCACTCACGAAGGAGACATTTGATATCGTGTGACGAGATCAGGAGCAACCATGCTTGGATCATATTGGATTGCGAGGACATCGCGACTCATCCTCGCGCTCGCAAGCTGTTACTCCGACGATCGGACTTGAGACAGGAGGTCTCTTCTCTTAGAGACTTGATCAACCACGCTTCAAGAGGTATTGCATTATACTTGTTGTGGTTATAGATGAAACGATTTAAGAATGGTTCTCAGATCATATGGTTTCATCAAATAAAAAAATTTTAAATTCCGCTGCACCAAACAACTAGTACGACTAGTCGTTCTTCGTCGTATCCGATACGACGATCACGCCTCCGTGATGCGCTTGAGGATTTCTCCATATCCTTCAAAGTCTACATCACTTGTAAAATTCAACCTATATGTATATATTTTACACTCACTATAAATTCCATAAATTCACTCTATACTGTATATATTACTAACTAATAATACAAGAAAAATACCAAAAATTGCTAACATGAATAATTGCCCAATAAAACCCAAACCAAGTTGGAAGTCATTGACCTTAGAATGTACATATCTCTCTCATACAACCTCTGATCTAGGTCTACTCACTTTGAAATT
This sequence comes from Ottelia alismoides, assembly GCA_037367405.1. Lineage (NCBI taxonomy): Eukaryota > Viridiplantae > Streptophyta > Magnoliopsida > Alismatales > Hydrocharitaceae > Ottelia > Ottelia alismoides. The sequence continues at coordinate 581,645 of JAZKJV010007552.1, read as the reverse complement.
AATACACAATCAGAGACCTCCAAAATGAGACCAATTTCATTTGAATCGGAGCTCGTATGCAAAACTTGGGTTTTGGGACCCCATTGTATACTTTATGTATGTATAATTGTACTCTTGTATTTTATACTTTATTTGACCTCATTTCCATTTTTGATCAACATGAAAGTTTTAGATCTCATCGAGATCTACAATTTCATGTTTTGAGTTTTTCTAAATTCGGCCATCTTCTCCCTCTTATCTCACATTCTTTATTGACCAACCAGATTGCGCTACGTGGCGCTCTCTGGTTGCACTACACGGCCCACTCCATTGACCGCCACGTGCCTCGCCTCTGGGCCGTTAGATCGCCCTCGCCTCCTTCAGATCTCGGCCCTCCATACCGCATCATCTCTCCACCGTCCGATCCATTCCCAGATCTCATCAAGACCGCACGTCGGTGCCTTGCCCTCCGCTCTCCACGTGGCACGCTCATGGCCATTATATCTTCGCCTTGATGATTATGTCTCACCTGCTCATCTTCCACTCAATCACAGCCCTTCGATCCTTCGCCTGATCTAATCTTCGTCGTTCTTTAGCATCGCGCTTTCATCACGACATGTGGCACCCCTTGCGCCCTTCATTCTTGCCGCCCCGATCTGATCTGGACCGTTGCCTCGCACCCGACACCTAGCTGTTGGATCACTAGATCCAACGACTGAGAAGTCGTTGTTTACCTACGACCCTCCCTCTTTCCCACGATCTCCACCTCACGACGGCTCCGTCCCCTTTCTATTTCTGACGCCACTCCAGTCACCATCTCCGCCCTCTAGCATCTCCACGATGTAGCCCATACTTCCCACTTCGTCGTCAACATCCACGACCTCCATGAGGCTCGCCCACATCACTCCATACGCCCCACGAAGTTTCGCCTCTCATCATCGCCACCTCCACCTTCTCTCTATAAAGCAAGCACCTCTGGCCTCCTTTCACCCCATACTCCCTTGCACAAGAGATCCCAGAGCTCCCTTCGACCTATCGGTGACAGAGATTAGGACTGAGAGCGAGAGACGATGATGTTTCCATCTCCGGCGAGATCCACAGTGAGCTCCATCGTGCTAGCAGCTTCCCCGACGAGCTGCTAGAGCTCAAGCCTCTACCGGCCCTCGAGCGATGGCCGAAGCCTCTTCCCCGAGCCTCCTTTCCCAGGTAGCCTCCTTCATTTCTCCTCCAATCTTCTTCTTCTTTTCCTCCGATCATCTCCTAATTTATTAAGCCGCCTCGTACGATACCACCCTCCACCGCCCATCGATGGAGCTCGACCTTGGAGCTCCCATCTTCGCGCATTATTCCGTTAACCCCCACAACCCATCGACTCATCTCTGATCCTTGCTCTGCCCCTCACGGCGAAGGAGCCCGTCAGCGATCACCCAGTTTTCCCCTTAGGCCTCCAGTCACACTTTGCACTCCACGCAAGCACTTGCATGCCTCGGCTATAGTCACTAACCCTACAACAACCATTTCCTTCATTGGTTGGAAGCATCGCTGGAGCTGCTTCGAGCTTCGCCGCCTCCAGCCAACAGACCACCTCTACTTCGTCTAGCTATTCCGATCACTCCGCAAAGCTTTCACGATCGTTCCCCGCTACTTAGGAGCCCCCGGAGATCAGCATCAAGCGAGAACCAAGGCGGCAGAGCCGCGGGGGCTTCACTGGAGCACAACCACGTCCATCGTAGGAGGCGGCGGACCGGAGGAATACGAAGCTTAGCTACCGTCCGATCCCCTTGATCGTACGGTCCTGATCTATCCACATCACCCTCTTCCCACCACTGTTGTATCAGGGGATCAAACGGCCATTACTCAGCCACGTCGCCCGCACCTTCGAGCTCCAGCAACCGTCCGATCTCACGAGGATCTGATGATCCGCTTCACGCCACATCGACCTCATCGCCACCGTTGGACCATCTTGATCTGACGACCCCTGGGCGTGCCATGATAGCCGCTCCAACCTCTGTTGGATACATCTTGATCCAGCGGCATACATCGCGCCACGTCACGAGCTCCGAGCCTCATCCTCGACCTTTGGCTCGGAGTATTCGAAGCTGGTCCGAAGCTAGCTCAAGCCTCAAGAGCCATCTGAGCCTAGCCCCCTCACGTGTCTCTCATGTGAGGGCTGGGTAGATTCCATAGAGGTCCCAGAGAGTTTCAGAATTTGCACATTAGTCCCTGTCAGGCACTTCATGAGACAAGCACGTCCTCCAGTGGGCATTTTGCATCCATACCCCTCCGTATTATAGGTAATTGCATTTAAGTCCCTGTCAGCACGTTTTATTTCCAGAAATTTTATTTTCTGTATTGCATTTTGCCCACTATCTTTGCATGTATATTTAGTGTCCATATTTAATCATTTTTTCATTCCAAAAATTGTATGTTGTAGTTTAACTTGACATCTATCTTGTGTGACACTTGTCTTATTTTTATCAGTCATCTGGAATTTAATAATATTAAATTGGTGAAATTTCCATATTTTGCACACCGTATGCCTTTTATTTAATAGTAAATTCCTTGTTGCTCCAAAATTCATCAAAAAAATCACATTAGACATAGGATAGTTACTCTACTCTTTGCCCAAAAATCATTCAATTTGCACGTATCTCGAGGCTTGAATAAATCAAACAATAATTTGCCTAATTAATTTTTAAGTGGTCCAATTCACATAGATTTCTAGGTTTCTTAATTTTCCAAGATTCCTCTCACATAGATCCATCTAAGATAATTTTTATATCTGGAAATAACGTGTTTTGGTTTTTATTAAAATTTATTTTGCAAAAATCACCCTGCATTCATCTTTAATTCATAATAAATTCATTTAGAATCGAAAAATTCCAAAAAATTACAGTAGCTTACTTTCATTGCATTTCATATTATGGCCAAGTTTCATAATTTTTGGACTTAATATGACCATCTTTCAAATTTAACCTTAAAATTTGGCTTGAAATTACATTGTCTTCATTTTAAATTGCATAAAAGTTTATAAAAAGACAAAAAATATTCTTCTGAAAATCAGACAGCTGAACTAACTAAAAACTGACCTACAGAGAAAGCTGCTTCCCTAGGTTCGACCTTGGGCTTGCTGAAGTAAAATAAAAAAATCTGCTACTCGCATTTAATTGAATATTAATTGAAGTGGTTTTTGATAAGTCTCGATTTAGCTAACTACAACGAACGACACATTTAATTCAATCATTAACTCGATTGAATTAGGTAGGGTAACTCATTGCTCGTCAGCCGTGTCACGGCTGGCTCCGCGGCCGTAGAGCGCCCTAGATCGATCGGCCAAGTTGGGCGACGATCGGAGGGTTGAATCATCCCTCAGTCCAAACAATTTTGACCGCCATTCTCCTCTTCAATCATCCATGTACATGTCTTTTCTATTTTTTTGAGTTTTATCTGATTTTATTCACACATCACCATCACCCTCACTCCGATTAGACCCCAGCATCATCTTTATCCTACATCATCGATCTTCGCACCACCTTCCCCCTTCTCCAGAACCCCTCTCCGCTCTGATCTATCTCCCTTTCGGCTCGCCAAAGATGGAGCTCCGAACCCCCACATTCTCCACCTTGACTGGGTCCCCATCTCACTCCCCTTACTTGTACACCTTGTGATTCGACTATACTTGAAGTTGCATGCATTCAAATCTTCAATGATCGGATGACATAAAGAAGCTTCAGTCATCCTCCCTACCTCCGATGTCCCTGCATCATCCCACCTCTCCAAACATCATCGCAGCTCCGCCTTGCTTCCCTCTCCTTTGCAAGAATGACAACAACATTCTTCGATCTTTAGAGGAGCTTCGGAAGCAAGGAGGAGCCATCATTGTCTCATTGAAGCACAGTCCCCTTGCTGTCATATAAGGCGGAGCACGAAGAGTAGGTACTACCTAATCAAGTCGATCGGACATTTCAGATATATCATGAACCTCCATGTAGATCCTCTAGGTTCGGTTGGACCAAGCTGCCTCCCGAAGCACCAGCAGACGCCATGCGTCCTCCCAAAGTTGCATCGCCACCGAGCCTAGTCTGCGCGCATGCCATGCACATGCGGGATGGGTAATTTGCAGGTCCCCTGTTGACAGCTCCTCCATATTGTATCCAAGTCCTTTTCTACATGCCTTGCATGTGCTTCTAGTGAAATTGCAAGCAGATCTAGTCGGCTTATGAGAATTGCAAATAGGTCCCTCCAGTGCCTTTAATCAAGCGTTCAAGACTCCGCCACCCCCAAAGAAACATCAGGAGCTGTCAACTATAAATAGACTCGACCCGCCCCTCGTCACCTTCTTCCACCATTCCTAGGGTGTAAGCCTAGCCATCCTCCACCTCCCTGTGATAGAGGAAGGTGGGTGTATTAGCCACAATGGCCAATCACCTTGGTGTTGATGCATGACCACCATGGTCGTGTCACGGAAGGCTCTGTTGTCGTAGAGCCCCCTAGACCGATCAGTCAAGTTGGGCGATGATCGAAGGGTTGAATCAACCCTTAACCTAGACAAATTCGACCACCATTCTCCTCTTCAATCGTCTAGGTACATGTATTTTCTATTTTTTTGAGTTTTCTCTGATTTTATTCACACATCATTATCACCCTCACTCCGATCAGACCCACCTTCGTCTCCATCCTGCATCATCAATCTTCGCACCACCATCCCCCTTCTCTAGAACCCCTCTCAACTCCAATCCATCTCCCTTTCGGCTCGCCGAAGAAGGTGAAGGATATTGAGAATCCTTAAGCGCATCACGGAAGCGTGTCGATCGCATCATATGCAATCAGAGCAACTAGTCACACTAGTCGCTAGATGCGGTGGAAATTAGAATATTTAAATCTAAAGATGAAACCACATGATCACGAGAACACTTCTCGGATCGTTTCATCAATACCACAAGTATAAGGAATACCTCTTGGAGCGTGGTTGTGATCGTGAGATCCCAAACAAGAGATCCCCCTATCTTAAGTCCAATCCACGAAGAATGCACTTGCAGGCGCGATGATGAGTCGCGTTCCTCCCGCAATCCTCGATGAAGATCCAAGCAATGAATCCCCTGATTTCATCAAATGAAATCCATCATCTTCTTCTAGAGCAAGTCGCCCCAAAGAAGAAGGAGATCCCCGAGTCGTCGAAGGCAAAGGCGAGAGTCTCTCCTTCTCAACACAAAGTGGACAACCACTTGATGGAGAAGAGAAAGAGAGAGGGCGAGAATGAGAGAGAGAGAGAGTTGTAGGCGTGCACAACTCTTAAACATGTATCATGAAAAGGCTAGGTTAGCCATCCTTTTATATTAGTTTAGGATCCAATGGATCTCAATCCATAGGACACATAGATCCAACAACCAAGTTGGTCTATGTATTAATCAATGGCCAAGATTGTTGTTGGTTAAAAACCAACAACATTAATTTATATTTAAATTAAATATATGTTGCAACATTATCAACATAATTTAATTTAACATAAATCAATTAATTAGAGATTAATCAAGATAGTAAGAAGAAAATAATGTTGCCTCGCTAAAAAAATGGGGCGTTACCCATGACTTTTTCATGGCTGACGCCACCTCATCAAAAGTGGCTATTATCTCCTTTTTATTATGTCATATTATCTCTTAATAATATGTAATAACCATTATCACATAATTATCCACCAAATTAATTCCAAATTAATTTGTGAATATTTCAATCATGCCATTGAAAAATATGTGAATCACATTCACAACCCAAAGTAATTTGTAAATTACATTTCCAATTAATTACTTAATGTGAATCCAATTCACATTAATAATTAACAAATGCTATTTACATAGTTTCTCTCTCTAATATATTTTAAATCATATTTATAATATATATGAGTAACATGGATAATACGATCTACATTATTCATATCCATGATAATTAAATCACATTTAATCATCTTGGACCTCTTTTCTCATGTGCCCAAATAACATGAATCACATTCACGTTATTTATATCTTTAATAATTAAATCACATTTAACTATCTTAGATATCTCTTCTTATAATATGAATCAAATTCATATTATTTATGATAATTAAATCATGTTTAATTATCCATTTTCTCGATGATTGGATACAAAATTCATCAAATGAATTATTCTCGAACTCCTTCAAGAATAATGTGCTTTTCTCCGCATATATTTGGAGATAAGGACATGGCGATTGTATTGTTCCACGTATAGTGACTTGGATATTGAGATCTCATCTCAAATCCAGATCTTACGAACCTTCCATAGATACTTGATTAAATCAAGACCGCAAATCTAATTTTCTCATTGCATCTGAATCTCATTCAGACCAATGTCCAATACTTGGACCAAGATCAGATTGCTTCTCTATTGAGAGGAGTCACTAAAATCCAGACATGTTTCATTACACCCTCGTAATGGAAGCGTCATGGATATACAATCGTTTATGATCACATCACCCTAAGGCATTCCCAATACCTGTACATCCAGCATACTGGAAGACCCATGATCAACCCGAAGATCAAGATCAATTTTATACTGTCTTCTTCAGGGTTTTATCAGTAAGTTTCTCATTTGATCATTGGGATTTGGTATCAATCATATACTTTCCAAAAGCATATATCATACCCAGGTCTTGATCATATACTTTCCAAAAGTATCTATCAAACCTACAAATTCAGTCTAGCTTCCAAAGCGAGATGACCGTACACGGAATTTGATTCTTCCCAATATCTCATGAGTGAGCTCATGTATTCCGGTTCATAAATGAACCTGTATGATCCCTTTGAGAGATCGTATTACTCATATGCCCTTATATGCACACCAGCTCGCCGGTGTATAGACCTTGGTTAGGCCATCAATCTATCGGTCTACCAAATGTACATACTCAGACATATAGCAATGCATCTGTCTACGGTCAAAGGATGCGCGCCTATGTTGTGACAACATTCAACATAGGACTTAGGTTATCTCGATCTCGTTAAGTCAACTCTTTGACCTAACTAATCTGACACCTCCGAATCTCTATTTCTATGCAGAGGACCTGCATCAAGAGGTCGGTCATATATCAACCTATGTGAGAAAGGATTGCCATCTCCTACTCAAGCTAGAGATTACATCTTAGCAATCATTTGACGGTGCTTGATGAGTCATTAATCTAACCCTTTAGATATTCATCCAAGCACCAGCCCCTATGATTCAATTATTGAATCAATAGCTGTATGATCATCAAGATGGCCATGGTACATAACCCTAATTGTACAGAGGGACATTTTTTGCAAATTATTTATTCTTCATTTCAGATAATGGCTCGCCGTGGGCTCGGATGTCCAACAATCTCCCATTAGACCAAAGAGCCATTAATGGGCCAATCATTTAAACCCGTACTCATGTGACAATCATAGGCTATTTAGAAATAGCTAGGTAAGCTGATCAATCACTTTGTTCCTAAAAGACTATGCCAAGTCCTTTTACGGCACTTGCATATCCCTAGGTAACAGCGCTCGCATCCAATGCGAATGTTGCATCTTATGCAACCAATACTCAATCTTGATAAAGCAATTATAGTGTCCTTTACACTATTGCTCAACAATTATTATAACAAGTATTTCCATAATCCTTATCAAAACACCCTTATTCCTGGAGATCTCTATATCCTAAGGTATTCACAGTTAAGACCTTTTAGATCTCCATCTAAAAGTCTTAATTTCTTGAAGATAAGACTTAGAGATCATTATCTCTAAAGCCTTGTCATCTTTGAAGATATTGTTATTACTGCAATCAAGTGTTTTCTCTCCATAGTAGGATTAGCAACACTTTACTACTTCCACTGCATGGCAGATATCTAGCTTTTATACACATTTAGCATACACTTAGCTTCTTATAACTGATGCACAGGTGCAAACAGTTCTAGCATTCACTTCCTCAACTCTTTGAGGTGCTATCCCTTTAGATAGGTCAGTACCAAATCTCAAGGGAAGGAAGTCTTTCTTGGAATTTCCAAGAATGGAATATGTCCAAGGTGTACTACGAATGTGACAGTCCCAATACCTTCTTTTCTTTGCTTCTGAACAACTTCAGAACTAAGATCTAAGAGGTATTCTTGAGATCATATCTCAAGGTATAAAATAGCCAATCTATAAAACATTTATTATCATCCTTATATCATTCCAAATGATTAGGATATTATCTACATTTAGCACGATGAACACCATGGCACTCCCACTAAGATTCACATGGCACATCAAGATTCTATTTGAAATCATAACATTTATAATTTCATCAAATCTTATGTTCCAACTACAAGAAGCTTATTTAAGTCCATAGATGGATTTCTTTAGCTTTCATACCTTACTTTCCCCAATCATGAAGCCCTGTGGCTACTTCATGTGAATATCCTCAGAGAGGTATTCTTAGAGGAATGCAATCTTGACTTACATCTTGAAGATGCAATAGTCAAGTTGTGTAGCTAAGGTTAGCAATATTCTGATGATTTTAAGCATGGTTACCGAAGAGCAAGTCTCATTACAAGCAATGTCTTCTTTTCCAATGTGTAGCTCATGGCTACGAATCATGCTTTGAAGGTCTCTACCTTCTCATCAGGTTCTCTCTTCTCTTGAAGATCCATTTACACCTTAACGGGACTTACCCTTATAGGTGGATCCTCGAGGGTCCACATATACAACACGTGTATATGAAGTCTACTTTAGACTTTATTGCTAATATCCATCTTTCCATGTCATGATCCTCAGGAGCTTCATCACATGAAGTCCGATCATTGTCTGACTTAACTGACATATGGAATACATCCTCAAACTCGTATGAAGAGGTATTAGTGTTTTATCTTTAATTGTCCTTTTAGTTCCCAATTTCTGGAGCCTCATTATCTTCTCAAGATTAAATGAGTTCCTTTACTTCATTTTCTTCTTGATTCTCAAGATTCTCAGCCTCTAAGAATCACATTCTCAGAGATGAGATATTTTGAGAATCTCAAGGTCATAAAGTAGGTATCCAATACCATCCTTTATTTTCCTAATGAAGTAGCACTCTCAAGTGCTAGATTCCAGCTTACATGCATGGAACCTTATTAAGGATATATATTGTAGTCTCTACTACACATATATGCCTGGAAACTAAGGGATAATTATGCTAAAATTCATCATTGATCAAACCATGTCACACATGATCCAATTGTATCTTCCTACAACTCCATTGAGTTTAGGTGTGTTAGGAGGATTGAGATAGAAATGATATTCATATCTTCATAAGGTATTCTTTGAATTCATCTAATAGGTACTTGCTACCTAGGTTAGATCAAATTCTTTTCATCTTTCTTCAAACTTTGGTTCTAAACCAAAATTGTGAAATCTTTGAACATTTCAAAGGTTTCTCAGGTGAAGAGAAGAAATCTCATATCATACATAATCATCAATAGATATCATGTATCCATAATGTTCACTATGATATAGATGATCCACATACATCAATATGTATGAGATCCCGAATACCTTGACGTCTTACACCTTTCCTAAGAGAAGGGTGTATTGGACATTCTTCGAATACAATATTCACAAGTATGTAAGATTTGAAATTTTAAACATTCCAAAGTTTCATCTCTTACTAGTTTATTGATCTCATCAACAAACAAATGTCCAAAACTTGATGCCAGATTATTGTCAAATGATCTTCATCTTCCTATTGATCTTATAAGGTTTGATTTTCAGTATTAGAAATCTTAGTGAACCATTCATTAATTTTACAATTTTGTGGAGTCCACTAGATGTTAGATTACTATCTGAAATATATCCATCATAACTCTTTATGATAGTTATATCTCATAATTCACATTTATTTCCAACATTTAGAAACAAACAATGAGTGTTTTCTAATATCTAGGTCATAGAGACATTCTCCAAGACTAAGGGCTCTCCCACTGAGAATATGAATTCTATCTATCCAACAGAGATTGCTGCAACAATTACAGTAATATCCATGTAGATGATTACTAAACCTTAAGATAAAAATTTCTAATCTTCTAATATATATATGCAGCCAATTGCAAATGTCATTAGAAGATTGGGATACAATTCTCAGACTTTATCTTATGAAATAAGAAAGTCAGAGTCAATGATTATATGTAGATTATTCTGATGCTCTATCTGAGTCCTTCACTAAGGATTTTAGACAGACGTAATAGTTATACTATCAACACATCAACTTATTCCAGTATTGGCATTCATCCAACTCTTTGGATGTCATATGGAAGTCACAGAAGTACAATCAACTCTTTGACTTTCCTTCTCACATGGGTCCAAGCCATGCTTCCACTATGCTCTCTTCATCTATAAACAACCATTGTTTAAGACAGAGAATCTCTTATGTTGAATTCAAAAGATTTCAATACAAGAACACTTCAACATTTATACATGCTTCCGTAAATTCATACAATGTGAATATTATGAAGCTTCATGAATGACCAGAGTATAGACGGTAGAATGATGATACTCATCATCTCTACATTCATCTTAACTCTTAAAGACTTAGGTTCAGGTAGGTATTCAAACATTTTGAATACATCATCTCTTTTGAGCTACCATTCTGCATAATGCAGAGAACTATGTCATTCATGATTAAATGTCTAGAGAACATATATATGCCAGAACATCTTCTTAGATTTTATATGTATTATTTGACAATTGCGATCATCATCGACATGTCACTTCCAAAGTATACTCGATGAAAGATCAAGACTATAGAGACATACAAACCCAAAGGTGATGTCTTATTGTCTTATTTAATTGTCATTCCTCATGATGTTGAGGAAACTTGCACACTGCAACCACATACATTATGTGTCCAATTGCAAGTACAATATCTGGATCATGAGTCCAATCCATGATATTTTTACTGGTTATCATTGAGTATAACATTGAGTGGGTTTAATGAAGGATTATCTGAAATAAGAAATTTGCATAAGGGCATATATATTATATATATACATGTTTTACTTTGATTTAGGAATTTTTATATCAAAGTTGTCTCGCCTTGTCAACAATGAAAGTTCATTCCCTTAATCACGTTCAATGTAAGAGATATTCTTACCATTATATCTCTAGCAAGATTTGGGATCTCCTTTCCTATCTTTGTCACATCTCAATAATATGAGAACTTGCGACTCCGATAAAAAGAAGCAGGAACTCATTCCGCCTTGCAAGTCCAACTTGCATTTCCCAATTCGGTCTTTAACACCCGGGCCCACCACCCGTAAGATGATGTTGACCCGTTGTTAATTGAACCAACCGTCAACAGGATTAGAACTCGCTATGCGCAATCCAATATCACCCCAATAATATGAGGACTCGATATTAGGGTCACTACGCCTACGGCCTTACTCTTTCGAGAAGCAAAGAGCCTGATCCAGATGCGCTTGCATACAGGAGCTGTCACTTCGGACACGCGTCTCCTACATACAATCCCTGGCGACGGAACCCTTCTCCTTGACGGGAGACCATGGATGTCAATTATGTGATCCTCCATATCATATTCAAGTTCTAATTAATCATTATGAATCACATTCCTTATGATCAATTCTTCCTAGGGAAATTACACATCTATTCATGATAGAGTGTTTATTGGATATAATTAATTTAATCTCATTAGATTAATCATTAATCCAATCATAAATCAACAAACTTGATTATTACTTGAATAGTAGGTATAATCTCAAAGTACGTATTATTCGAATTTTAATAATTAGAAAAATACATTCTGACTTCTCTAGCATTATCGAGTCCCTACCCGCTGTCATGGCCAGTATCGACAAGAGTAGGACGGACCACATACGTTGCAACCCGCGACCCCAATGCTCTCCAACTAGGCACCATATCCACTTCAGGAAAGGATAATGCCAGATGGATCATCATGTACTTTGAGATGCTCATCGGTTTTTCAACCGAAATTATACCATATAATATACATCAAAACAATTTTGATTATATTATAAGGAGATTTGCTAAACAAATCTCCAATCCTATTCAAGCAAGAGGGTTATTCATGTAAAAGTTATCCTACAACTATTGTAGGATAAATTAAGGTTTTTCATGAAATCAATGTTTGTTGATGAATTCATATCAACCAATGATCAAGATCAATTATCTTATCATCATGGTTAGGCAAATGTCATTCAATGAAATAATTATCTCTTTAAATATTTCACAAATATTTATCACTAATTATTTCAGAAAATTAACAATTAATTTTCATCAACATATTTGAATGACTTATCACAAGGTTCATGATCAAAAGATGTCAATTTCCAGCAGTGACTCCCAATCACCAAAATTAACTTATCTTGATCAATTTAAATCAAAAAAGTGCAAAATCAGTTTCCTAAGATTGCTAATTTGATTTATTAAACAATTCAAGTGATAATTCACGCATTTCGAGGTGGATCAAAACAGTAATTAACTCATTAATCACGTTTAGATCCGCAATTCCCCCAATAGTGAATACATGCATATTCAAAAGGCCATATCTTGAGCAAATGAAGTCCAAATTTCGTAAACTCAAGTCCTATAGTTTCCTTATTTAATGGGAAACAAAATACAATTGAAAATTTCGTGTTTAAACAATTTAAACAGTACTGAAAAAAAATCAATTAGACAAAGGTACGAAAATTTAAATGCGACAAAAACTTTCGCGACCCTTTCAAGCCCAAGTCGTTCTAGGTCTATGGATCATATCCAAAACCTTATTCAACCTGACTCTGATACCACTTGAAGGATATTGAGAATCTTTAAGCGCATCACGGAAGCGTGTCGATCGCATCATATGCAATCAAAGCAACTAGTCGCTAGATGCGGCGGAAATTAAAATTTTTAAATCTAAAGATGAAACCACATGATCACGAGAACACTTCTCGGATCGTTTCATCAAAACCACAAGTATAAGGAATACCTCTTGGAGTGTGGTTGTGATCGTGAGATCCCAAACAAGAGATCCTCCTGTCTTAAGTCTGATCCACAAAGAACGCACTTGCGGGCGCGATGATGAGTTGCGTTCCTCCCGCAATCCTCGATGAAGATCCAAGTAATGAATCCCCTGATTTCGTCAAACGAAATCCGTCGTATTCTTCTAGAGAAAGTCGCCCCAAAGAAGAAGGAGATCCCCGAGTCGTCGAAGGCGAAGGCGAGAGTCTCTCCTTCTCAACACAAAGTGGACAGCCACTTGATGGAGAAGAGAAAGAGAGAGGGCGAGAATGAGAGAGAGAGAGAGTTGTAGGCGTGCACAACTCTTAAACATGTATCATGAAAAGGCTAGGTTAGCCATCCTTTTATGTTAGTTTAGGATCCAATGGATCTCAATCCATGGGACACATAGATCCAACAACCAAGTTGGTCTATGTATTAATCAATGGCCAAGATTGTTGTTGGTTAAAAACCAACAACATTAATTTTATTTAAATTAAATATATGTTGCAACATTATCAACATAATTTAATTTAATATAAATCAATTAATTATAGATTAATCAATATAGTAAGAAGAAGATAATGTTGCCTCGCTAAAAAAATGGGGCGTTACCCATGACTTTTTCATGGCTGACGCCACCTCATCAAAAGTGGCTATTATCTCTTTTTTATTATGTCATATTATCTCTTAATAATATGTAATAACCATTATCGCATAATTATCCACCAAATTAATTCCAAATTAATTTGTGAATATTTCAATCATACCATTGAAAAATATGTGAATCACATTCACAACCCAAAGTAATTTGTAAATTACATTTCCAATTAATTACTTAATGTGAATCCAATTCACATTAATAATTAACAAATGCTATTTACATAGTTTCTCTCTCTAATATATTATAAATCATATTTATAATATATATGATTAATATGGATAGTGCTATCCACATTATTCATATCCATGATAATTAAATCACATTTAATCATCTTGGACCTCTTTTCTCATGTGCCCAAATAACATGAATCACATTCACGTTATTCATATCTTTGATAATTAAATCACATTTAACTATCTTAGATATCTCTTCTTATAATATGAATCAAATTCATATTATTTATGATAACTAAATCATGTTTAATTATCCATTTTCTTGATGCTTGGATGCAGAATTCATCAAATGAATTATTCTTGAACTCCTTCAAGAATAATGTGCTTTCTCCGCAGATACTTGGAGATAAGGACAGGGCGATTGTATTGTTCCATGTAAAGTGACTTGGATATTGAGATCTCATCTCAAATCCAGATCTTACGAACCTTCCAAAGATGCTTGATTAAATAAAGACCGCAAATCTAATCTTCTCATTGCATCTGAATCTCATTCAGACCAATGTCCAATACATGGACCAAGATCAGATTGCTTCTCTACTGAGAGGAGTCACTAAAATCCAGACCTGTTTCATCACTCCCTCGGAATGGGAGCGTCATGGATATACAATCGTTTATGATCACATCACCCTCAGATATTCCCAATACCTATACACCCTGCATACTGGAAGACCCATGATCAACCCGAAGATCAAGATCAATTTTATACTGTCTTCTTCTGGGTTTAATCACTAAGTTTCTCATTTGATCATTGGGATTTGGTATCGATCATATACTTTTCAAAAGCATATATCATACCCAGGTCTTGATCATATACTTTCCAAAAGTATATATCGAACCTACAAATTCAGTCAAGCTTCCAAAGCGAGACGATCGTGCACAGAATTTGATTCTTCCCAATATCTCATGAGTGAGCTCATGTCTTCCAGTTCATAAGTGAACGTGTATGATCCCTTTGAGAGATCGTATTACTTATATGCCCTTATATGCACACCAGCTCGCCGGTGTATAGACCTTGGTTAGGCCATCAACCTATCAGTCTACCAAATGTACATACTCAGAAATATAGCAATACATCTGGCTCCGGTCAGAGGATGCGTGCCTATGCTGTGACAGCATTCAACATAGGACATAGGTTATCTCGATCTCATTAAGTCAACTCTTTAACCTAATTAATATGACACCTCCGAATCTCTATTCCTATGCAGAGGACCTGCATCAAGAGGTCGGTCAGATATCAACCTATGTGCGAAAGGATTGCCATCTCCTACTCCGTCTGGAGATCACATCTTAACAATCATTTGACGGTGCTTGATGAGTCATCAATCTAACCCTTTAGATATTCATCCAAGCACCAACCTCTATGATTCAATTATTCAATCAACAGCTATATGATCATCAAGATGGCCATGGTACATAACCCTAATTGTACAGAGGGACCTTTTTTGCAAATTTTTTATTCTTTATTTCAGATCAGGGAATGATATTCGCAATAACATTTATTGCATAATGGCTCGCCGTGGGCTCGCATGTCCAACAGAAGGATCTCCGAATCCCTACCTTCTCTGCCTCGACTGGTCCCCATCTCACTCCCCTCACATGTACACATTGTGCTTTGGCTATACTTGAAGTTGCAGGCATTCAATTTTTCAATGATTGGATGACTCGAAGAAGCTCCGGTCATCCTCCCCTCCTCTGTTGTCCCTATATTGTCGTACCTCTCTAGACATCATTGCATATCCGCCTTGCTTCCTTATCCTTCACCAGAATGATAGCAACCTTCTCCAATCATCAGAGGAGCTCGGGAAGCAAGGAGGAACCAGCCTTGCCTCGTTGGATCCCAGTCCCCTCGTCTTTGTATAATGTAGAGCACGAAGAGTAGGTACCGCCTGATTGAGTCGATCGGACATCCCAGATACAACCCGAGCCTCAATGTAGATCATATAGGTCCGGGTGGACCAAGCCACCTCTTGAAGCACCAACAGACGCCATGCATCCTCCCGATGCTGCATCACCATCGAGCCTAGCCTGCGCGTATGCCGTGCACGTGCTGACTAGGTAATTTGCAGGTCTCCCACACTGATGGCTCCTCCATATTGCATCCAGGTCCTTGTCCACATGACTTACATGCGCTTCTGGCAAAATTGCAAGCAAACCTAGCCAGCTTATGAGAATTGTACAAATACCCCTACACACTCAAGGACAATTACCAAGGAGCCCCTCCTACTATTTGAAATTACAAATAGGTCCCTCTTGGGACCTATTTTAATTATCTATTCATTTATTTTATATGTTTTTCTTGAATTTATGCCCTTGCATTCCATTTAGCATATCTTAAGCATATGAACTATGTTTTTCATTCTTTCAGTTTCATTGTTTTGTATATTTTTTCTCTATCTAAGGATATAGTTTAATGATTTGATACTTAATTAAATGTGCTAGTTTTTTATGACCTTTAGTGTCTCTTGCTCTCTATTTATTTTCCATGAATAGATTCATGCTTTGTTTCTAATGCTTAATTTCGATTTTGAAATATACCCTTAATATAGTGCTTAATGATTTGATTGTTTTAGGGCATATTTGTCTTGCATAATTGACTGTTCGTATCTCATTGCATATTGTCCATTATACCTTTTTCATTTCATCTTTAATAGCAAGGAAAACAAAATAAAAATACATGCCTCATATGCTTTGTCTATGAAGCATTTTATTTGCATGATATATTTGCATGTCATTATGTCTTGTGCAATGCATCTGTATCATGCATTTACATATGAAAGGAAGACCTAGGTTTAGAACTTAATCACTCAAAAATTAATTGATATTTTTTATAAATAAATTAGGAAGCTCGTGTCTCTGTGCTTGACCTTAATATACTATCCAAGTAAAATAACTTCCATGTATTCGAAGGTGTGGATTTTGCATGGATCATTTTCACCGCATGTACTATGACAATAATAGGGTATTAAGCAGTGAAATCGTGGTTCATCAAGTGGCATCGTTGTTGGGGACACATCTCATCCTATTTATTTATTGAATTTTATTGTTTTATTTTTGATGTGATTGTTTTTAGAAATTTAGGTCTTCTTACTGTGTCTACATCATTTGTTGATTTTTTTTCTTGATATTTGTCTTACATCTTCTTTCGTGGAAGGACCCATGGAGATCGAGGACACTTGAGAACCATGGAGGCGTGGAGTTGGGATCTCCTACTGCGAGGAGCCACAAAAGAAAACCAAGAAGGATTCAAGGAACTTTTAGTCAAATTGTTTTTCATGCATCTCTTGTAAAAAAATGTATCAGTTGAATTTCTAGCGGTCCTCGTTCGAGGGCTCGCGTGTATTCGAAAAAAGTAGATCACTCAATGATCTAACCCCCCACCCCCACATACACACATCTAGTTCTGTGTATTCTCCCCACCCCTCCACCTCAATCTTTTCATCTGTGTAAATCCATCCACTAATTGATCATGAGTCCCCCATCATCAATTTTATATCTAGGCTATTTTCGACCTAAGTATAAGGGGGCCTAAGTCACTCGATCTTCCCCCTTCTTGTCTTCTTATACTTAGGTTATTTTTACCTAAGTAAAGGGGGACCATCTGAGTCAGTTCCTCTATATCACCTTATATTTAACCGAAGCTATGGCTTTATATCACTTATGCTATAAAGGACATAAACATAACAAAACTTAAGTATAGGAGGTATACCGTATATATTTTATATATACTTTAGCCATAGCTCATATTTTAAAATTTTCCAGGGCTAGGGTATAAGTATCTTATATTCTGATTTTTGGTAAAAATGTTTTTAAAATCTTAAAAATGAGGGACTGATTATTTTGTACAAAATTGACCTTATTCAAAAACCATAAAAACCAAAAAATCAAAAGTTTCTTTAGTAGTGATTCTAATTACTTAGCTTAAAAATGAGTAGCTATATCTCAATAAGGGAACTATTGTCTCCCTTAGTAAAGTGGGTGGTTAAAATACAATGCATTCGGCATCATCTTGAAGTAATACGGGTAGCCGTCTAACGAACCGTACTTACACCCATACTGGCTTAAAATAGATGTAACTATTCATATGAGCTTGGACCAGTCATTATTTCTATAAATAAACAAAAAAATAAAATGAGAATTCCATAAAAATTTGCAAAAGCTAAGAATCAAAAAAATTCACTAACTCTGGAATTGGTGTATTCCTGACACATTCACTATCACTCAAGGCTTGAGGAGTTGAGGGCACTTGGTTTTTGGGATCTTGAGAGTCTGTGGTAACTAGACTTAGTCATTAGAGTTTTTAAACTTAATAATTCACACATCCCTAGTTGGAAACATTGGGCGCTATATTGCACTCTCCATCTCTACTCCTAAAGAATATGATCAGCACATCACTTTCACAACTACATGATTGATAAGATGAGTTGAGCTATCACTTCAGGAACTGGGACTGGTGATTTGAGTATAGACCCAATTTAATGATGCTTGAGGATGGGATAAAGTCAATCAAGGCTTCAAGAAACATGAGCATTAGAAAAACCCCAGCCAGTATGTGAACAAGTTCGCATCCTATTGTTTAATATTTACCTATGTACGAGGGTGTGATGAAACCTAAATAATTGTTGATCAGTGTTCGCCAACTTTTGGTAAAATCAGTGGAGCTAGTCAACAAAAAGAAAAGAAATATGAAAGAAAAGAAAAAAAGCTCTATAACTAAAGTACAAATTCAAAGAGCTTCCACCAAAGGCGAGCGCTCCCAAAAATTTCGAAGTGTCCGCTTGGACCAAATGCTATTGGGACCAAGGAGTTGTGCTAGCACCCAAAAAGGGCCCTGCATTGTATAGTGATACAAGTTTGGGTGTTAAAGGTATCGTATATACTCAAAAGAGACACACCCTGGTGTACTCCCAAGAAAACAAGTTCATATGACTATGAACTCTCTTCACGGACACATTGATCAAAAAATTGAAAATATGCATGTGTTTAATAAATAAAGCACTCGAGAGGATCCTTGTTCCAAGGCAAGGGAGAGAAGATAATGCGTAATCCTATGCCCTCCATCATTTGGCCCTCCATATATACTTTTAAATCTGGTAAACTAATGAGATGGTTGATTGAAGAAAGAAGCAAATTATTCCTTAGTGTTGAGGATTAGGTCAAGACGAGAGTCTCCTGGACTGGGACCTTGAGTGACATCTCAATTCGACTCTCGTTATTGCAGTATACTAAAAGTCATATCCTTGTTTTATATGTACGAATAGAGAGTCTGATAATAAGAGAAGTTGGATTCCTTTTGATTAGAACACGATTGAGCCCAGAATTTTAGGATTTTTTAAATTAAGGTTCTTTGAAGAATTAAGCCTTGAAAATTCACATGCACTGTCACGAATTAATCCGACTCCTTCATTCTTTAGATGCTCGAGGATGAACATAGTTTATGTATAGGGGAATGATAAAAATCAGGTACATCATATTAATATATAAATATTATTCTCCAAACTTAAACAAATCAATAAAAACCACTATTAATTCACTAATATTAACTTGTATTATATTATAAATAATTTGTGTATAATTAACAGTAAATACTAACCCTTAATTGTATTTTTCTCACTATCATTTTCCTTATATTCCTTATTTATTAAAAATCCCTAAAAATTTAGATTAAATATTCCATATAATTATTTTAAGCTTTAAAAGATATTAAAAATACAAAAAATAACGAAACCTCAAAAATGCAACTTTCATGTTACCAAAAATATCTTTTTGTATAGTTGACCTTCTTTGATTTTTTGATAAACATAAAACTTGCAGATCTCATCGAGATCTACAACTTTCATGTTTTGACTTTTATTCATTCGACTCCCTTCTATTTCTTTTTTATTTTTCAATTATTTTCTCTTTTGTAATAATCTGGTGCAACCATGTGGCACCCTTTGGGTCGCCCACGTGGCCGCTCCTTACGCCATTAGGCCTCTCCTCTGGCCATTGGATTCACTTTCTCCCGTGTCAATCAAATCTGCCCATTGTGCTTCCATCCTTAGCTATAGGATAACATCCCTATGATGAGATCTGACTAATCACTCTCTGCACCAACATTAGCCATCCTCGAGACCTGAATGGGACCTGGAGGATCTTCATCCTGGAGCTGAAGATGAGCTTCAAATTGCATTCTAGATGCTTCGTTTTGGCTCAAACCTGCACCAAAAAGATTTGCTGGCTCGAGGCTAAGGTCCTCGGCCCAAATCGGAAGCCTGAAGTTGCATGGAATGGAGGGGCGATGAGGCTCCAGCATGTGGTGGAATGGAGGTCAACGCCTTGATTCTAAGAGAGAATCAAGAGGGAAATGGGTGTATCATGTGGATAATGTAGTCAGGAGCGAAATGGGATGGTCAATGGGTCAGAAAATGGGAGAAAAGATGATGGATATAGGGCTGGAGTAGAAGCTTTTATGATTTTTTTGACTTTTAAAATTACACTACAGATGTCTGAAATTAAACCTATAACTAAACTACTAGAAGGAAATGTAAGCTAAGAACATTATCTAGAAGCTCAACGAGCTGAGAAATCTCGAAGTAGTGATCACCAAAGACGAGCATCGATGGGCCTGGACCAGCTCTTCCCTCACTCTCTCCATGCTGTGAAGGGTCGGAATACCATCTACTATCACTAGAGACTCAACTAGGTGGTCCTAAGGGGGTTACAGTGAGTGAAGAGAGATCAAAATGAGAAACAAGGTCGGACAGGGTTATTGATAAGGTGGCTTCCAACCAAAAGGATGGAGAGATGATGCTCGAATCGAAGGTAGTAGGTGAAGTTGCTTGCATGGCGAGGATGAAGGATGGAGGGGTTGCGTAATTGTGAAGGTTTCAAGAGGATCGAGAGTAAGGTGGAGGCATGAAAATCAGCGAAGAAGGGGCTATCATAAGCTCTAATAGGAGGGGGTCATATGGCTGAACAGTTGAACTACTAGGTTAACAATCAATGCGCTCTGCTTGGTCCATGTGGACTAACTAGAAAAATGGATGTTGAAATTATTGGTAAATTCATTAAAAATTAATAAATGAATTAATTAATCTTGAGTTATGTAATAATAATGTTTCTAATTTTATGTAGTATTTAATTTGTATTTTTATTTATTTTTTGAGGTAATTTATTATTATTTAATATTTACATGTATAATCATATGTATTTATACATGTGCTTAGGCATTTTTATTTTTATTTAGTATGTTGGAATTTTTATTTTATATACTTAATTTATATATTTATAATATACTTAAATATAATTGAATATATTTCTAATACATTTTTTCTGAGTTTAATTATGTACTTAAATAATTAGGTATGTAAATTATATATGTATATACATGTATAATTCATCTATATATAAAAGAACTTGATTTGATTTGATTTAATTTTATTTTAATTGTTTTAATTTATTTTAATTATAGACATGTGTTTTAAATAACATTTACAACTTTATAAAAGGGATTTTTACCCGACAGACCCTATAATCTTTTCGAATTACCGCTACGACCTTCGAAACATCCTAATTCCTCTCCCAACCCCGTAAACTTGCTCCGTTTTACCTTATGAACCTTGCCGTTAAATTGACACATGTACAGTTAAGTTTCTTGAGTACAAAACGAGTTAATCTAACCAATCCGTAATCGGACGGTTAGAATTAATCAAGAGAAGAAAAAAATCCCTCTGCACCACCTGTATGATCTCTCCTCCTTGGAAGAGGGTATTGGCCTGGTTGAAGGTGGCGCTGCACATGGGCTGGAGGAGCGGCGGGGCTGGGGGTTGGCTTCCAATAGCGGCGTTTCGGCAGGCGGTTGCGGGGAGGGGGCTTCAAGCTGTAGGATTGCGGGAGGGGGCTGTAGGGGGGAGGGGTGCTGCGAGCTGCGGGAGGGGGGTGCGGGAGGCTACGAGCTGGAGTGGGTGCAGGGGGCTCCGAGCAAGGGGGTTGCGGGGAGGGGGGAGGGCTGCGAGCAGGAGCAGGGGGCTGCGGGAGGGGGTTGCGGGGAGGGGGAGGGCTACGAGCTGCGAGCAGGAGCAGGGGGTGCGGGTGGGGGCTGCGGGGAGGGGGGAGGGCTGCGAGCAGGAGCAGGGGGGCTGCGGGGAGGGGGAGGGCTGCGAGCTGCGAGCAGGAGCAGGGGGCTGCGGGGAGGGCTGCGAGCTGCGATCAAGAACAGGGGGTGCGGGTGGGGGATGCGGGGAGGGGGAGGGCTGCGAGCAGGAGGTGGGTGCAGGGGGTGAGCATGGAGCTTGGGAGGGGGCGACGCAGGGGGGTGTGGGCAGGGTGTTGCGGCGTGCGGGGGAAGCCGGGGAGAGCGGGGAGGGTGCAGCGGTGCGAGCCAGGGAGCTTGGGAGCGGCGTCGGGGGGGAGGGTGCACCGGGCTGGGCACGGGCTCGTCCGCGGCCGGAGGGGAGAGCGGCGCAGCGGGCTGGGCACGGGCTCGTCTGCAGTCGGAGGGGAGAACGGCGCAGCGGGCTGGGCACGGGCTCGTCTGCGGCCGGAGGGGAGAGCGGCGCATCGGGCTGGGCACGGGCTCGTCCGCGGCCGGAGGGGAGAGCGGCGCAGCGGGCTGGGCACGGGCTCGTCCACGGCCGGAGGGGAGAGCTCAAAGTTTGGTGCTGATGGGGGAGCGGCCCAGGGGGGATCAACTCCTCTTAAATGAAGGAGTGGCATTAAATGTAAATTTGATAAACACATTGGGTATAATATAAATGAACATAACAGTATCGGTTTAATTTTAACAGGTAAATGAACGGATGTTAACCACAGGGTCTGTAGGGTAAGGGTTAGCTAGTTTACGGGGTTGGGGGAGGAATTAGGATGTTTCGAAGGTCGTAGCGGTAATTCGAAAAGATTGTAGGGTCTGCCGGGTAAAAATCCCTTTATAAAAATAAAAGGAACTAAACTAAATAAAGGATAAATATAATGATTAAAATATATAGGTATCTTAGCTCAAAATGAATGAAATACCTTCATTAAATAGTTTATTAAAAGTTATATACAGTTAAAGGTGACTTTGATTCATTTTGATATAGTATGGAGAAGATACATGTCTGTGAAGTTTTATTTACAGCTTTTTTCTTTGTATGTCCTTGGCACACTGCATTATTTTTCTATGAAATTGATTTATATTTTCCCATGTATTTTTGTGTACCATGTTCATGTTCAAAGTTTATTGATTTAAAGTATAAATTAAAAGAATAAAATAAGTCCATAAAGGTAATTATTGGGATATTATGTTAGGGTTTTGAGTGCTTTTATGTACAGTTTCTCTGTCCTTTCTCCCCTACTTTATTCTTTGTCGGCCAAGCCACCATGATGACTGGGTGTTGGCGCCTAGGGTTACTCAATATCTATGGTGTCTCATTTCTTTTTCTTTTCTTCCTTTATTCTTTTATATTAGTATTATATACAATAACTATATAGTATTTTATACAATATCTTGTACAATTTATAGGGTGTTTATTTTAGCAATAATGATATTTACATGCATTTAGCTAGAGATTTAAGGGAAAAATGAAATAATAAAGGTGATTAAAGGGAGATTCATCACCCCCTTAAACTTACCTTTTCTAGTACCTGGCAAACACTTATGGTTATAAGTGTACAAAAGAAAATAAAGAAAGAACTTAGATTAATTTTAACTTTCAAACCTGTCTTCATAAAATCAAAGTTTGGTCAGAACCTTATTGGGAAGCGAATTTGAAGAATTATAAAACCATGCCCAAGTCTCCGTAATAGGCAGGTCAGAACAAGTCGATGACATACATAGACCCCTATGACTATGAGTCTTTCTTGTACAGTGTAAATGATATGTAGCTCTCCTGGTTGAAGCGGTAAAAGTCCGTCTTCTCCAACATGATAACTCTAATTCCTTAATCCAGCAACTCCTTCCTTGAGAAGCGGGATATTCCCTTCTATGTTCAAGTGCAACTGGCTCAAGAAGAGGAGGTGGAGAAGAGAATGGACGATAGCCAGTGTAGTTATCTATCCTAGGATGTTTGACCAGTGTAGCCAAGTCATTCAGCAGCAAGCTCTCATGAATATGACTTTGAAACTCAAGCATGCTTATTGACTATACATATATTTACATACTCCAAATGGAATTGATTTTTCTTTAATTTTGCGTGTCTTTTCTTTTTGGAGTTTTTGATTTTTTTGTATTTTTGAATACCATATGCAACATCAGTTACATATGGACTTTTTCATCTTGAGCCGGTAGACTATCCCTCTTTTGAACCATTATTGCAACCCACACCATTATGTCATTAGACCTCGTCACTACTGGATCGATTCGGGGTACAATGGTCAATATGAATGACTTCCGATGTTTCCATTGGCTTTGTCTCATGCTAGCAAATCCAGCCATCTACCACTTCAAATGATGTGAGTAGCGTGCAAGGTGCAGGTGTGTAAGCTAGACCACTGTCGACAGGAGTCGTGTGTGTTGGGAGATAATCTACTTAGACAGTCAAGACAACATTAAACTAAGTCTCATGGTTCCCCAAGAATTAAGTCCAGCATACCTAAAGCGCCTCAATTCCAGTTCCTATAAGGTTCATGTGATTAAGTGGATTAAGGTCCAACCAAGCTCCAATCTTCATATTTTACTTAAACTAGTTCAATTACCAACATCAATAAGAAAAATGCAAATGATATGTACAATGCAGAAAAACATTTTGTGACGCAATTATCAGATTTTGAACTTTTTATGCGTTTTTTGAAAAGTTTTTCAAATTTTTATGCAATTTTGAAAATATTTTGCGAATTTTTGTAGATGTTTGATTTTATACATTTTTAGTGATTTTTAAAAAATAGAAGAGTATATGAAATAATTACATGAAGATATTTGCATGGGAGTTTATCTTATTATTTAAAAGAATTTCTTGAGTAGGTTTACACTAGGTATCGACGAGAATTAAGTTAGTGGTTATTTACAGATTTGTATATACAAAGTTCATAAAGGACTTTTATTTGCTTAAATTATATACTTGGTTCTCAAAATAATTTGAATAGATTTTTGTAACCATTTTGAAAATTACATTTTTGAAACGTAACTTGACAAGTAATTTTTACAAACATTTTACAGAATTTGAAAATCATTTTTCAAGATTTTTCAAACAGTATGTATATGTTTTTCAAAATATTTTCATAACCATTTTCCAAACATTTGCAAATATATTTTAAAACCATTTTATTCAATCAAAGAAAAGAAATTTTGCAAACAAACATTTTTACAAAGGTTGAAAATATTTTACAAAAAGTGTTCCAAATGGTTTCAAAAGATTTTCCAAATATTTTCTAAACCATTTTAAATCATTTTGTGAAATATTTTTAACATGATTTTAATAATCAATATACAAAGATATTTTAAGAAATCGTATACATATTTATATTTGTTTATTAATGAATGGTATACATATAGTATTTTAGCGATATTATTAAAAAATATGAAAGTACGAGTTTTGGCTAAAGTATATACAATGTATATACGTCCCCCTATACTTAGCTTGAGTTATGTACTCATAGAGCAAAGAGAAAAAGAACACATAACTCGTGCAAATTATAGAGAAATCTATACTGCAATGCCTCAATAAAGAATAGGAAGTGGACCATCCCCCATACTTAAATCAATTAATCCTAAGTATAGCAGACTATAGTTTGCATGCATGGAGGGTCGAGGGTGGGAATAAATAGACGCAGATAATTATCCAATTAAAATGAAAAAATATGCTAGGTGAATGAATGAACTCATTGGCTCGACCTGTCCCCCCTACACTTAGGGTAAAATATCCCTAAGTATAGATAGAATATCAAGAGTCAAGGAGATATGTGAGGGAACCAAGAATGAGCACTCGAATGCTCTCGCCCCCAATACTTAGGGTGAAGTATATCCTAAGTATAGTTGATGAATGGGGTGAGTGCAACATAGAATAAAGAACTAAAAGAATAAAAACAAAAGGAATAAAACAAGAAAACAATAAACTCTAATCAAAGATATTTTTAGGAGCATTATCCAGCTCTACTGAAGATATTGCAACGTTGATCTCATCGTCAAAAATAACTTGTACAGAGTCCACAACTTCCAAGAATATATCATGCTCTACATACGACTTCAACAACTGGTCGTTGACTATAAAAGGTTACATGTCATCTGACAATTCTGATATCAGCACACTTCTGTTGTCACGCACAGTCCTGACTCTATACGACCATGTCCATTTGCTCTTTAATTTTCCTGGAAAGATCTTCAATTTGCGTCAAACAATCATACTTTCATTTCAGGTTCGAAGTTCTTTCGTCTGATGTACTTGTCGTGCCTGTGTTTGAGCTTTCTTTGAAAATAAAGTTGTTGTCATACGCATAATATCTACATTCCACGAGTTTGCTCATATCCAATTTTCTCTACTGACTAGCTTTTTGTGAGTCAAGGTTGCGGATGCTCACTGCCCACGGTATTTGTAAATTAATTCCACTAGCGGGTGGCATGGCTTTCCGTAGACAAGGAGATAGGGCTACAGGTCCAAGGGAGACTTGTAGGTCATTCCGTATGCCTAGAGAACTGAACCTAGAAGTTATGATCAATTCTTTCTGTCCAGTCATTCTAGTCTTTGCAATATCATCTTGATTTCCTTGTTAGATAATTCTGCCAAGCCATTTGACTGCGGATGATAAGGAGATGTGACCCGATGTTTGATATTGAACACCTTCGTTAATTTCATCACCTCCTTATTGATGAAGTGGTTGCTTCCACCTAACATTAAAATCTTTGAAATGTCGAGCAACAATATGATGTTATCTTTCAGGAATTTACAAGCTATTGAGCTATCTGTGGCTCAAGATGGAATGGCTTCCATCCATTGTCTCACATAATCAACGAATGAGAAGTATGTATTCATAGCTTTAACTATTAGGAAATGGGCCCATGATGTTAATGCCCCATGCATCGAATACATCATATATCTAAATGAATTTGAGGGGCATGTATCTTTAACACCGAAGGTATTGCCCATTTTATGGAAGTCGTGTAAGGTTTGACATAGTCATTTGCATCATTGAATAGTGTCGGCCACTAGAGGCTACACTACACTATCTTTGTTGCCGTTCTGGTCCCAAAATGGTGTCCTTCAGATTTGAGCTTATGGCAGCGCTCGAGGACACTTGTGTACTCATCCAGAGGGATACAACGATGCCATATGAAATCTGCTCCTTCCCTGATCAAGTGTGGATCCTCCCACTAGTAAAAATGAATATTGAACATGAATTTGTCCTTCTTGATTCTCATCCAATATTGCAAAGCTATTCCAGAGACAAGGTATTTCACAATATCAGCATACCATGGAAGAGCTCTGACAATGAGAATTGTCTTATCAGGGAAGTGTCTATGATCGGTGTACTACTCAACTGAGTATCTTGATATTCAATTCTAGAGAGGTGATCTCCCACCACATTCTGAACTCCAGTCTTATCACATATTTCTAAGTCGAATTCCTAGAGGAGAAGGATCCATCTGAGTAGTCATGATTTTGCATCCTTCTTCTACTATAGGTATCAAATGGCAGAGTGGTCAGTGAAAATTATAACTTTTGATCCAAGAAGGTAGGATATGAATTTCTCTAATGCAAACACTACCACCGATAACTACTTTTCTATAACTGTATAATTTCTTTATGCTTCATTGAGTGTCTTGTTGGCATAGTGGATAGCATATGGCACTTTATCCCTTTGTTGTTCTAGAACAACCCCAACTACTAAATCGGACACCATCATGATTTCGAATGGAAGAGACCAATCGAGTGGCTGTAGGACTAGAGTTTGAGTGACCAGTTCTTTCAACTGATAAAAAGATTGGAGAATTGTTTGATCAATAATAAAGTCGATCTTCTTGTAGAGGACAATAAAGAACAAGTATCCTCTGTCAAGAATAGATTATTTTTTTGACGAGTTACAGGGTTCAACTATGTATTCCAAGATTGATTTAAGATCTGGATTCCATCAGTTGAAGATTAAAGATGCAGATATTTCCAAGACATCTTTTTGAACTAGATACGAACAATATGAATTTCTAGTTATGCCTTTTGGACTGACAAAAGCCCCAACAACTTTTATGGATCTCATGAATAGAGTATTTAGGGAGTTCCTAGACCACTTTGTGGTAGCCTTCATTAATGACATGCTTATTTACTCCAAGGATAAGTACCAACATGAACGCCATCTCAAGAAGGCACTCAAAACACTAAGGAAGAACAAATTGTATGCTAAATATAGAAAATGTGACTTCTGATTATCCGAAGTATCCTTCTTAGTCCATGTTATTTCTGAGGCAGGTATATTAGTTGATCTTGTGAAGGTTAGTGTGGTGATGATTCGGGAGCGCCCGAAGACTGTCACTTAAATACGATCTTTTTTAAGTCTAGTTGGGTATTATAGAATATTTGCGAAGGACTTTTCATGAATAGCATTGCCAATGACTAGGATAACTCAGAAGGAAATCACATTCATATGGTCTGATGCATGTGAAACTAGTTTTTAGACACTGAAAGAAAGCCTAACATCTGCACCTATCCTTACTCTACCCTATGGGACTTAAGGGTTTACAGTGTATACTGATGCATCTAAAGAAGAACTTGGGGTAGTTCTTATACAACATGGCAAGGTAGTTACCTATGCATCACAACAACTCAAGATACATGAGAGGAACTACCTGGCACATGACCTTGAACTAGTTGTTGTAGTCGTTGCTTTAAAGCGACACTACCTTTATGGTATTTCTTTTGAAATATTATCGATCATAAAAGCTTGAAATATCTGTTTGATTAGAAGAAGCTCAATATGATACAAAGATGGTGGCTAGAGTTGTTGAAGAACTATGATCCCACCATATCCAACTACCCTGATAAGGGAAACGTCGTAGCAGATGCGCTTAGCAGAAGAACTTATTCACCCGAGTTGGTGAGTGTTATCCACTTCTAGGGGTAACTAGCACTATTGAGTGAATGGAAATCATTTGATAGTAGTGTTGATACTATAACTATTCCTCATCGATACAGACCATAGATCTGGGATAGAATAAAGAAAGGACATGAGTATGATCCAATCCTTAAAAACTTGAGACAATAACTTGAGAAGAATGAGATAAAAGGATACCATATACAAGATGAATTACTGTATAACCATTACAGAGTTTGTATACCAAATATACAGAGTTGAGGAAAGATATATTACATGGAGCACATTGCTCCAGATTATCTATTCATTCTGAAATTACAAAGATGTATAAGGATCTTCGTTCACACTTTTGGAGGCTAGGAATAAAGAAGGATGTTGCTGAGTTGGTGAGCTCATGTTTCACATGTTAGCATATAAAGTTTTACATCAAAAGTAATTAGGATTGTTATAACCTCTCTCTATCCCTGAATGGAAATGGGAAAGCATTTCCATGGACTTCATTACTGGCTTACCTCAGACGACCGGTCGTAAAGATAGTAAATGGGTCATATTGTCTGATCAAGGTAGCATATTTTATTCCAATAAGATCATCTTCCACTCTAGAACAATTTACTGATTATATATTACGCATGTAATCCATCTCCATGGTATCCCAAAGGAGGTAACACGATTCACGTCATACTACTGGGCGAACTTCATGAAAGCCTTAGGCACACAGCTATGTTTGAGCACAAAATATCATCCGCAGAAAAATGGTCAATCAGAACGTACTATTCAGACTCTAGAAGATATGCCACGGGCATGTGCTTTGACTAGAAAGGATCATGGGTTAAACATTTACCTCTTGTAGAGTTCACCTACAATAATATTTACAATGCAAGCATTGGCATGGAACCGTTTAAAGCACTATATGGACGTAGGTATACTACTCCTACAAGTTGGCAATAAATCAGGATGCAGAACCTTTATGATTCATATAGAATCCAGGAGAGACAAGAGGTTGTAGATATTGCTCGAAAAAGACTAATAACTGCTCAGAGTTGTTAGAAAAGCTATAGTGATAACAGGCGAAAAGATCTTGAGTTTGAGGTAGGTGACTTTGTATTCCTCAAAGTATCACCTATGAAGGAAGTTCAGAGATTTGGCTTGCATGGGAAGTTGGCACCCAGGTTCGTAGGTCCCTGTGAAATTATTTAGTAGAATGGGAAAGTTGCATATAGACTTGCACTTCCTCCACATCTTTCGACAATATATGATGTTTTTCATGTATCAAATTTGAGAAAGTATATTAAGGATCCTAAGCACAAACTAATCTATAATGAATTGCATATTAAGCCAGACTTGACATACCTAGAAATACATGTGCAAATACTAGATATGGATATCAACGAGTTGAGGAATAAAGAGGTACCTCTAGTTAAAGTATTGTGGCAGAAACAAGAGTTTAAGGAAGCCACATGGAAACCCAAGGGGATATGAGGGAGAAATACCCAAATTTGTTTGAGTGATAACCATAGGTATTGTATATATCTTCATAATAAAAGAAATGACGTTCATTCTCCTTAATGTTGTTATGCCTTCAATCCTATTGAAGGTTGTTGTGCATGCACCTCAAGTCTCAAGGATGATACTTCCTTTAAGTAAAGTTTTGAATTTGGTAATCTCTCAGATCCTTTCTTATAAGATTCAACTCATCAAGAGGAAACAACGGAATTTGTTTCATATGAATCGGACATTGTTTGGATTGTTATAATTTTTCGAAGAAAGATAAGTATAGAGGCTTAAGACGTCATTAACGCTTAGGTTGTGTTTGTTACGCAGGCTACGGCGGGTTAAACTGGTAGAAGATAACCTATTTTTGTGTTTTGGTGTTTGGATAGAGAGTTAAACTATGGGTGGGTTTGAAGTGGGTTTGTTGTGATATGATTGTATTAAAGTTTGAAAAAGTGTGTAGTTTATTATGTTGTGATTGTATTGAAGTTTGAAAAAATGAGTAGAAGTGGAGTAGTTTATAATTTTTATATGATATGATGGTATAATGTATTATTTTTTGATGGAATTGATAAAAAAGAATTAATTTATTTAATGAATTAAAAAAGAGAAAAGTAGGTCCCACATGAGAGAGAAGAAAAATGGGTTAGGGGGATAAACTCCCCAAAGGGGAGTTTACCCCATGAACTTAACGGAGTCTTAATGACCCTCATTAAGACTAATCACTAGAGATTAAAGAACTAATGATGGATTAAGGATCACTAATCACCATTAGTGAACACTAATCATAGATTAGTGAAAGTTACTTGCAATTAGCAAAAGTTAATCACGATTAGGGAAAGCTAATCACACTTAGTGCTAATTAATCTTCATTAGCGAATCTAAAAGCTTCTGGAAGGTTCTAACTTAAGCCCTAAGTTTCAGATTAGCTTAGACCAAAATCATGGTATACTAACCACAGTTAAGGGTTAAACCATGGTTTACTAACAATGCTTAGCGATTTTCTGAAGCCTATAAATAGCCCCCCCATTAATTCTCTATGATTACCACTACCAACATCACCCTGAGGGCTAGGGTCGAGAGGTCAGGAGGAGGAGAGGGAGGCGAGGAAGGAGTGCTCGAGAAATGATACCGGAAGGACGAGGAGGAGGACGGTGCGATCCTCTCCTAGTTGGATTTAGGAAGGAGGTAATTAAATCTTGTTGATTCATGTTTCGATCTATTTCTTTGAAGATTCGTGTTTTCTTTTGAGTTTTTTCTAAGGGGATACTCTATCGAAATTTTCTTGACATATCACTCAATATAAGGGGAAATACTATCGAAATATTCCTTGAAATATTACCCAATATAAGGGAAAACTCTGACGAAATTTCGAGAAATTACGTTCTTCGTGTTCCTCATGGTCTCGCATTCTTCGTTTGCTCTTCGTGTTCTTCGTATGTTCTTCATTTTTTGACACAAAAATAGAATTTAATCATTTGTGGGGTTAATAAACCTAGTTGAACACAAATCAAGGTAGATTGATCCCACTAAATAATTAACATAATCAGGTAATGAAATCCTTCGTTTTACTGTTGGGTTTTCAAACGATATTATTGAAATTCGTGATTTTATTTTCTTCCTACAAAGAATCCTAATTTGGCTATTTTTGAGAAAATATGCAAAGTTGCTTTGTGATTCCTACTAAAATAATGTTTAAGCATCAAATTGATGTAGTGTCTTGGAAAGTTAGGGTTTGGCATTTCAATTAAGTATAAGTATGAGTATATATATGTATATATATGGATTAATACATATATGTGGGTCTATAATCATTATTGATGAATATGCAAATCGAAGGCTTCATGGAAGAATTACATCATGTGAATTGATGTGTATTGATTTGGTTCTTAAAAAGGATCGTGTGTTATGTTAAGAATGACTGGGAGTAGAACTATAGGCCGAGCATGCAACCTGTAGTTTTGTCAGGAGAACATCCATATTGGCAGGTCATACCTAAGTGGTACACATTTGCCCTGTTATGATAAGTGTGCACGATGAATTAGTTGCAACGTGTGGTACTTGGCCGCCACTAGACGAGTTGACTGACTAAAGATGTGGTCATGCCATGTGAAGGTACGGGTGGTTTGATAGCGGTTGGGTTACGATAGTATATTCATAAAGCTGCTAGTATACGTGCTTAAAGGTTAGCTTGATGTTTTAAGCAACTGGGTCCTCGAGGACAATGTGCTTCTTCGTTTGCCAAGCTGAGGGTTTGATACTTGGATAAAGAAAAGGAAATTGTTAGGGTAGTACTCGAGGATTGGTTGAGGTGACGTGTGGCGTCATAAGCTCTGTAGATCAACACTATCTCCAATCCCAAAGTGTCCACAGCTTCAGAGTCCATGAATGTAAGGTTTTCCGCAGACTAATCCTTGGCATGGAATAGATGGAATAAAACTTAAACTAATAAGAAGAGATGAAACTTTCTGGGATAAGAAGTTTTGCTAAACAACACCACATGTTTTAATGTTCTCTTCTTCGTTACTTAGTACTCACTAATCTTCATCCTATGATTTATGGAGACTTTAATAATCCAGGCAGCTAACAATAGTAGCCATCCAACCAGCTACAGGAGCTTTACTCTATAAGGTACCTGATAACCTTTTTGTTTATTTCCTTTCCAACTGATGTATATGTAAATGATTATAGTTGGATAATGTATCAGGTAAACTTTATTTTGTGAATGGAAAAGCATTAAATACTTTTTTCTGAGTATTTTTAATTGCAGTCTATTGTTGAATGTTAGTTACTGTTGAATAAGTAATTGCTGAGTAACCAGATCCATATATGGGAGGATCTGACGACCTAGAATTGGGGTCGTGATAGTTGAACTGTAGGTCAACAGTCCACACATTGTGGTTGGTCCACGTAGACGAACCAGAAAAAAGGGACGTTGAAATTATGAGTAAATTCTTTAAAAAAATAATAAATGAATTGATTAATTTTGAGTTATAAAATAAGAACTATTTCTATTTTGTAGTATTTAATTTGCATTTTTCTTTATTTTTTGAGGTGGTTTATTATTAGTTAATATTTGCATGTATAATCATATTTATACCTTTATTTTGGCATTTTTATTTTTATTTTGTATTTTTATTTTATTATTTATATACTTAATTTATATATTTATAACTCTTTTTAAATATAATTGAATACATTTTTAATATATTTATCTGAGTGTTATTATGTACTTAAATAATTATTTATGTAAATTATATAGATATATACATATATAATTCTTTGATATATAAAACTACTTGATTTATTTTAATTTTATTTTAATTATTTTAATTTATTTTAATAGTCATGTGTTTTAAATAATATTTACATTTTATATAAAAAAAGGAATTAAAAATATAAAGGATAAATATAATGATTAAAATGTACAAGTATATTGCATAAGATGGACACAAAATCTAACTTTTGCATCTTAGCTCCCAATTGAATGAAACCACCTTCATTAAATAGCTTATCAAAAGTTATATACAATTAAATGCGATTTTGATTCATTTTGATATACTATGGAGAAGATACATGTCTGTAAATTTTTATTTACAACTTTTTACTTTTTGTGTCCCGGGCACACTGTGCATTATTTTTCTAAGAAATTATTTTTGTATTTTTCTTTGTACTTTTGTGTACCATGTTCATGTTCAAAATTTATTGTTTTGAATCATAAAATAATAAAATAGGTGTAAAAGGTAATTATTGGTCTATTATTTTAAGGTTTTTGAGTGCTTTGATGTACATTTTCTTTGACCTATCTCCCCTGCTTTATTTGTTGTTGATCAAGTCATCATGATGACTTGGTCCCAGGTCTAGGGTCACTAAAGACCTATGGTGTCTCTTTCTTTTCTTCCTTTATTATTTTATTTTGATATTAAATAAAATAAATATACAATATTTTATATAATATCTTGTACAATTTACAGAGTATTTATTTTAACAAATTAATGATATTTACATGCATTTAATTAGCAATTTTAAACCAAAATGAAAGAATGGATGTAATGAAATCCACTATCTCTTTTTTTATCACTATATAAAGATGTAGTTTTTTCATCATATTATAGGCCTTCTTGTTCATCAATCTCCAATCAAGACAAAGCGGGCACTAGGGTTCGATGTGAAAACACCCAATCCCATTCCGAACTGGATATGTGGAATCGTCTTGCGCCATATGTACTGAAATTGTTCGGGAGACATGGTACCAAGCCCGCTGAATAAAACAAGGCAGGAAAGAATTCCATGTTCAGAAAGAGAGCCTATTTTCGCTGTCACTTTTCTCTTTCTCTTTCGCTTTCCCGCCTGCTCTGTATATATACCCAGGTGATCTCAAATCTTCCTCTCTACTTTCAAAATCTATTGTGTAAATATCCTGGCTAGTTATAGGGGTATTGAAGGAGCGATTAGGCGAGGCGATGTCTCGACCGTCCGTGACTCTGTTAGGTTTCGTAGTGTAGTCGAGATAATCAGCTATTTTAGAAAGCTTAATCGACACAACTAATAGTAAACTGCTTGAAAAACATTGAGAACTTTCAAACTATAATAATTGGTGCGAGGTCAAATGCGAGTTGACACACACCGTCGAGGTCACTCGCACGCAAGTCTCCGAGGGAGAGTCAGAGATGATTGGAAAAGGGGTGTATGAGACTCTCATCTCCCGCGTTGGAAAATTTAGCCATCCTCTTGCGCACGACTGCCAGATCCATATCCACCCTCCGACCTCATCGTCCTTCATTTCGGCAAACATACCTCACGCCAGCTGAGAAGATGAGACTGATTCCCCCTCAAGAGACTCCTCTTCGACGAGAGCTTTGGGAACCCTTAATATCAATATTCAATTCACCCCTCGATAGACCGGAGTTGGTTGTATTCTTCCCATTGACGAGAGGACTTCTAGTACTCCACGCCCCACCATGACTTTGTCCACCAAGAACAGCTTGCCATTTGAAATAAGAGATCTAGTTTGGGATATCTAATGGCAAAGCGAGAGAATAACAACTCTGGACTCTGGGCCCTAAAACACTTGAATCGGTACGCAAAAATAGGGGAGATGCTATATATTCACTTTCAATATGCTTAGATGTACTATAGAGAAAGAGAAAAATAATGACGGAAACATGCGCAATGTAGCTCTGAAACAATCTATCCTAGTAGCTAGGGTTAGGGAGGGCTAGCTCTTTGTGTTCATGATTTCATCCCCGCATGTGTGAGTCTTGCCTTGGAAAGTAGGAAGTTAAGTCTAGAGTAGAAGCAGAAAGCCCTTTCTAATCATTCTCTCTCAAATCAAGGATTGATTTTAGCTATAGAGCCTTAGAGCATGGAATACCATGGCATAAGGAAGTCGTTCACATACTGAGGTTCTAGTCCTTAGCTAAGGGAGCAAGTTCACAATCACAAGCTGGAAAGGCTGGGTTCTCTCGCGATATATTGAGAAAGGGCAGTGGTGTGCCTTCCATCTTTCAGTATTAGTGGCAGTCCAGAACACTAACTCATTATTAAGTGTAGCAGTGAGTTCGGGGTATAGGGAGAAGGCAGGTGATAATGTTGAATAGAATATGCGCGGGAATGATAAGAAATGTGTCAATGAAAGTCGTGAGACTGCAGACGGTCGGGCTATCGAACACGGGGTCAGAAGTGAATTACGAGTCGGACCACGAATCGAGCGATCTCCCCTTGCAATGATGTGGTGATGAACCTCTCATTCATTTTCAGTGCTCTCCGAACCGTGCGGGAAGGTTTCCCATCACACGGCTTACCAACTTGAAAAGAAAGGAAGGTGGGGCTAGTGAAATGACCCACTCAAGTCTACGGTGGATGCCTGCTGAGGCCCCTTCTTCCCTTCACGGATCAAATCGTCCATCGCCTGACTAGGCGAGGCGATGTCCCGACCGTCCGCGACTCTGTTAGTTTTCGTAGTGTAGTCGAGATAATCAGCTATTTTAGAAAGCTTAATCGTCGTAACTAATAGTAAACTGCTTGAAAAACATTGAAAACTTTCAAACTATAATAATTGGTGCGATGTCAAATGCGAGTTGAAGTGCGCCGTGTAGTTTCCACATCCGTTTTAGCACCCGAGACATCATTATAGGGAAAATAGTGGAAAATTCAAGCTTTCATGGTAGAACTGGAAACTCGTCCATACACCCGGAGTCGGATGTTCGTGACCTCTTACTTGCAATTCTGTGCTTCTGTTCTCACCCCATCCTGTTCATCTCTCTTGAAAGATACGCGATCCCTCGATAGCTGCGGGTTCCGGGCCGCATGTTGAATTACCGGCTGGTATTGGGCTGTCTTTGAAACTGGAAGCTGACATGCTTGATTTTTCACATGGATGCGCGGGCGAGCTTTGAGGCAAGAAAGGAAGCGTAGGCGGGGGAAAGAGAGAGGTTAATCGGTAAATCAAGATCTTTTTTCTATTCGATAGTCTAGTTGCTTTGATTCTCACTTGCTTCTCTTTCTCGATTTTGATATTCGTCTCGAAGTTCTCCAGCAATCCAAAGCATAGGATTTTTTACGCCTCCCGGTTACCGGCCTAAGAAGGCACTATTGGGCGGGAGACAACCCTGCAAGCAAGATTTCTGGGAAATCCAGGTCTAATATCAAATGATTAGCAAATTATTCGGAAAGAAGAAGCGTAGGAATGATTACGTCCCTCGGTGACCGGCCTTGAAAAGGCACTATTCGGCGAGGGGCTACCTTGCTAACTAATTTCAGTATAGATTTGCATTTATTTATAGAATTTCTCTTTGACGGCTAATTTCCTCATTTTTGAATATGGCTATTTGCTTTTATGTATGAAGCGTTGTTGTTTGCAATGCAGATCGAAACGAGGGAAACTATTAGAAGAAATATGAAAACTTTGTGGAAATTCATCGGGAGGCCATAATGAGACCTGAGAAAAGCAAAAACCGGACCCAAACATAACACTATATATGAGTTATATCGACAATAGAATCTGTAATCTTCAAGGTTGAGCAAGAGCTGTCTGAAACCCATCTTTTATTCCTTTAAGAACATACTAAGGGTAGGATATGGAAATTACTTTAGCATCTACAAATATCTACGTACGCATGCCCACATTCATCCTTATTAAACCAGTTTAAATAGGAGGATGGGAAGCATGCTTTTTGGCAAAACATACAACTTCCTGCTTCTTAATATTCTGCCCGTTCGATTTGTTCACAAGCTCCATCCGTATTTCTTTTTTTTTTTGAATGAGGAGGGGGTGGAGTCCCAACGTGGGATCCACCACACCGGAAATATTCATTTATAAAGCTAGGCAACTAAATTACATCACTTTGATCTACACCAAATGATTCCATAATAGACACAACGCCCTACAATGCTCACGGACGTTCTCTGAGTAAAACAAACTTCCTCTAAAAAGATCATCATTCCTCCCTCGCCATATAGCCCACAAGATGGCGAAGGGAAGCGACGCCTTCGCACGACCCTCCCCACATTCCGATCTGATGGTGCTCCAGAAGCTGGAGGCACTCTCCCGGCTGATCCAAGGAATCCTCGCGTCATCCCAGACACGCACCGAGTGCGGACAGGAAAAGAAAAGATGGTCTAAATCTTCCACTCCTTGCTCACACCTGCCACATTGTAGATCCTCCACCCTTAGCAGCTGGTTGCGACGGCTCTTGATGAGAACTTTCCCATGCCTAAACAGCCAAACGAACACCTTCACTCTGTTGGGGATTCTGCTTCTCCAAATGAGCTTTGCATCAAGTCTGAACTCACTGATCCCCTGTCCCTCCTCGCCTGTGAAGAACCGATATGCCTTCTTCACCATGAACCTACCATCGCACCACAATCAATGGTCACGCCCTATGGAGGGCCCTTCCACCTCCGCCAACTCTCTCTGCATCCTCTGGAGCTCCTCCCTCCTTCGGGCAGAGGGCAACGCACTTAAACGATAGCACCAACCATCCTGCTCCCACCTCTCAGCGACCAGCTCCTCTCTAGCAGCAGCCAAACCATACAGACTAGGGAACCTATCCCTCAGCGCTCCATCCCCCGTCTAGTCATCTAACCAAAATCTGAAGCTTTCTCCATTCCCCAAAACCGGCCTCATCTTGGTTGCCAGAGTCAGAAGAACCTGCACGATCGCCTGCCACAACAAAGAAGGTGCCCTAGCCCGAGCCGCCTCCATGGATAAGGTATCACCGTAGATCCTCCGCATGAGGCGGCACACAAGATCCTCCGATTTGCCCCATATCCGCACTATCCACTTCGCCGCTAGTGCCCTGTTCATCTCCCCCAATCTGACCACCCCTAATCCCCCCAACCTCTTCGCTTTTGTGACCGACTCCCAATCCTCCAAATGGATCCCCCTTTTCTCTTGCCGTTCGTCTGACCAGAGAAAACGTCTCATCAGAACCTCCATCCTCGCTCTAATCGCCACTGGCAACAACCTCGTAGAACAGAAAAAGATCGGAATAGCAGAAAGAACATGCTTCAGCATCACCAGCTTCCCACCCTTAGAGAGCGTAGAGGCCTTCCAGCCTGCCAGTCGCCCCTCTAGTCTCGCCAATACAGGCCGCCAGTCACAAGCCCGCAGTCTTCCCGCCACCAAAGGAAGCCCTAAGTATGTGATTGGCAAAGTCCCAAGAGGGCACCCCAGAGTAGTCGCTACCTCAGCCGCCTCGCGTTGTTCCAACCCAAAAGGCACCACTGTTGACTTCTGTCGATTTATCTTTAACCCCGATATGTCATCGAAGATATCCAGAATCCTAGCATCCCGTCGAACTCTGCCCAAATCTGCCCTCAGGAACATCATGGTATCAACAACATACTGCAACAATGGAACCGAGATATCCCCAACTGTATAGCCCCCACACCAATCTCCCACCGCTGCCAACCGCATCAGAACCGTCGAAATTTACTGCAACCTTAGTTTCCTGCAATAGAACCACGTCCGCCATATGCTCCAAGATCACGTCCCGAACCGCTGCCCTCTTCTCGAGCCTTCCCAGACCACGCACATTCCAAGATAGCAAATTCATTTAGCCACTAAAGAGCCACTTCTAGGCGGAAGGAGGCCAAGGCAAGCCGCCACCTCCACTTCCAAACCATCGCCCACCCACATTCGTATTTCTAATAATGTGCGAGACCAACTTTACAAGTTCTAACCGATCACTCTTTTTATACATAAAATATATGTCGTATTTCCTCCTTCGTTTCTCTCTCTTCTTTAAATAAAATATAGGTAACATTTCTCTCTTTGTATATTTCATGCTACCAATATCAAACAATAAGCATAATCTTAATCTCTCAGATCAAATTTTAACAATATGTTTAAACATCTATGGTAAATTTATCTATTTATAAATTGACTGAACTTTGATGTCTCTGATATGCATTTTATCTTCCATACCTCGTACATGTTTTGTTATATCTAAAATATTATTATTAAGTAAATAATGATCAATAAGTCGACATGAAAATAAAAAAATATATTTGACATCAAAATCAAGTAACTATCAGTTCTTTGAAATACTATTCGTCAACTTTTTGATGGTTGAGCTTCTTCTTATTTCATTTAGGGACTAGGATTCGAGTCTATCGATAAAAATGAAAAAGGTGCAGTACATATTTCATCAAAATATTTTTTATGAAAACATCGATCGCTATATATAAATAAATTACAAGCATATTATATCATTTCAAATTGTAATGACAAAAATTAAGACATCTGATTTTTCCGACTACAAATAGTAAATGTGGAAATTGATAGACCCCACAGTGTACAAAGTTCTCTATGTTATTTTCCTCTCTCTTCTCTTCTTATTTTTATATTTAGATTGTGAAATTTTTCAACTTATTATACTTTTTTACAAGTATTATAACATTATATATTATAAAAGAATCAAATTTACAATGTTTCAAATATAATAAAACAATACTAATCCTTAATTAAATAACTTAATATTTTCCAAAGAAATTGATGAATACCAACACATTCATCCTAGTAAAAGAAAGATAAACTTCACTAAGAGATTAAAAATCGATACCTTAAGAACATGTTCGGCTTGGGGGTTAAACACTTCTTTGAGGAGTTTACCCCCACAACCTCATTTGTTCTCTTTCACGTGGAGTCCACTTTTCCTCTCTTTTTTAATACATTTAATAAATCATCTCTCTTTTATTTATTCCAATAAAATAATATATTATATCGTCATATCAACTAAAAATATAAATTACTCAACTTCTACCTACTTTTTCAAACTCAAATACAATCATATCACAATAACTATCCACTTTCCAAACTTCAATATAATCATATCACAACAAATCTACCCCCAGTTTAGCCCTCTATCCAAACAACAAAACACAAAAATAGGTTACCCCCTGCCAGTTACCTCAGGGTAACTCGCATACCAAACGCATCCTAATATATTATCTTTTTTTAGGATTTTTTATGAAACTTTTTTTTACATTCCTGTAATAAAACTATTATGATGGTCCATTTAAGAGCTTAAATTTCATTATCAAAAGATCCAGATAAACAAATAATATGCCCGTGGTGAAGCTCGGGGTATTTCTGTTCTTAGTTTTTATCAAAAAGATCGCGTCGTAGCTTACAGGTGGGAATTGTGGCGAGGACGGATCCTCTACTATGCTACAACACGTGTTGTAACATAGAGATTTGTCGATGAGGATTGGACGACCTAACTCCCTGTGAGGGCTGTCCGATCTTCATCGAATGGCTGTTTGACAACACCTTTGTAAAATGACAGTATGACGTGCAGTGCCTACTTTTAGAGTGCTCCAATACCAAAAAGGGTTTATCACGAGGGAATGGATCGTCTGTTGTAATGGGGAGCCATCAGACTCCGCAATACTCATTTGAGCTGCTCGATCTTGATCGAACGGTTCACGCACATGGTACAACTCCACTAAAAGTGTAAAATCGTGTGAACTGTTCGATCAAGATCAAGCGATTCAAATGGATACTGCAGAGTCTGCTGGATCGTGAATTGTTGTGATCTTCTTTGGAGAATGCTTAAATTCTGTTCGTCGGGATCAATCAATTAAATTATGGATCTTTTCTTCTATTTGGGGAGAGCATGAGGAGTGACCCGATGAAGTCAGCATGAGGATAAGAGAGGGCGTGACGAGGGGGAGGTGTGGTAGGATGACGTATCGGCCGCCGGAGAGAGTGATGTTGGTGAGTTGAGGTTTACCCAAAAATTGGATGATGCGGAGATAGGGGAACTCGAGTCTGATCTCAATAGGGTTTGGCATTGCATGGAAGCAATGAAGAAGGGGAGCCATCTCGTTGGCCTCATCTCGTTGCTATCGACATCATGCGAAGTCTTGCACGAGCAACCTCATTAATTTGCTTCTGGTGTAACTGGAGTGGGACATCGGAGGAATTGCTCGTCGCAAGGGGTGTGGAGGCGAAAGTAACCACCGGTCAAGTCGGCTCCGGTGGTCGTGAAAGACGATTTGTGGCTGCTGTTGGGTTCAAATTTTAGCAGTGACATAGTAAAGTTTGACTGAGGCTTGGTCTGTCTTTGTGGCCAGTTGGAGCAAGAAAAGAATAATTGTTGAAGAAGAAGAGTAATTTTATTGCACGGTGCGATGCCATTGGCAGTTAGGGCGGGCTATCGAGCCCAACGAGCCGAACTAGCCCCTGGCTCGGGCTCGAGCTTGAGCTCGGGCTCGTTTCGAGTCCAGCTGAGTTGGCTCGAGCTCGGGCTCAATGAGCTTGAGCCCTTATCGAGCTAGCTTGGGCTCGGTAAGGTTTGAATCGAGCTCCTTATCGAGCCTAGTCTGAACTCGAGCCCAAGTCAAGCTCGTTAAGGAGGTACTTTTTGAGGGAAAAGTGTTTTGTGCAAGTTTGAACTCGAAACCTACTCTACCAAAGACCGTATTCATTATCAGTAGGCCACTATCCTAGGTGTATAAAATTTTAATTATAATATATAGTAACATTATATCTGCTTATAAAAAATACTAATTTTTTAATTTTCTAATGTATGAACGGTGGGCAATTGTGTGTATGAATGGGATTGATTTGAGAATTGGTCATGACTCGTGACTCGTGAGAGGGTTAAAGTTAGTGGAGGGAAAATTGCAAATGGCTAATTTTAGTTTGTTTATATTGTATATAGATATATAAATAATATATATGTATATATATATATATTCCTTATCGAGCCCTTTATTGAGTTATCGAGCCGAGCGAGGCTGGGCTCGAGCTCGGCTCGTTAAGCTATCGAGCTTAAAATTCTGGCTCGAGCTCGGTTCAATAGCCTCATGAGCCAAGCTCACGAGCCCTTATCGAGACGAACCCGATCATGGCTCAAGCTGTGACTCAATAGCCAGCCCTATTTACTGTGCAGAAGCTCACTGCTCTGCCATGTGATGGGGTGCATTCGAGCACGAGCTGTGACGTGTTGGCGAGGGTTTCCGGACCTCCATGGCCGCACAATTTTCAATTAGGGTAGAGTCTAACTAGCTCGAGGCGAAGAAGAAGGAGGACTTTGCGGTGGCCGTGAATGCCGAAGAAGAACCGGAGCATTCAGCGGCGGCACCGCAGCCGGTGGCGGTTTCCACGATGGAAGAGGGATCTGGAGCGGCGAAATCTCGGGTACCGATATTGTATGGCATTAAATTAATGATGCCACGCTGGCGGCTTCTGTCATTATATGCAGATGCGCATGGTGGAATTTTGGCATATCATTTTGTCCGACCTGAGATGGAAAATCAAGTGGCGCCCCTAAATTCGGATCTGGACCCCGAGATTGGGCCCTTTGGGTGG
Organism: Ottelia alismoides; assembly: GCA_037367405.1. Classification (NCBI taxonomy): domain Eukaryota; kingdom Viridiplantae; phylum Streptophyta; class Magnoliopsida; order Alismatales; family Hydrocharitaceae; genus Ottelia; species Ottelia alismoides. Next base: position 538,487 of record JAZKJV010007552.1, on the reverse strand, counting down.
TAACGTGAATTCGGACTAACACTTTGTCGCGGTTAATGTATTGGGGAGTGGGTTCTAGGCCAAGTTCGAATTTATCAAGTGGTTGTGGTGCACTACAACACTGCAACACCAGCAAATGATCCAGATGCAATGTACTGGGCGTACGTGCTTGTAGCTTCCTTCACTAGAGGGGAACGGATCCTCTGCTATGATTTGAGCTGCATTAAAGCTGGGGGCCATCGGATGTGAGATAGACGGCCCCCATAGAGGATCAGGTATAGTGGCCCCCTTATAAGGACCATTCATCGTGCATCCGATGGCCTCCCTACGTAGTAGCTGAGCTAAATCACAGCAGACGATCCTATCTATCATGCCATGGTGAAGACGATTTCCTGCTGTAATACTGCAGGTGATGTAATGCATGGGGCCGTCCGATACGGTTTGGACGACCTTCATAAAGGATCGGGATGGTTGGCCTTCTATGGGCTTCCTTCGTTTCTCATGGGACGGTTCTCTACGTTGCAGCAATTGCCGTCATATGTATTACAGCAGAGGATCTCTTTGCTTGCGGTGTAGGTGACTCAATGCAATAACGTGAAGGTGAGGACGACCCCCAAAGTGATAACATCATACTTTCGAACTATTCCATCTGAGATTAGGGTTGAGTGTAGGCGCGCAAGAATTGGATGAGAACCTGTAATATAAATGCATGAATTCTAACTCCTAATTATGCTATCGAATCTCCCGAACCTGAATGGTAAAGACCGGATTCTCCGAGAGCCTCCCGAACCCCTCCATGTCCATGATCAAGTGCTGGAACGACGGGTTCGGCCGTGATGCATCCCCGAGCTCCACCAGTCTCAGGCGGCAGCTGGCTGGGGCGAACTGTACGCCTCGGTTGTTGCACACCAGCTCCAGTCGCTGCTCCTCATCGTTGAACCTCAGCCTACCGGCCAAGAATTGGTAGTCCGTCGTCAGCAGGACCTCCACCGCCTGCCTCATGCTCTCCACGATGTCCTCGGTCGCCGCGGGGCCACCGGGAGGCGCCGTGAAGAAGAAGAGGATCTCCAAGGGGAACATGAGAGGCTGGTCGATGTTGGAGAGGTAGAGGACGTTGGATGATTCGATGGGATCGGGAGGGGAGCGGAGGAGCTCCGGCGGGCTCCTATCTATGTCTTGGGGTGTGAGCTGGAAGATGGATTCCATTATTGCTATCTATCAAATTGATAAGAGTGGAAGGATTTAGTAGATATAGAGGGTGCAAAGTCATGAGATCTGGTTTTATGTTGTTGGCAGAGATTGTCACGTGAAGATGGGGATATATTTTTTTATGGAAGATCAATCACTGTGTAATCAAATAGTTTGAAATTGTCACGTTTTATAAAGGGTTATTTCCTATTTAAGGGATGCAAGGGCAAGTATTGCCCAATCCGGGTACGGAATAAAAAAAATTCTCAGAATGGGGACGTATCGGAGAATGGTTTGCCGCTCGCTGATGTGGTGCGGCAAGCCATTTGTCGTGCCTACGCGGACCCAGCGGCGAACCGTTCACCGTGCGGCAAATGGTTGGTCATGTACGACAAAGTATTTGCCGCGAGCAGGCATTTCCTATTAAAAATATTATATATGTAATATATAATATTTATATAATATTTATTAAGTAATGAAATTAAATATTTTTAATAAAATACTATTAACGTGCAAGTAATTAGTGTTAATAGTAATTATCCTTAAAATCAATATAAATTATAATATTATATAGAACATTTAAATTAATTAATATATAATGAAGTTATGTTAATGTGACAGTTATGTTAATGTTATCTCAATTGAAATTTACCAGACTTATCTCTTTAACAATTATAACAAACATATGCTATATATAGTTGAAGGTTGAGGTTTTTAATATTGATGTAAGAAAATATAAAGAAATAAAGTACTTCGATCTATTGAAAAAATAAGTTGTGATTTTTAATATCTAAGCGGGACATACTTCCATTCACAAACTCTCAAAAGTATAGAAACTGAAAATATTTCATTGGCTCAATAAAAGATATATATGATACTACATACGCAAGAGATCTTGAAAGTAGACATATAGATGAAGAGTTTTCAAAATGACAACATAATTTAATAACTCAACTCACGACCTCGACCTCACTCGCTCTCCGCGCAGCATGCTCAGACGTGCATACTTCAATGCGATGGTGTAATGGATATCAGCTAAGTCTGCATACAAATTTTCTTCCTCGTAATAATGTTCTGTAAGCAGATGTCTCGCTCTGTGATGAGTCTGCCATTAGCGGCAGCATGGATTGCGGGGAATAAGGGGTGTATTGTGACTCGGACTGGATCGTCTGAGGATGCGGTAGTATCTCCACTGGCTCTGATGGTGTTGTGGTTGGTGCCCTGCTTTGTGTCGTGGTTGGAGGTAGATGCGGTGACTGTGGTGCAGGGGATGGTACACGGCTTGATGCCCGACTACGTGGTGCATGCACTGCTAGGAAACGATTATCGGGCAGACACACTGACTTGTGAGTTGTGATACATGTTTTTGTCATGTCACGTTCGGATGTTATAAAATTTGAAAAATTAAATAAAAATTCAACATCAATGTCATCAATAATCATAAATAGCAGTAAAGAAAAAAATATCCCTAAACATAATATTCTTTTACATTAATAGGGATAACATGTGAGATACAATCAATGAAACCATTTTTTTGTGTGGTGAACAATTTGTGATAGTGGTTCCTTTGATGAAGATGCTTTCCCTTTCTCCCCACTCCCCATCTCTCTTGATCCGGGGCCTGCCTCCCCCTTCCCATTGCTGCTCTCCTCCCCGCATCGCCCGACCCCTAGCATGCCTACCAGCGGTTCTCCTTTCGAGTTCAACCGTGGTAGAGTGTTTCCTTCCGATCATATATCTACCACTTGTCTCTGAGTTGATACGTTTGAAGCACGAGGTAGATCTTGGATTGTCACCGGAAAGGATTCAGTGGATACCCTGGGAAGATCCGCTGCTGATGATTGCATACCCAAAGTGACCAGTCCAACACCATACCCTAGGATACCCATGAAAGAGGGTTGACTTTGACTTTGCCCCATGTACCAGAAGTATTGTTGTGCCTGAGATGGCTGAGCTTTCTGCGTGGAAAGTAAGTCAAATGATGGTATTGCGGAACCCATTTGCTGCATCTGGAGAATATGGGGCTGGTTGTAGGTGTGTGTCGCCTCATAGGACAAACCAACTTTGTCTATCCCGGAAGTGTATTGATCCCACACTGTTGAGGAGCAAATGTCGTGGGCTCGGTGTATGATGTGTACACGGCGGCAACATCATATATTCCTGGATCCACCAGTGACATATTCTAGATGGTGTAGTCAACATAACCAATCAATTGTTACAATTTAGTGCTCTTTCGATGTTCCGTCATCAGTTCCCTTATATGAAACAAGGAGCTCACCTACAACGTAAATGTTTCAATCAGAATTTACGAAGAAATTATCAGTTAGAAATTAACCATTTGGTATAAAATTATCAGTTGGTTCTACCTCGGTCATGTGGCTCATATGCTTGGTGGGATGGTAGTATGGCCGTAGCAATCCAACGTCGTGTAATCTTCCAATACCAAGAAAGGTATTCAGATAAGACATCAGCAGCTGGCTTATCCAAATCCCTCTCTCCAACGACGCCGTTCAATCGGTGATGCCACCGGGCCAAACGCTCTTGGTGGTGTAGCCCCCAATCATAGGGTTCATCGTCTCTTAGTCTAGCCCATCTATCATCCAAGGAGATTTGCGGCATTGCCTCCAGAATGTGTTGCCGCATCCCGAATTGCCTCATTACCTTATCGGGTGCATGCATGACAATAATGTTGAACCAGATAAGCATTGTCTTCGATTGCTAGATAGCTTGTCCCTCACGACATATCTCAGGTAGTTGCACCACATGTTGATCCTCGTATGGTGTCCACCGCATCTATTATTGGTTGTCTATGAATATTATTCGATTCTGATTAGTCATGAGAAAATTATGAAGCTCACATACTTGATGTTCTTCTTGCAGATCTAACTCATTACAGTAAAATGATAGGTGAGTGGTGGACATATTCTCCCTGTGTGACCTCCTTCCTCCCGCCCACCTAATAAAATATTGTTGAATGTAAGGTCTACATTAAAATAAATACCCGTATCCAGGTTGGAAATTGTTTGGACATTGCTGTGTAAGGGGCTGATCGTAGAGTTGCCTCTATCAGTTGATACGGACGCGAGAGACCAATGTGGATGTGCTCCCAAGACCATGTCTCCATGGTGAAAGAAATTGTGTTATATACGTATAGATGCATGCCTGTATAATGTATATTTTTTACCTGTAGCAAGGTCCAAAATTTGTATACTTTTCGAACATTCATGATAGCAAACCGGTCCAACTAGTAGTACATCTGTGCTAGGACAGTTGCACCCCATGCCCTGCGTCCACAATTCTCGAGGTCCTGCAACAGTAGAAGGTGGTGTAGATGTACCTTATCTGCGCTAGCCTCTAGTAACATGCTTGTTCCAATTTGGAACAGAATCAAAGAACGGGCAATTGATGGGGTCAAAGTCCAGAACAAACGAAAGAAGGCATACTGCCTTCTACCCGAGCACCTGTTTTAGGATGAACCATCGGTTGATGTTGTAACTCATAAAATGAATCGGAATTGCAGTGCTTCATCAACCACATAAATCATCAGATGTCTGCATGTGAGCCAACAGCATCTCCAAAAATCTTCTCCAATGCTCGCCGCTTCCCATTCCATTCCTTCTTGTAAGATATGCGTACTCTGTACTTGTCCTGAACAAACGACTGGATGACACTTGGAGTAAGAGTAAAGTTGGACCGTAGAGTGGCAAGAATAAATCTGCCAATAAATTTCGTAGTGCATGCTCGATTATCAACAAGTAATATTGCATTGCAACATGTGTGTTATGCACGATAGCTATGCACTACCCAACTGTCTCGATGACTGTTGTATGATGCATGCAACCTCCATCCGCAATCATTGAAGATACAACGTGTGTTATACTAGGAGCTCTTTGATGCATTCACCTTGAACTGAATGTGCTTTTCTATGCTCCAAGTGCTCAGCTCATCCACTAAGGATGTCTTCGAGTCAAAGGAACGATTCGACCAATAATCTTTACCGGAGTTGCTTTCAGACGTAGGCTCTACAACTTCATTTAGAAATGGCATCTCCTCTGCGAATATGCCAAAGATCCACTCATCAGATCCGAAGAAGTCTAGAAGATCTTCCATCGTATCCAAATCCATCCCATAGTCTACTGGTGGATTAAAAATAGGTTCCTGATGTATCGAATGAAGAAGAGACTCTTGACCGTGATCGGTCATCCCACCCTATCACAAGTAATGCTCCTGCATTGTTCTTCATTTACCCCCCCCCCCCCTGGCATGTTCATCTACATCTTCATCATCTTCCTCTTCCTCTTCCCCTTCGTCCTCGACTTCATCTTGGTCGTTGTCTTCAGCCTCGTCCTCATTATCGTCTCCATCATAAATAGATCTGTTAAGGTCCAACCCTTGCATTGCTGATGATCCGACGTCATGTTGATGTGAAGAAATCTCTACCGCTTCAACTAGTAGTTCCATCATCCCCGCTTGTCAACTAACTTGCAACATCAACTTTGTTATTTTATCTGACCTAATAAGGATTGGATGGAACGAACTCGCATTTGCATGCCACTTGCAGGTGATAGTGATCTCGAACATGTCGGGTGTATATCCAGTAATCCCGTATATTTAAGCTAGTAAATTATTATAGCTACAGGATACAGGTACTCTGATCATGTCGCTCTGACCGTCTTCATAACCGACCTCAGATTCGAAGTATGTTATTCGTCCGACCTTGAACACGTAGAGGGCATCGACATCACCCATTTCCTATACACCACTAAAAGTTACTAATTATTTTCAATTAAATCATTAGAGCTACAATCTCTACTTTTTACTCCCCACTATTAAGTATTAGTAATTTCTTTAATTATAAGGACTGGTATTTATAATAGTAATTTGTCGCATGATAATAGTAAATTATTTGTAATTTATAATTACATTACTTAATAATAATTATATATTATAATTAGTATAAGTAACTAGTAATTATAAATAAAGTAAATTTTAAAATTGGTAATAGTAATTACAAATAAACTATAATAATTTATATTAATTAATATAATTTCTCATAAGTTAATAGTAATTTAATATTATTATAATTAAGAATCATCGTTAATCCTAACCATTAATAATTAAGTATTAAGTATTAGTCTCTACTAATTACTCTCTAATTTTAAGCATTAATGATTATTAATACTACTATTTATTTCCAATAACGTATAAATATTAATAATTTTTTAATTAATAAATAATTTATTCCTAATAAGAAGGATTATTATTATTAATTGAATTATTAGTCTCTCTAATTATTCATAATTAGAATGATTATTATTATTTATTTTTTTTATGTCAATTAGAGTTGTTGATTTCAATTATTATTATTATAAATTATTATTATTTATATTTTAGTAAGTATTAAACATTACATATTAAATTTAGTAATAATAATAAATGATCATTAAAAAGTAATTTTATAGTTAATATTATTAATTATTACTAAACTATAATTATGTACATTAAGTAATAATAATATGAATTGTTGTTAATGCTTAGAAGTACTAATTAAATACTAAATATTTGCATCTTATAATTAATAATTAAACAGTAATTATTAATAAATTTTTTAATTACTTATAATTACTACAAATTCCCATATTTTTTAATATAATAAACAATTAATCCTAATTAATAATAATTATCACTTTAAATGTAAACTATTATTACAAGTTAATACTAAATTGTTACTAATTGTTTTTCATATCATTTATTAGATATTAGATATTCTAATTAATATGCGTAATTAATATTTATTGATAAAATGTGTGTAGACCTTCAACCTAATGTGAGAATTTAAATATGTGACCTATGCAATTTTTTCTACATACAGATCTAACTACAATTTCATCATGTGTGTGGTCATAAACTACAATATCGTCATGTTTAACTAAGTGAGCAATTTATCGTTTGTTTATAAATAAAACTCATGAAGGAATTAATAAAATAAAAAATTATAAAATAAGATAAAATTTTAAAATAAGAGAAAATGTACCTTGGTGAGAAACCTTGGATGGAAAATGGGAGGAGAATGAGAGAATGAGAAGAGGATGAGAGGATAGTGTGAGGAGAAGAGGAGACCCGACCAGGGTTTATATAGGCTATCCCACGGCAAATGGTTTGCCGTTGCACGACAAACTATTCGCCATGTCAGGCGGGTCACCGACCAGACCTGCAGCAAACGTCCCATTACCCTCCTCGAAGACTGGTCGCCTCGCTGACCGAGCCATTGGGCACGACAAACGGTTCGCCACTGGGTCTACGTAGGCACGGCAAATGGCTTGTCGCTCCACATCGACGAGCGTCAAACCGTTCACCAATACGTCCACATTCTGGGAATTGTTTTTATTCCGTACCCAGATTGGGCAATAGTTGACTTGCATCTCTTAATGGGAAATAACTCTTTTTATAAATGTGATTTTTATTGTTGTGTCTTTTCGAGATTTGCTATAATGTTAGTATCTCGTTTTTTGGTTGCAGTTACACTTGCATTCATATATTCTTGATGATTAGATATATTCGTCACTAAACTCAAATGTGACAACAATTGACAGGGATGACACTACAAGGAAACCAAGTTGTGGCTACATAACTATCTCCACGGATATGTGATTTGTGGCCACAGAATTGAGCTCTAACCACAACACGCTGTGGCCAGTAGTCGTAGCTACAAGTCTCATCGTGAGAGTTCTCTAACCACGAATATGTCATGACCACTACAAGTGACCACAGAACTTTTCGTAACCACAACTCTTGTATTAAGACTTTGGCCATGGATTGTATCTACGAGAAACTAGTGGTCACAGAATTATCATGGCCAGAAGTTTCCATAGCCACATTCCGAGGCTACAACTCTTTTTTCTTATAGTGTGAAAATGGATTGGATTTGCCTATTTCCGTATACATATTCGCTCCATCTACATCGAATACGAATAAGGATACGGATACGATTCAAATACGCATTAAGGAAATCATATCCTTGAAAATATAGATACGAATCCGAATCAGATATTTATCGAATCCGAATACGGATTGAATAAAGAGCGGACCAAAATACATATCGAATGAAGAGCTAATTCAAATATGAATCGAATAAAGAATGAAATCCAAATAGGGATCCAATAAACATGGAATCTGAATATGGATAGAATAAAGACTACATACGAATTGAATTTTTATCCAAGTTCACAATGATTTTAAAAAATGGTAATGAAAAATAAGTTGCATCATGAGACACCACAAAGAAAATAGGTTGTGTCTACAGAACTTTACTCACAGATGTGGGGTTTGTAGCCACAGAATTGGGCTCTGATAACAACACGTCGTGGCTAGTAGTCGTAGCTACAAGTCTCATCACGAGAGTTCTCTAACCACGAATATGTCGTAACCACTACAAGTGACCACAGAATTTGTCGTGGCCACAACTCTTGTATGAAGACTTTGGCCAGGGATTGTAACTACGAGAAACTAGTGGCAATGGAATTATCATGGCCACAAGTTTCCGTAGCCACATTCCGTGATCCCAACTCATTTTTCTTGTAGTAAGAAAAGGGAGTGATAAGATGACCTCTGTTCTTGATCAGAAACAAAAAGAGGACATGATTTCGTGCCTTTTGTTCATGTCCATCCTCAAATAAACGGAAGTTTATTAATATCATTAATATTTTGTACTTTCTAATGTATAATACTAATTCGGATATGCGTATCCATTTTCATCCCTAACAATTGATGATATTTGTTGTTATTTTTTTAAGAGATAGCAACGTCATTATCTAAATAAAGCGTCGGTGGATCATTACTAATGATATGGAACTGGGTGACAGCATTAAAGGAAAATGGGATGTGGCAGGTGGTGGACATGTGGCCACGAAAATTTGTGGCAACTGATTTGTGGTCCATAAGGAAAATAGCTCAGCCATCCCTACCTTTAACCAGACACCCCCTCCACGAAATCCAGCTTTGTGTGAACCCTTATCATGCGAACCGCTCAATCTCAATCGAACGGCTCGTGGACCTCAACTTTACAGTAGACCTCTACTGTACAACATAGGCTCCGTTTTCCACTCAGGGGGCCATCGGAACCCCTAGTCCCAGGCCCCGAACCCTTTCCCCCTAAGGGACAATCGGGCCTCGACAAGAGTACAAAACTACTGTTGTGAAAAGCCTGATTCGATTCAACATAGGCATATTCTTTTCTGTCTCCATGTTACTCTGATGACATCAGGATCATTTTGGCATCACTTTATGAGCAACGTATATGCATTCCGTGGTTACGGTTTCAATGGATTGATTTTCCTTGTTTTAGATATCTCTTCGATGGTAAAATATTAAGTGAATATTTAGGGAAACCAAACATGTAAAATGAAAGGTGGCCTTTTATGTTTAATATGCAAGTGCACAAACTTAGAACTTGACAAAGACGAACACAAAATGTTAGAGAGCAGTAATGTACCAATTATCTTCCATGGATTTAACCAAACATTTAGATTTGGTTGGGGTGTTCTCTATTAGTGACAAGTTATATCACCCGAATGTAATGAGAAGTTGACAAGGGTTGTTGAAAAGCAGGGTTTTTCGAAGGTCAGATATGTCCTCACAAGATGAAGACAAAGTCGATGTGGCGACCCGCAAGAAACCCTAACATATTCAACAACTAAGCCACAATAAATCAATCAATGAGATAAAAGTGTGGATTTAACCTTTAATATAACTCTACAAAGATGTGTATATGTGCAAGTATGTGTAGAGATCGAACACAAGAAGCAAATGGTAGTGTGTGAAAATGAATTCCCAAAATGTGTGTGCCCTTCTTGTCTATATGTTTCTATATGGGTATTTAATTTTAGATTTTTGTGTTTTTAATTCTATATTTTTTATATTTTTATATTTTATATTTTTGTATTTTCTTTTTATATTTTTGATTTTAATATTTTTTCTTTTAAATATATAATATAATAATATATACAGTTATATATACAATATAGAGTAATATAATTATAAATACTATTAAAAATAAAAAATATGAGAAATAAAATTTTTTGGATTTACAATATTTTTCTATTATTTTTATGATTTTTTTCAAATATTTTTACTAATTTTTATATATTTTCAGAGTCAAAAATATCCCAAATCAAGGATTTAATAAATAGACCAAATTGATTTGAAGATAAAAAATAGAAAAAAGTGTCGAAATTTCTTCAAATCAATTTAATAAATAAATAAAATAAAGAAAATTACAATTTATAAATAAATATTTTTAAGGTTTTTGGGAATTGTTTATCTTTTTATATATTTTGGATCTTTGTAATTTTTATGTATTTTATTTTTCTATTTTTTGGGTTTTTACTGTAAACATGGATTTTTAGTGTTCTTTTTATTTTTAGAAAATGGTTCAAATACCTAAAATTGAAATTCAAAAATTTACATGAATCTACAATCAATCATGCATCTAACACTATTTTTGTGGATTTGGTAGAGCACAAATAATATTTTAAATAAATAGAAAATAAACACAAAAATACAAGTTCTAGCTAGGGCATATATGCAATTAAAAATAAGTGCGAGGACGTAACTACAAATATCCCAAAGTTTTTGAACTGCCAATGAAACTTTACGGATCAAACATAAAATACAAAGGCACGAAGGTGTTTCTGCAAAATGCCCATCTCACGTGGGACTGCACGTGAGGTAAGCTGACAAGGACTAAAAAGCAAATAATAATACTAATTGTAGGGCTCCTTACACAAATCTACCAAAACGTTTACACTAATTAGAATAATTACAGGATTAAACTGAAACACGATAAATACTAGTGCTAAGGACATAATTAACTCCAAAATAAGCGCATGGATGGACAGTGTAGTTCCCACTTGTCACGCATCGGTCTGTGGGAGCGTGATATCGCCTTACCTGGACGGAGGAGATTAGATCTCCTAAAGGCAATCAACGGTCAAGGGTTGGCACATCTAACGACAGCTGGAGACCTGGGGGCCTGGTGATGATCGGATGACGGAGAGGGGATGTGGAAGAACAATGAAGAAAAAGTGGCTGGTGGTGCTTCAACCCAGGCTTCCTCGTGACTCCAGTGATCTCCCTTTGTAGGTAGGTTCCATAGATGTAAATGCCCTCAAAATGGGTTGAGGACCTTAGGAGGTACTCCGATGAGGCTTGGGATCTGAGTCCTGGTTCAAACCTTAACATCCCTTCAAAGGGGTTCTTTCTTGGTGTTTGCTACAAGGAACTTGTTAGCATAGAAAAGCAAAGCTCTGGGAAGCCATATAGGGTGAAATGAGGCGTAAAATACGTGCGGGCCTAAGTCTTCGACGAGATGTAGAGTTGGGGATGTCAATCTCTAGATCCACGAAGGATCTGGGTGAATGGTGGCACGTGTGGTGAAGAAAAGGTGTGGGGAGATGAAATGGTGGAGAATGGCGGGCCGAAGGACAATCGAGGGACAGCGGAAAGCTTGTCGAAGCTGGGCTCCGGCAAACTACGATTTTCTATGCTAAGGCAATCAATTAAATGCTAAACTAAATGCAGAAAATGAAAAAAAAAACTAAAATCTACCTAAAAACAAAGGAAAAGAACCTCAAGTAGGTCAGAGCCAACAAGATGAAGACCTCACAGCGGTGCTCCACTGGAGATGGTGGAACTGACCTCTCCTTCACTCCTCCATGCGCAAAAGGGGAGGGTGATGAATCTGCGATTCGTCATCTTTATTCATTTATTTTATCTTAAAATCCCTTATAAAACACCTGCATATAACACTAACTCCATATTCTTACTAACTTGCATCTATGTAAATATTGTACACTTCTTACTAATTTTAACCTAAACTAAATAAATAAAAAAGAAAGGAAAAATAAAGAAAAGAAAATAAAAAAAGAAGGAAGACTGTATACAGGCTAACCCGAACCCCAAGAGAAGGTCAAGATTTGACCTGATCGACTAGGAATAAAGTAGGGGGAGATAAGGGTCCTTAAGCAGAAAATAAAAAAATGTGTGTGTGTGTTGTTGTAAATATTTCTCACTTATTTTGTGTATATCTGTATAAAACTAACACTAATTTATTTCTGCATTAATTGACCTCAAATCAAGTAACTTTTAAAACTAAAATTGTAAATAAAAATGTGTCCTAATTAATTAAAATGATCGCACAATTAAATCATGTACAGAATAAAAGTAGCCACACTTGTAAAAAGCCACTAAGCACTAATTAAAAGATCAATTCCGGCTCCATATGAACTCAAATTGAACCAATATCACTTCCATTGGATTCTAAATTAAATTATCTTTAAAATGGCTGTAATTTCATATTTTTTGGAGTTACGAGTAAAAAGTTGGTTTTCCAGGGTGGTTTGTGCAATTTTCCCATGTATTTTTTAAATATTCTATTTGTATATATTTTTAAATTATCCTTACCAATTAACTAAAATAAAAATAAAAAAATAATTAAAATTTAAACAAAAAAGAGAGCTAATTTCCTTATTTACCCTTATATATAATGTCATATATGTGTATAGTTGCTATTTTTAATTAACCATCATAAAAAAATAAAAAATAACATTTTTTAATTCAAATTAATAAAGTGACGAAAATTCAAAAAAATTAGATAATTTTGTAAGTAGTTTTATCTCTTTTACTTTATCTCATGTCATCTCTTCCACCAAAAAATTCAAAAATCAATTTCAATTTTCATCTCTCGTCTCTTTATCCAAAAAAAAATCAAAAAATCAAATTTCATTTCATCTTTTCTATTTATATGGCTCCTTCTCCCTCATTTCAACTATATCAATCTTTAGAGAGAGGAGCCCGATCTCCGAGAGAAAAATTCGTCGAGGAAGTTGCATAGTCTCCAAGCCGTCCGGTGATAGCGAGTCGGCCTTATCGAGGCGATCACGGTCATTTTCCGCTCCTAAGGTGAGATCCACATTTTTCTTAGTACTTTTACCTTAGTTTAATTGTCGTTTAGTTCATTGCATTTTTTATCATCATTTTTATTTCTCTAGATCTTAAAATTTTTTCATCACGATTTTGATCCGCTCCGACTCGATTTTTCATCTCACTTTCTCGATCTCCATACATTTTATTTCTATCGTCCACGATCTCTCAACTCCGGCCGCGTATGGTGGTCGGAGATCGGATTCAAATCCTTCATCTCCGCCGAATCCCCGCTCATTTTCCAATTTGTAAATAAATAAATAAATAAAATTTATTTGTTTCTTTTACTCTAACGTTTGTTTTGCAGGATAATTTAAAAAAATAAAAAAAGAATTTCTATAGCCTATTTTTTATTCCCATTTTCGGATTTTAAAAAATAATAAAAAAAGTTTTTTTATTATTCACTGTTTACATTACGAACAGTAAAAAAATTACATATAAAAAATAAAAAGGGACGGCTGCCTTTCGAGGCGCCGTCGCGCCGCACCGCCTTCAGGCCGCAACATCGCCAACCGACCGCCGTCCAACTGGCGGTGCTGCAGACCTACCCCCGCGCGCGGGCGCCCACGCCAGCCGTCGCGTGAGAGCGACCGTCCTTTCTCCACCTGAACTGCTCGTGGCCCCGAGCTCCCTCCTCCTTCCGATCTTCACCGCCCACAGCCCCTCGGCCTTCCTCGACGTTGTCCGTCCGAGCAGCCCCGCGCGTGCGCGTGGCGCCGCCCCGCTTCGCCATACGTGACTGCCCCTCCTTCCCGCATGCCGCACCGCCATCGAAGAAGTAGGGGGCGGTGGCCCTTGCCTCTCCCCATGTCTTGTGGAAAAAGCAACGAAAGCCCTAGGGCTTTTGATTAAAAAAGAAAAGGGAAAATTGCTTCTTCAGCCTTGAAAGTTTCAAAAATTGCAGAGATGCCCCTGCCTTCAAATCAGATCACATGCAACAGACATGATTATGGGTAATTTGCGAGATTCATCTTGAAGTTTATTTTTTTTATAATTCAGTACAAAACTTTTGCATATTTACATTTTCATCCCTGAACTGCAGAACAATAATTTGCATGCTCTCTTCTATTGAAATAAATGTTTTTATCAGTCTAAAATTCTGAGAAAATTGTGTTATGCTCCTGATGTGATTATCTTCTTAGAATAAATTTTTCATTACATTTTGCCCTCATTTATTATTACTAAGAAATCAAAAACATGTCATTTTTCTCTGTTTGAAATTCCAAAATTCATAAAAATTCAAATATTGTCCCAAAAATTCAAAAACAATTAGAGTAGTTGTATTTTATTGTCTTTTAGTTTCTGACCAATTTTCACGCATTAATTTTTATAAAACCCAAAAAAATTGAAAAATATCAAAAATATTCTAAAAATCATAAAAAAATCTACAAAAAATCCAAACATTGTGATTTCAGTTCCTATTTGTAGATATTCTCTTCTAGTTGTCTTAAAAATAATTACCAAGAGTTTTGGATATTAAAATATTTTTAAGTTGCAAATTTCTCCAGGCTGTGCACATTTTCGTATTTTTTCACTATTTGATTTTTAGAAAAATACAAAAACATCTGAAAATTTCACAAAAATTCTCAAAAATATTTCAAAACTTTTAAACCCAAAAATATTTTTTCTGAATTTTTCTAAGCATTTTTGACAAATTGAAAAATTACAAAAAGGGTTGGTGTACATATTTTTGATCTCGTGAATATTTCTTCATGTTATTTTTAAAAAAAATAAAAAAAGTGCAAAAATAAAAATCACTAAAAATTTTAAAATCAAACATATAAAAAATAAAAGATAAAAAATTTCACAAAAACCAAGGATAGTTGTCCTTTGAGATTCATGTTTTCTTTTAATTAGTTTCTGATTAATTGAATAACCATCGGGAATTATAGCCTCCCTGAGTTCGACCATGTCTGCTATACAGGTTAATAAGTAGAAAAAATAAAAAAAAATTGTTGTCACAGGATCTTGGGGATAACAACAACGACCAACATATCATCAATTTTTTCTGAATCCCACAAAAAATCCGTGCCAACAGAGGGCAAGCAAGATATAACCTTTCCCGAGCTTTCGAGCTCCAAATGGGAGGAAGAATATGGGAAAAGGGGATTTAAAATTCGAATGAAGATGGAGGCGGTCTTTTGTACAGGCGATTGGAAGGTGATAAAGATCGAGGTGCAACAGGTGAAGCAGTGATGGTCTGCCCTAGGAGATGAGTTGGTGTGGATGGTGGATGAATAATGGTCAAATGTTAAGAAGAAATCTAGCCTCCTCGAGTGACACATCATAAGATAGAAAATTGAGAAGGAGAGGGAAGCGTCAGACCCGACAGGGCTAGAAAGTCAGATCAGATAGTTGACCGTAGTCAATTAGCAAAGCAACCTGGTTCGTCAACGTGGACCAACCAAGAAAAACTAAATGATAAATTCATTAATAAATAATAAATGATTTTACTAAATTAAATTTATAAAATAAAAGTTGTTTGTTATTTTTTTGCAATATTTTAATATGAATTTTATTTGTTTTTCGAGTTTTTTATTACAAGTTAGTTTTTAGGGTTTTACTTATAGGTATATTTACCTATGTTTCGTATATTTTATTTTTATTTTATTATTTTATAAACATAATTTATATATTTATAACTTATTTCTATATATATAAATATATTTTTATTGTATTTTCTAATTTTCTATTTACATTAAAATAAATAGAGGTACATATTATATAGGTATAAGTATTGTATATTCATCTATGTATTTATATACACCATTTATTTTTGTATTTTCTTTATGATTTTATTTTATTCTAAATATGTACATATATTATAAATAATATTTAAAAAATTATAAAATTATAAAAATTATAAAGAATAAATAAAATGAATATTTTATTCAGGTATATAATACAACAAAAGTCAAAAAATTAACTTTTGCATCTTAACTCTAAATTAGATGAAAGCACCTTCATTAAATAGCTTATTAAAAGTTATATACAATTAAAATGTGATTTTGATATATTTAGAGTTTTTATTGAGAAGATATGGATCTCTGAAGTTTGGGTTTTGACTTTTTATCTAGAGTATAAAATATACATTGTATATTATTTTGTGTAAAATCAGTTTTGTATTTTTATTTGTAATATTGTCTACAACATTCATATATAAAGTTTATTGATTTGATGTATAAATAATGAAGAATAAAATAGGTCCCAAAATAGACTTATTAGTGAATAAATAAGTATGATTTTTATCAAAATTTTGGCTCTTATCTCCCCCTACTTTATTCCTTGTCAACCAACTCAATTATTGACTTGGTCTCGAGGTTTAGGGTCGTAAAATACCTTTGACATTTTATTCTTTTTCTTTTTTTATTCTAGAATTTTTGCATTAAAAATGATATTTTATATACAATAAATACAATAAAGAATGAATGTTAATTTGTACAAATAAATGCTATTTACATGCATTAGTTAGGGTTTTTAAGGCCAAAATGATAGAACAAATGTGATAAAATGGAGATTCATCACCCTCCTGTACTTGCCTTTGTTAGTCCCTAGCAAACACTTGTGCAATAATTGTAGAAAATAAAACAAAGAAAATAAAAAGAAAGAACTTGGACTGATTTTAATTTTCGAACGTGTCTTCACAAAATTCAAGTTTGGAGCTTAAGTATTACCCTTGAATTATTAGTGTGGTCGGAACCTTAGTGGGAAACGAATTTGAAACTCAATAGTATCTAGAAACCACAATCCTCTGCTCAAGTCTCCTCAATAGCCAGGTCGAAATAGATTAACTCATACATAAACCCTTTTGACTATGAATCTATCTTGGAAAGTGTGTGAGATATGGCTCTCCTCAGCTGAAGCGGTAAAAGTTAGTCTTCTCCAACATGGTGACCCTAATTTCCTAATCTAGCAACTCTTTCTTCGAGAAGAGAGGTATTTCCTTCCAAGTTCAAGTGACAACCGACTTAATAAGAGGAGGTGGTGAGAAGAATGGATGGTAGCCAATGTAGCAACCATTCTTAGGATGCTTCACTAGTGTAGCCAAGTCATCCGGCTAAAGGATCACAAATGTTTTATATGAAGCTCCAGCTTGCTTATTGACTATACAAATATAAACAGTCCGGCAGGCATTTTCAATGAGGCCTGACCACTTTTTTGGAGTTTCAAATTTTTCCATTTTTGAATACTATATACAACAACATTTACATATGGACTTTTTCCTCCTGAGCCAATAGACTATCACTCTTTTGAAGATTTATCGCAACCCTCAATTTCTGTCCTTAGACTTCATCTCTACTGGATCAGGTTGGGGTACAATGGCCATACAAAGGTGACTTTTGATGTTTTCATTGGCTTATATCTAATGCTGACAAATCCAGCCATCTAGCACTTCAATTGAGGTGAGCAAAAGTGCAAGCTGAAGGTGTGAAAGCTAGGTCATTATCAACAAGAGTCAAGTGTGTGTTTTAACATACTCTACTTAGGCAGTCAAGACGAGATTGAACTAAGTTTTGTGTTCCCCAAAGAATTAAGTCAACTAGACCTACAGAATCTTAAAATTAGTTCCTATAAGGTTCCGGTGATTAAGTTGAATAAGGTCTAACCAAGCTCCAGTCTTTGAATTTTACTTAGACTAGTTCAATTATCAATTTCAATCTGAAAAATACAAATGCTATGTTATGTACAATGCAGGAAAATATTTTTGTAATATTCTATTTTTCATTTTTTATGAGTTTTGATTTTGCAAATTTTTATGGGTTTTAGATTTTTACAAATTAAATATTTTAAAAGGTTGAAAATATTTTACAAAATATTCTTCTCAAAAGAATTTTAAAATAGATTTTCACATTTTACAAAATATTTTTACCTGATTTATTAATCAGTATATACAAAAAGAATTTGTGGAATAATAAACATCTTTTTATTAGTTGATTGAATGAGTTGTATATGTATAAATAGAGTTTTTAGCCACATTATTAAGAAAATATGAAAGTATGAGTTATGGATAAAGTATATACGTCCCCCTATACTTATCTTGATCTATTTCCTCATAGATTAGAGAGAAAAAAGAAGACATAACTCGTATCAAGTATAGAAAAGTCTAAAGAATAAAGATTGAAGGGATGAGAAAGGGATGAAAGAATGAGAAGTTGACCGTCCCCCCTATACTTAGGATGAAATAAATCTAAGTATAGCAGATTGTACGCAATGTGGGGAAGGTCAAGGGTTGGAATGAACGAATCACAGCTCAGGATGTCTCCCCTTATGCTTAGGGTCAGATATCACTAAGTATGGACATAAATAAGAGGAGAGTAGACATGTGAGGGGATAAATGAATGACTCGGGGTGCACACCCCCTATACTCAGGACAAAATACGTCCTAAGTATAGCAGAGATGAAAAAGGGGCGACACCTTATGGGAGATTTAGAAGAATGAAAACAAAAAGAAGAAAAGAAGAAAAGAAGAAAAGAAGAAAAAATAGATCAATAATAGAAGAAATAATTCTGATAAAAAGGAGAGATATATGGGATGAATGTACGCATCACTCCCCCAAAACTTAGGGTAAAAGAGCCCTAAGTATAGGCATCAACAAGAGTGATGAAATTGGACAAAGAAACAACACTCAACTCGTCCACCTCCCTTATACTTAGGACAAAGTATGTCCTAAGCAAGGTAAAAACACAGAGTGAGGTGGGCGAGCAAAAATGCTACATGGAAGGAGGTAAACGAAAGTGAATATACAAGAGGTAGGTATCTATAGAATCAAGAAGGTAGAAAGATGACCTTCTTGTGGGACTGTTGAGGAATAAATTTGATAAGGTGTAGTTCAATATCGGGGTCATCAACAAACCTATCAGAAGGACCTGGTGAAGATCCTCAGCAATCAAAAGGTGAGAAGCCACATACTGGTTAGTAGAAGTAGTGTGGTCAGGTCCGGCCTCGGGTGTCTCGCAGATATCAAAGTGAAAAGGCTCAAACTCATCTATGGAAGTAGTAAGGTTAAGTCCAGCCTGGCGAGTCTTGTCTAGATCATCATCGAAAGGCTTGAATTCCTTGATGAAAGAAATAAGGTAAAATTCAGCCTCTACTGTCTCTACTATGTCTACCCTCCGCTGTAGGTTGTCTATATTATAAATCATGTGGATGTTATCAACACAACGCCACATACCAGAATGGGGAACTCCAAGGTCTATACTTTTCGAATCTTCCTCCTTGGAGAGGAATTCTCATGTCTCAATATCATATAACATACAACAAAACTCTCTGATAGCATCATCATGGTCATAACCCTTGGGTTTGGTTAACACGATCACACTCTCATCAGATGCAAGTCTATGTTCAGTGGGTGGTGTGGTGATCAACATAATACTTTCATCGGCAATGAAAGCGAATCTCACCATATCCGTAGTCAATAATGACTCTCGCAAAGGCGAGAAAGGGTCGTCCCAGGATGATTGGAGGATGATCCACGGGGATGGAGGTCTCCATGGGAAATAAAATAAATCCTGTAGTGAATCTCCTAACCTAAATCTGGATAATGACGTTTTCTAGAATACCCTCAGCCTCTTGATAGATCCATCAGCAAACTGAACTATAAACTTGGTTTTCTTGAGAGGCCCAAGGTGAAGAGACTATACTAATGAGAAGGGTATTATATTGATCGAAGAACCGCCGTCAAGGAGAGTGTTATCACATGAATGTTCATATATGGTGCAACTCACAAGAGGTGTAAACGGTGTTCCCTTTCCTATAATATGGATGAGGGGTGATGGTGTGGGCAATGGACAAGGTCAAAATGTGTCGCTCAGATCTGCTCCTTCACTTTCTCTTCTTGGGTTTAGGAGCATACAAATGGGTAATGGCCTGGTGAAGTGGGGGCTCAATAATATCATGAATAGCTGCCACCACTTCAGGTTCAGTCAATATTTTTTTGAGATTTTGGATCTCTTCCATACAAGGAAAAAGATCGGAGGCAACATTTACACAAAGATGACTAAGAGTAGTCTGTACAATATCATCTTTGGGGTCAAAGGTGGGAACTGGAGTGAATTAAAGTGTGGGCATAGGATACGACATGGGTGCCTTTTCTTCACAAATTGACTCGGCTAGGTGTCTCCCATTATTGTCTTTTTGGATTTTTAAATTTGTCTCATTTTTTTGGGATTTTAGGCGATTGCAAGCTCTCATGGGTATCAATAAATGAATCCAGATCATCAGATGGTGAAGAGATAATTGGGCTCTTATTTATGCTAAGGAGGTCATCTACCCTCTTCTCACGTGCTCCATCATCTAGGTCAAGGTCTCAAGTGTGGACTCCATAACAGGTGACTCTAATAATTTAGTATCGGTGAGTGGGAGTAGAGTGTAATGTGGTGGTGGTGGTTTAAAATCCGATGACTGAAATATTAGGTAAGGTGGATATGTACAATAAGGAAACATGGGAGAAAGATCCTCTTGGTGGAATGGAAATGGATCAAAATCAAAATATGCTCTTTGAAATAGTGAATTAGAAAGGTATATACAAAAATCAAGAGCAAAATCCTCCTAGAAAAGTGGAAATGGACCGATTGGAGAGTAGGAGGGATCCGCAAAGTTCGGATAAAAATCACTCACGTCAGCCATCTCCGAAATAAAAGGCGGGGATCAAGAGATCACGATTATCAAGTTAAAAATGTAAGAAGAAATGCTCAAATGCGCAGAAGAAATCTGTCATGCACACAAACAATCACAGTAAAAAATAAACAATCAAATTCCTCAATTCAACTATTCAATACAGTGAATCGAAATTGCCGATATTTTATCTTGTTGGTTTTAGAGTTAGGTGAGAATACAAATTTGTAGAAACACTTAGGTAGGCCTAGGATTGGGGCACTAATCCTTAGGGTGTACATCTGCATGGTAAATGCGAATACAATGAGGGGGTCACTCTTCCCAAGATAAGGATTTTTTCTTTTTATTTTCAGGGTCGAGCAAAGTTTGCAGTCCTACTTTTATTGGTTATCACTTTTTTTTGTATTTTTAATAAGAAATGCATGAGCCTAATGAGAGATCAATTCCTTTAGCTCCTAGGTGACATAATCAGAGGAAGAGAGTCAGAAAAGCAATGCGAGGCGAAAACAATGATGAATGTTAAGTAGAAATGCTCACCTTACCTCCATCTCTCTTTATACAAGGATGCTAGGTATAATTGAAACCTATCTATTTGTAATGCAAAGATGATAAACTCGCCCTAGATATAGGAATTGCTATTAGCATGAAGAATACTATGCTCAACACCTAGAAAGGAGCCAACGTTCCGGTCTTAGAGGCTCCTCGATGCCCACCATAGTGGATCCTGGAAGCTTTGTATGGAGGACTCTCACAACGTGCGGTTCCAAGTTAGAGTGAAGAGCAATTAAATTTTGAATAAGTCCAAAAGCGAACTATAGGCAGGTGTAATATAATTAGGGCTTTGGACTTAACACTATCGATAAGAAAATCCTATACTAGAACTCAATCACACAAAGCAAATTGAAAAATAAACCGACAAAAAACTACGAAAATTTGATGAGGCCCCCGAGGGAATAATCCCTCGGGTAGTGGACCTCGTGAAGTGTCAGAGTCCTAAGAGTCCTGAATTATTAAATAAATGTTTCTCTCTCTCACTAAAATTACAACATTTATAAATCAAATAATTGCTAAAAATTTTATCTTCGAAATTCGACGAAGTCCTTCCTTGGTGTTCTCTCTTGCCAGCTAGGAGAAAAGCCAACTCTACTTCATGTGAGTGCGCATGCGCTTCTAGAGAGCCTCCCTCAGTCTACAGTTCCTCGTAACAAAGGCAAACAAGGAAGAGGTGATTATACAATATTCAAATAATATAAATAAAATAGGAAAAAATTTAAGAGATAAATAAATAAGAAAGAAGACACAGATAAAAATGCACACTAACTACGTGGCTCCCTTGTAATGGAACCACTTGAAAAGAAGGGTTTTTTTTTGCATGTCAAATATGTCCTCACAAGAAGAAGACAAAGTCGATGTGGTGACCTGCAAGAAACCCTAGCAATTTCAACAATTAACCCATAATAAGTCAAGTAATGAAATAAAATTGCGGGGTTAAAATTTATTATAACACTATAACAAAGATGTGTATAGGTACAAGTATGTGTAGAGGTCGAACATAGGGAGAAAACAGTAGTGTGCATGAAATGAATCCCAAAAATATGTGTGTGCTTCTTTTATCTATATTTTTTTGCATGGGTTTTTAATTTTATATTTTATATGATTTTAATTTTATATTTTATATGATTTTAATTTTATATTTTTATATTTTTGTTTTTGACTTTCTATTTTTGTATTTTCTTTTTATATTTTATGATTTTTATATTTATTTTACTTTTCAATATATAATGAAAGAATATATAAGTCTATATATAATATAAAGTAATATAATTATAAATATTACAAAAAATAAGAAAAATACATGAAATAATTTTTTTTGAGTTTTATATAATTTTCTATTATTTTGTGATTTTTCTAATATTTTGGTAATTTTTATATATTTTTAAAGTAAAAAATCCCAAAATCACAAAATAGCAAAAAGTGTCAAAATTTCTTCAAATCAATTTTAGTAAATAAAAAATAATATAAAGAAAATTAAGATCAGAAATAAATATTTTTAGGTTAAGATTTTTTATCTTTTTATATTAGATTTTGGAGTTTTTTAGTTTTTATGCATTTTCTTTTTCTATTTTTAAGATTTTTGGTTTATGGAGTTCTAAAATAAATAGATAAATAAAATATATATTTTTTGATATTTTTCAAAAATGTTTTATATTTTTATGTCATTTTTTCTATAAAAAAGGATTTTTAGTGCTCTTTTTTATTTTTAGAAAATGGTTAAAATGCCTAAAATTGGAATTAAAAAATGGCATGAATCTACAAGCAATGAGTTATCCAATCCTATTTTATGGATTTTTTAGAGCACAAATGCTATTTAATTAAATAGAAAACAATAAAAAGGATATAAGAAAAGGGCATATATGTAATTAAAAATAAATGCAAGGATGTAACGAAAAATATCCCAAAGTTTTTGAACTACCAATGAAAGTTTATGGATAAAATACAAAATACAAAATCTATGAGGGCTTTCCTACAAAATGCCACCCTCACATGGGACTGCACTTTAGGTGAGATAGCAAGTACCAAAAAGCAAATAACAATAACTACGGGACTCCTTACATAAATTTACCAAAAAGTTTATACTAATTAAAATAATTATAGGGCTAAACTAAAACACAACAAAAACCGGGGCTAAGTATGCAATTTATCCCAAAATAAGAGCGTGGATGGATGATATAGATCTTCCCACTTGCTACTGATGAATCTATGATTCATCACACTAAAAGTTGAAAATTGAGCTTCGTTGCCAAGTAATTAGCTGCATTTATCCACTTATATTTCATAATTAGCAATCTTGCATGTGTAAATAATATGTCCATTTTAGCATTTATATTTGCATAAATAAGAAGCCATTAAATCCGTGTATATATTCATCTGTTTAATTGCTAACTTCACCGATTTGTATCTATTTTATACTAACTCCAAATCCAATAAAATCAAATCCATTGTGTACATATAACTTACAAAAAAAATATAAAAAATTGCTTACTTAAGTATTAACAAATAAACCCAAAACCTAATTCTCAAACAGACAGACAGAAACGATCATACCTTCCTTATATAATGTTCCATTTGAGTCTACTAACTTTTAAAGTATATACATTCAAAGACTTTCAAAACAAGACCAATTTCATAAAAAATCAGAGCTCGTATGTGAAACTTGTGTTTTGGGCCCGTATTGTATATTATACATGTTCACCAAATTACCCTCTATTATATCTTTGTATTTTCTTAATTATTAAAAAAGACAAAAAATAGATTAAGGTGTAAATATTTTATCTGATTTTGGTTTGATTTTTGTCTTATTTAAAAAATAAAAAAAATCCGCAAAAGACGAAATACAATATTTTATACCTATAAGATTCCATCAAAAAAAATATTTTTTGTACAGATGATTTATTTTTTTCAGTCCTTCATGAAAGTTTTAGATCTCGACGATACGAGCAACTTTCATGTTGACCATTTTTCGATTTGACCCCTTTTGTTAGTTTTTTTGTTTTTCCTTACATTTAATTTCTCAATTTTTCTAGGAGCGATAAGTGTAGTTCCTGGAGCCGCCACATGTCACCCCAAATTTTATTTTTATTTATCTAATTATTTATTAATTTATTTTAATTATACTTAATTATTTTTATTTACTATAATTATTTTATTTACCATGATTTTAGTTATTTAATTATTTTCATTAATTAATTGTATATTTCTATTTATCATTATTTATTTATATTAATTTAATTTAATTTAGTTTAATCATTATTAATCTTTAATTTAATTTAGTTTTACTCACCGCATGGCTGCCCCTACACGTGCCACGTAGCATCCCCTTCCCCCTGCCCTTCCTACGCCCCTTGTGTTGCACACCCCGCCTCCTGCGGCGGCGCACAGCCTCGACTCCGCCTGCACCTCCCTTTCTCCCACCTCCTTCCCTCTTATCTCCCTCCTCTTTCTCTCCTCATAACCACATGCTCCCCATCTCGTTCACCCTCGTCGCTCTCTCTACCCCTGCAACCACCTCCGCAGGATGCGTACCAACCCCTCCCTCAACCGACTCCCTGCATCTCACGGTTGCGTCCCGCTCTGCGCAACAACCGCCACCACATGAGAACCCAACATGGCTGCCCACTTTGCCCACCTCTGCATTCCACTACAACTACCCTTAAAAGGCCCACTCCGCTACCCTTTGCAACCCATACGCCATTTTGGAGTCAACGAGAGAGAGCTCCCGCAAACCTTCAGGTGATAGCTGAGGTCTCACCAATCGAGCAACGACCCTCCACCGGGACATGCATGATCCAGAGGGGCAAGAAACCTTTGTTGTTGTTTGTGCCATCCACGATCAGCCTAGATTTGTCGATGCCACGACGTAGAGTGACGATTTGGCCATTGGCTTCTCGCCTCGACCAACTCCCCAAGCGCTAGCTCCATTCTCATGGCAGGTATACCTCTTATCTCTTTATTATTCTTCTTCCTCTCCTCGTCATCTTTCTTTCTCCTCATCTGTGTCTCTTCCCCTGTTCATTCTATTTCATTACCACCGACCCTTATGTGGCCTCTGACAACCATCAGCAATCGCCCCAAACCACCATGTCCCTCAGACTCACGTCTCCGCCCCTTGAAAAATTACTCTACCTACCGCCGCCATCACCTCTAGATGACACCGAGCAAACCTCCGTCGTGCAGCCCCTCCTCGTCGCCAAGTTCATCCCAACACCTCTGCTTCACCCTTCATGCCTCATCCACCGTCGGGAAGCGCCACCTCAAGCCTGATGTCCATCTCCATCGACTCGAGCGACAACATCGCCACCTCCACTCGATCAACTCCATCGTCGAAGACAACCACGGTGACTTCGCCTTCGATAGTAACCACACACCTCAGTAGCAGCGCCACTGCATGAAGACGCTCCAGCACCTCCGCCTACGTGTGGCTACATGACCACTATCGTCGCCCAGCACCGTTCGTGATCGCATCCTCACCATAGAGGGACACACCTCCTTTGACACACGTGATCGCGCCACCAAGCCTCGGTCATGTGTCGATCGGGCTTCGCCCTCCAGTAGCTCCATGGCTACTAGCCCGCGCCGCTTCCAGCAGCTCCGTCTCCACCTCCTGCAAGAACTGCCCAATTGCCAGTGCCTCAGCCTACACCTCCAGTCCTCGCGTGTACTTCACGTGTGACGTAAGGAAATTATGACAGCACCCTCATTCTTCATGCAAATAACAAAACGGACCCTCCGTTCACTAGCTCACGTGCGAGGCACGTGACAACGTAGTCTCTACATTTCTGTATAGGTCCAGCCTTCCAGGACGCACATGAGGTGCACATGACCTCCAGGGAAAATTGCATGCAGGCTGCCTAAAGTTTAGGTAATTGCAACAAAATTCTGTCAGCATATTTTTTTATCAATATCATTTTTGTATTGCATCTAGGACCATGTGTTCTAATTTTAATTTGAACCTTCATTCATCATCATTTTATTATTTTAAATATTGCATATTGTAGATCAATCAATTCTATATTATGGATATTTAATTATATTTTTGTGAATAGTGGTTGATTCAAATATAATTAATTTGGTGAAAACTTGCATAGTTTACTCTTTTTATGTTCTGAAATTGTTATTAAATTAGTCATTGGTCTAAAAATTCTCAAAAATTCACAATAGGTAGATTTTATTATTATATATTGTGCCAAAAAATCTTGTTTGCACACGTATTGAGGTCGTAATAAAATAATCAATGATCTGAGTAAATGATTTTTAATTAATTACACACTTAGTATTTTAAAGAATTAAGATTTGTTCTCGATATATCTATGATAATTTAATCTCTTGAAAATATTAGTGTTTGATATTTATTAAAATTATGTTTGCTCGAAATTACCCCACATGCATATTTAATTCATAACTAATTCATAATGCATCAGAAAATTCTAAAAAAATTATAGAGCATTAATTTCATCATGTTTAACATTTTGGATAAGTTACATAAGTTTTAGACATGATTTGATCGAGACGTGCATTTTAGTCCTTAAACTAGCCCGAATGTGCATGTCATTTTCACTTGCATAAAAAAGATTAAAAAATTCTTCTTTGAAAACCTACATTCTAGTCGATTATTTATCAAACTAAGGAGATAATGGCCTCTTTGAGTTCAGCCTTGGAACTCCCAAGTAAAAAAAGATTATTGTTCGCATTAATAAATAGATAAATTAATTAGCAGTTTTTGATAAATCTGACTTGCCTGAATGCTACAACATAAACGAAAAATTAACATAGGATAATTTGCAGGTCTATCAGCCACGCTTCTGTATTTGGGCGCACGATACTACTTCGTATGGACGGAGGAGATTAGATCTTCTGAGGGCGATCAATCGTCGAGGACTGGTGCATCATACGACAACTAGAGATCTGGGGGCCTGGTGATGATTGGGCGGTGGAGAGGGGATGTGGAAGAACATGGAAGAACAAGTAGTTGACGGTGCTTCGATCCTGGCTTCCTCTTGACTCTAGTGGTCTCCCGAGCTGCTAAGATGCTCAACACATTAATAGGAGGGTTTCGTAGCTATAGATGCCCTTAAAATGGTCTGAGGACCTCGGGAGGTACTCTGACGAGGCCTGGGACATGAGGCCCTTTCAAACCTTCACAAGTCATACAAAGAGGTTTTTTCTTGATGTTTCCTATAGGAAACTTGTTAGCAGATAAAAGCGGAGCTCTGAGGACTCCAGATGGTGAAATGAGGCGTAAAATGGGTGCAGGCATACGTCTCCGATGAGCGACAGAGTTGGGGATGTCGATCTCCAGATCCATGAAGGATTTGGGTGAATGGTGGTGCATGTGGCGAAGAAGAAGCATGGGGAGACAAAATGGTGGTGAATGGAAGGTCAAAGAACAGTTGAGGGACAAAGGAAATCTTACTGGAGTAGAGATCTGTCGAACCACATGGATGGTTTTCTATGCTAAGGCGATCAATTAAAATTTTAACTAAATGCAGAAAATGAAAATAGAAACTAGAATATACCTAAAAATAAAGTAAATGAACCTCGAAATGGCCAGCGCTAGGGAAATGAAGAACTCATGATGGTGCTCCGCTAGAGATGGTAGAACCGGCCTCTCCTTCACTCCTCCATGCGCAAAAGGGGAGGGCAAGCAAGATGTAACCTTGCTCAAACCCTTGAGCTCCAAATAGGAGAAAGAAATATGGAAAAAGGGGATTCAAAATTCGAATGAAGTTGGAGGTGGTTTTTTGTACATGTGACTAGAAAGTGATGAAGATCAAGGTGCAACGGGCGAGCAGTGATGCTCTGCCCTAGGAGATGAGTTGATGTGGATGGTGGATGAATAGTGGTCAAATGTTGAGAAGAAATCTAGCCTCCTTGAGAGATGCATCATAAAATAGAAAATCGAGAAGGAGAGGGAAGCATCTGACATGACATGGCTAGGAGGTTAGGTCAGACATTTGACGTAGTCAACTATCAAAGCAACCTGGTTTGTCCACATGGACCAACATGGAAAAACATCCAGAATTTATTTATAAATTCATTAATAAATAGTAAATCATTTTACTAAATTAAAGTTATAAAATAAAAGTGGTTCTCTATTTTTTTAGTATTTAATATGAATTTTATTTATTTTTTTGAGTTATTTATTACTAGTTAGTTTTTAGGGTTTTATTTATAGGTATATTTACCTATGTTTTGTAGATTTTATGTTTATTTTGTGTTTTGTATTTTATTATTTTTATACAAAATTTATAAATTTATAACTTATTTTAGATATAGAAATATATTTTTATTGTATTTTTATGATGTGTTATGTACATTTAAATAAATGGAGGTATATATTATGGAGGTATAAGTATTGTATATTCATTTATGTATTTATATACATTAGTTATGTTTGTGTTTCCTTTATGGTTTTATTTTAATAGAAATATGTACATATATTATAAATAATATTTAAAAAATTATAAAAATTTTAATAAATAAATAAATGACTATTTTATTCAGGTATATAGTACAATAGGTGTCCAAAACCTAACTTTTGCATCTTAACTCCAAACTAGATAAAACTACCTTCATTAAATAGTAAAAATTATATACAGTTAAAGGTCATTTTGGTACTTTTTGATTTTTTATTGAGGAGATATGGTCTGCGAAGTTGGGTTTTGGATTTTATTTAGAGTATAAATGTACATTGTATATTATTTTTGTGATTATTGAATTTTATATTTTTACCTACAACTTTCATGTACAATGTTTATTGTTTTGATGTATAAATAATAAAGAATAAAATAGGTCCCAAAATAGACTTATTGAAGAATAAATAAATATGGTTTTTATTGAATTTTTGGCCTTTATCTCCCCCTACTTTATTCCTTGTCGATCAAATCAATTCTTGACTTGATCTTAGGGTTTAAGGTCATAATACTATTGACAATTTATTCGTTTTCTTTTCTTTTCTTTACTTTATTCTATAATTTTGGCATTAAAACCACTATTTTATATATGATAAATACAATAAAGAAGGAATGTTAATTTGTATAAATAAATGATATTTACATGCATTAGCTGGGGTATTAAGGCCAAAATGATAGAATAAAGGTGATGAAATGAAGATTCATCAGCCTTCAAAATGTTGCCCAGATGTAGTTCAAAATTTCCAAGGGTTCTCACATGATGAACATATGCGAGTACATATGCTAGTTCCGGTGAATCGTCGCCCAGATGCAGTCAAAAAATTGCATGAGATCTTGAATGATGGACTCATGCGAGTAATAAGTTAGTCCAAAAACGTCTGCAAAGGAAGTTACAGATAGGTAGTTGGAATATTGGTATTTTGAGAGGCAAATCTATGGAGATCGCAGATACGATAAAAATAAGGAAGTTTCAGATATTATGTCTCCAAAGACAAAATGGGTTGGAGAGAAAGCAAGGGAGATCAAGAAGACATGCTTTAAACTTTGGTATTCAAGTAAAGATAAGGGCGAAATGATGTTGGAGTAGTTGTTCATACAGATTTGTAGGATTGTGTGGTTTAAGTGTAAAGATTTGGGAATCTGATTATTTTTCTAAAATTAGTGCTCGAAGAAGAATTCTGAATATCATCCCAATTCAAGAACCGCAAATTGATTTAGATGAAAGGATGAAATAAGATTTTTGAGAGGATTTGGATAAGATTATGAAAGGAATCCTACAGGAGATTATTTGCCAGGGTGGAGATTTTAATGGACATTTGGGAAATGATTCTTTAGGGTATGCTAGTATTCATGGAGGCCATGACTTCGGTGATAGAAATGAAGAGGGAAAAGTCATTCTAGATTTTGTAATAGCTTACGATCTGTTCATAGCAAACACTCTCTTGAAGAAGATGAAAGAGTGGCCCAACTAGAACACAGATAGATTACTTTGCATTGAGGAGAAGAGAGTGGTTGTGTTTCAAAGATTGCAAAGTAATCACAAGAGATAGTTTGCCAAGCCAACATCGCTTGTTTGTCATGGATGTGCAAATAAAAGGGCAGATAAAGAAAAAGAGGATTTCTAAGATCACTAGAACTAGATGGTGGAATCTTCAATTGAAGCAATCAAGCTTCAGAGAAAACATTTTTGAAGACTTATCTTGGAATTGTAACGGAAGTGCAAACAAGATGTGGGAGGTTGAAGCATCTTGTATTTGAATGGTAGCCAAAGAGATGCTAGACAAGTGATGAATCCGTGATTCATCATGATTCTAAAAATTGAAAATAGAGCTTCTTCTCGGGTATTTAGCTGCATTTCATCATTTATTTTGCATAATTAGCATTCATGCATGCGTAAATAATATGTGCATTTTAGCATTCACATTGGCAAAAATAAGAAGCATGAGATTCCTTGCACATATTCACATGTATAATAGCTAACTTCACCTATTTATATCTTTTTATCCTAACTCCAAATCCAATAAAATCAACCCCATTATGTACATATTACTAACACCAAAAAATGAAAAATATAAAAAAACTTATAAAAATGACTAATAAAATCCAAACCTTAGTTTGAGACTGAGCCTTAAAATATAAATATCTCTCTCAAATGGTGTTCGCTTTCGATATACTCACTTTTAAAGTATTATATATTTAAAGATCTTCAAAATAAGTCCAATTTCATAAAAATCAGAGTTCATATGTGAAAGTTGGATTTTGGGCCCCTATTATGCATTATACAAATTGACCAAACTACCCTTTTATTATATCTTTTTATTCTATAAATATTAAAAATGCAAAAAAATTATATTAGATTTTAAATAGTTATCTCATATTTAATCAGATTTTATTTGATTTTTATCTTATTTAAAAATGCCCAAAAATGCAAAAACAAAAATGCGGTATTTTATACCTATAAGTTACCACCCAAAAATATTTTTTGTACATATGATTTATTTTAGTTTTTGATCCTTCACATAAGTGGTAGATCTCGTTGAGACAAACAACTTTCTTGTTGACCACTTTTTGATTTGACCCCTTTTGTTATTTCTTTTTTATTTTTCTTTTAATTTACTTTTTTTCATTTTTCTGAGAGCGACACGTGGCATCTCCTAGAGCCGCCACATGTCACTCCAATTTATCTATTTATTTATCTTTATAATTTTATTATATTTATATTATTTATTTATTAGTATTTATTTTAATTATTTTACTTATTTACTATTTGTTATTTATTATTAATTATTTATTTTATCTTATTTAAGTTTTAATTATTTATTTTTCCATGCCACGTGGCCGCTCCTGCACGTGCCATATGGAAGTCCCCTCTCTTTTTCTCTCTCCTCGCCCGGTCACGTGCCTAGCACGTGACCACCCTTAGTCCCCGCGCCGGCCGCTCTCTGCCTCTTGTAGTGACGCCTCACACGCACAACCGCCACCCCCCTCTCTCCCCACGACCCCCTCTTTTCTCCGCCCCATACGCCCAATCACCTGTGCCACCCTCCACTCTATCCTTCTGGGCCCACTCCTCCAACCACTCTTAAAAGAGCCGCTCCTCCAGCCTTTGTGACCCATCTGCCCTCAGGAGATCTCAGCTACCATCTCGACTCCCTCCCCGATGATAACTCGGAGGACGGTCTTGCAGCAATGACAGTTGGGCTCCCCACGTGAAGCAGTAATCCCTGGACCCATCTCCACGTCACGATTGCTTTAGAGAGTGTTAAGATTCAAGCTACTTCTTCGCAGTAGCGTTTGAGGCAACGACAAGAGGAGAGCCCTGCCGAGCTCCCTTGAACTCCTCCTTCAGTGAAGTAACTTCCTCAAGTAAAATCCTTTTCTCTTTCTTTTTCCTTCTTCCCCACTTCATCTTCTCTTTTCCTTCTTCCTCCTTATCTTTTCCTTCACTCTTCACCTCCCATCGAATTCACTGCCCTCTTTGGCTTCATCTTCGTCTTCACTATCATCCTCCTACTCTGCCCTATCGACTGCATCACCACGACTTAAACCGTTATTCCTCGGTCTTAGCATCTCCACACAGCTTCCTCCGCAACGATCTTTCTTCACAACACTGACCATCTCTCCTCCATCGCCTCGAAGCCACTGCCCATTTCACCCGCAAACAAGTTAGACCTCGCCATAGCTGACGATTGCCCTCCTCAAGCAAGCCTGACTCTGCCTTCACTGACTCAATGTGCCTCGGCAGTCATCACCGTTAACCACCCCGTGTCATGTGTCGACATGGGGATTGATGTTCGCCAATATTATACCTCCATTGAGCATCTAACCCACATTCACTAGCCCCACTCAACCCTCGAGTCCAACAACCTCTCATAAGCACCCCAACACAGTCGGTCGACCTCCCTTAGGGACAATACTGACAATAGGTTAAATAGGGACATTCTAGACCTCATCAGGGACACCAACAACCTTTCCAAAGACAGGATTATGAGGCCTCATTCTCGTTGTCATCTAATCTCCAGAAGATCTTAAATGAGCTAAAACTCATTCACAACGAGCAACAGGACTAGAGGGCTGATCTCAATCGGCTCTCATGTTGGGGAGAGAGTTTTCCACCCCTAGGAATTCCATACCCGCGTAGGTTTAGGTTAACCCCAACAACCTAAACCAATAAACAATCGCCAGAAAGATCAAGTGTACTACTCTGCTTATAATGAATCTGATCATCAGTTTCTACCACATGGTATTCACCATCTTACTCTAAGGAGCGGTAGGACTGTACAGACCCTTGGTCTGAAACGACGAATGGAAGTGGAGGATATCGATGAGCCCGCCGCTATGGAGAGCTCAAAGGAGGAGGAGCACCAGCACTTTCAGAAAAACCAGAGAGATTTGGATTCCCAGAAATCCAAAAAATAAAAAAAACTAGGAAAATCCAATAAAAAGGAATTAAGCGACATCGAGCACAGTCGCAAGCAGTGGATCTTCAGGAGATGAGAAGACAAAATTGGATGCAATACCACTAGCCTTTCTAGCTTCTAATCCAGTTCTCTTTAGTGCATGTCAGCCGAGTCTAGAAAAAAGTTCGAGTCTTAGTCCAAGTCTGTGTCATGTACGTCCCAATTTTTATTTAATTATAAACTCAGATGTTGATTCTGTTTTACATCCCTAACCCCTAATAATTCTTTTCCCTTAGGCCTTGTCAAAGGGAAAAAGAAAAAATTGAAAAAAAAGAGATCAAGAAGTCTTGGAGATGGAAAGGATGTGCAGAGAACATGTTAAAGTTGAGATCCCTTTCCTCTAATCAGTGGAAATGACTTCTTCCTTCAAGATGTACCTTAAGGTGAGATGACGCCTATTAGCAATAGTAGGAAAAGGAACACTCACATGGTAAAACATGTGTTATCCATAGCCACTACCTGTGCGATTCGCAATGAGATTCCAAGAAAGAAGAAAGATCTTGGTGCACATTTTGTCACAAGCCAGGTCACTAACACATCATTTGCTCACACCCTACTTGATAACTGACCCTCAATCAATCTGATTGTTGGAAATGCGAGCCCACGGCGAGCCATTATGCAATAAATGTTATTGCACATATCATTCCCATATCTGAAATGAAGAATAACTAATTTGCATAATAGGTCCCTTAGTACAATTAGGGTTATGTACCATGGCCATCTTGATGATCATACAGCTGTTGATTCAACTATTGAATCATAGAGACTGGTGCTTGGATGAATATCTAAAGAGTTAGATTGAGGACTCATCAAGCACCGTCAAATGATTGTTAAGAGATGATCTCCAGCCTGAGTAGGAGATGACAATCCTTATCTCTAAAGGCTGATATCTGACCGACCTCTAGATGCAGGTCCTCTGCATAGGAATAGAGATTCGGAGGTGTCAGGTTAATTAGGTCAAAGAGTTGACTTAACGAGATCGAGATAACCAAAGTCCTATATCATATGCTGTTATGATATAGGCACACATCCTCTGACCGGAGACAAATGTGTTACTATATGTCTGAGTATGTACATTTGACAGACCAATAGGTTGATGACCTAACCAAGGTCTATACATCGGCGCGCTGGTGTGCATATAAGGGTGTATGAGTAATACGATCTCTCAAAGGGATCATACAGGTTCAGTTACTAAACCGGAAGACATGAGCTCACTCATGAGATATTGGGAAGAATTAAATTCCATGCGCAAGGTCGTCTCGCTTTGGAATGATTGAATTTGTAGGTTTGATATATACTTTTGGAAAGTATATGATCAAGACCTAGGTATGATATATGCTTTTGGAAAGTATATGATCGATACCGACTCCCAATGATCAAATGAGAAACTTACTGATAAAACCATGAAGTAGACAATGTAAAGTTGATCTAATACTTCGGGTTTATTCTAGGTCTTCCAGTATGCAGGATGTACAGGTATTGGGAATACCTGAGGGTGATGTGATCATAAATGATTGTATAACCATGACGCTTCCATTCCTAGGGAGTGATGAAACGGGTCTGGATTTTAGTGACTCGTCTCGTTAGAGAAGTAATCTGATCTTAGTCCAAATGTTGGACATTGATCTGAATATGATTCAGATGCAATGAGAAGATTAGATTTGCGGTCTTGAATTAATCAAGCATCTATGGGAGGCCTGCGATCTGGATTTGAGATATGATCTCAATATCCATGTCACTATACGTGGCACAATACAATCACCCTGTCCTTATCTACAAGTATCTGCGGAGAGATTGCATTATTCTTGAAGGGTTCAAGAATAATTCCATAAGATCTAAGCAATGAAGAAATCATGATTAAATGTGATTTAATCATCTTGAAGTATGAAGAAATTATCCAATATAATTAAATGTGATTTAATTATTATGGATAAGAATAATGTGGATAGAAATATTCAATTATTCATGATATATTATAAATATGATTTATAATGTATTAGAGAGAGCTAATTATAATTTATATGTGTTGATTAATTATTATGTGTATTGGATACACATTGTGTAAGTAATTGACAATGTAAATTATATGTTGTTTTGGGTTGTGAATATGATTCACAATTTTTCCATGACAAGATTGCAATATTCTTAAATATAATTGTCAATTATTTTTGAATAATAAAACCCAACAAATTTGTTGCAAATAAATAAAGAGAGATTTCCATGGAGATATGCAATGTCATGAATTATCACGAGATTGCTCTCCCCATGGAAATAGTGGGCGGCACCCTATTCCAAATAGGAAAGGGTGGCCGTCCACATGGAAGGTGCATGGAGATGAAAACTCCATGTACATTCTCTCCTTATTTATTGGGTTGATTTAGGACTAATTTATATTTGATTTTGTCAAATATATTTTAACCTAATTTTGTTGGTTTTACCAACAATAATCTTGACCATTGGATTGATATAAATCAATCTCATCCATTGATTTTATATGTCACATGGATTGAGATCCATGGATCCCAAAAACCTATAAATAGAGAGACATACCATGCTCTCTCTTGACATGCAATTTTGGAGCTCTCTCTCTTTTCTCCATACACGACAACCCTCTCCTTCTATTTTTTTGGCCGTACACCATACCCTAGAGGAGAAGATCGTCGACGCTCTCGCCACCGCACCGCCGCTTCGATGTTCTTCGGTTCTCCGTCTTCTTGGAGTGCTACACTCGTGAAGGAGGTGTTAGATCGCGTGCGACGAGATCAGGAGCAACTACGCTTGGATCATCTTCTTGGATTGTGAGGACAACGCGGTTCATCCCCGCTCTCGCAAGCGGTCTCACCGACGATCGGACTTGAGAAAGGAGGTCCCTTCTCTTAGAGACTCGATCAACCACAATTCAAGAGGTATCGCATTATACTTGTTGTGGTTATAGATGAAACGATCTGAGAATCGTTCTCGGATCATGTGGTTTCATCAAATGAAATTTTTTAAATTCCGCTGCACCGAACAACTAGTGCGACTAGCCATTCCTCGTCGTATCTGATACGACGATCACGCTTCTGTGATGTGCTTGAGGATAATTCCATATCCTTCAAGTGGTATCAAAGCCTTAGATCGACGGTTTCGAATATGATTCGAAAAACCGAGGACGACTTGGGTTTGTTAAGGTCGCGAAAGTTTTGTCGCATTTGATTTCGCAGATCTGTTTAGTAAATAATTTCGGCCATGTTTAAAATGTTTAAGCAGTATTTTGTTTCCCAGTAAATAAGGAAACCATAGGATCTGAGTTTGCGTAAATTGGATTTCGTATGCTCTAGATATGGTTGTTTTAATGAACATGTATGCACTGTTGCGGGAACTGTAGATCTTAACATGATTAAAGAGTTAATTACTGTTTAGATCTGCCTCGAAATGCGTGAAACATCACTTGGATTCTATCCTAAATCAAGTTAGCAATCTTTGAAAATTGAGTTTGACTAATTTGGATTTAAATTGATTGAGATATGTTAATTTTAGTGAGTAGGGGTCACTACTGAAATTACAGTCCTAATCTAGAACCAAGTGATTGTCAATTAGTGAAATTAATTGTTAATTTCGTGAAATAATCATGAAAAATATTTGTAAAATATTGGAAGATCATTATTTACATAATTGACTTGACCTCAACCAATTAATTGATTAGATTTGATCTAAATCTTAATTGGAAACACAATCATCAAACTTGATGTTTGATTAGTGATTGTCATTTAATCAATTGTGAAATTAAATTGTTTAATTTCCTAGAATAATTGTGCGTAAATATTTGTGAAATATTAGATGATAATTATTCCCTTAAATGACATTGCTTTAACCAATAATTGATTAGATGTGATCTATATCACTACTTGGTTACATGATCTACATGATCAACATTCCAACAAACATGTTGCTTGAATAAGACTTGAGATTTGTTTAGCAAATCTCATTATAATGTTAATCAAAAATTGTTTTGATTATTATTATATGGTATAATTTCAGTTGAAGAACCGATGATCATCTCAAGTACAAAGTGACTTATTTTGCATTATCCTTTCCCGAGGTGGATATGGTGTCTAGTCGGAGAGCATTGGGGTTGCGGGTTGCAACGTATGTGGTCTGTCCCACTCTCGTCGGTACTGGCCATGACAGCGGGTAGGGTTAGTATAATGCTTAAGAAATCATAATGTATTTCTAATTATTAAAATTCGAAATAATACGTATTTGAGATAATACCATAATTCAAGTAACAATAAAATGTTTGTTGATATTAATTGGATCATTAATTTAATTTGATTAGATTGATTGGAATCCAATTAAAATTAAAACACTCTATTATGAATAGAGATGTTATTTCCCTTGGAAGAATTAATCATAATGAATATGATTCATAGTGATTAATTAGAATTTGAATATGATATGGAGGATCACATAAGTGACATCCATGGTCTCCCGTCAAGGCGGAGGGTTCCGTCGCCAGGGATTGTATGTGGGAGACGTCTGTCCGAAGTGACAGCTCCTGTATGCAAGCGCATCTGGATCGGGCTCTTCGCTTCTCGAAAGAGTAAGGACGTATGCGTAGTAACCCCAATATCGGGTCCTCATACTATTGGGGCGATATTGGATTGCGCATAGCGAGTTGTATTCCTGTTGACGGTTGGTTCAATTAATGACGGGTCAACATTGCCTTAGGGGTGGTGGGCCTGGGTATTAAAGACTGAATTGGGAGATGCAAGTTGGACTTGCAAGGCGGAATGTGTTCCCGCTTCTTTTTATCCGAGTTGTAGGTTCTCATATTATTGGGATGCAACAAAGATAAGGAAGGAGATCCCAGATCTTACTTGAGATATAATGGTAAGTATATCTCTTACATTGAAAGTGATTAAGGGAATGAACTTTCAGTGTTGACAAGGCAAGACAACTTTGATATAAAAATTCCTAAATGTATATATATATATATTTATTTATATAAATTTATGCAAATTTCTTATTTCAGATAATTCTTCATTAAACCCACTCAATGTTATACTCAATAATAACTAGTAAAATATCATGGATTGGACTCATGATCCAGATATTGCACTTGCAGTTGGACACATAATATATGTGGTTGCAATGTGCAAGTTTCCTCATAATAATGAGGTATGACAATTAAATGGATAATAGGACTACAACCCTAGGGTTTGTATGTCTCTATAGTCTTGATCTCTCATCGGATGTACTTTGGAAGTGACATGTCGATGATGATTGCAATTGTCAAATAATCCTTATAAAATAAATGAAGATATTCTGGAATACATATGTGCTATTGACATTTATCATGAATGAGATGGTTCACTGCATCATGCAGAATGGTGGCTCTACAAGAGATGATGTATTCAAATTGTTTGAGTACCTACTTGAACCT
Source organism: Ottelia alismoides (assembly GCA_037367405.1). Classification (NCBI taxonomy): domain Eukaryota; kingdom Viridiplantae; phylum Streptophyta; class Magnoliopsida; order Alismatales; family Hydrocharitaceae; genus Ottelia; species Ottelia alismoides. The sequence continues at coordinate 499,871 of JAZKJV010007552.1, read as the reverse complement.
ATGTTTTAAGAGTCTAGATGGATGTGGATGATGAGTGTCGTCATTCTACTATCTATACTCTAGTCATTCATGAAGCTTCATAACATTCATATTGTATGAATTTAATGAAGCATGTATAAATGTTGAAATGATCTTACATTAAATTCTTTTGAATTTAATGTAAGAGATCCTTAGTCTTAAGCAATGGTTGCTCATAGATAAAGGGAGCACAGTGGAAGCAAGGGTTGGACCCAAGTAGGAAGTATAGTCAAAGAATTGATTGTACCTCTGTGACTTCCATATGACATCCAAAGAGTTGGATGAATGCCAACACTGCAATAAATTGATGTACTGATAGTACGACTATCAAGTCTGTCTAGAATCCTTAGAAAAGGACTCGGATGGAGCATCAGAATAATCTACATAAATCATTGATATTGACTTACTTATTGAATAAGATAAAGTCTAATAATTGTATCTCAATCTTCTAACAACACTTGCAATGGGTTGCATATGTTTTAGAAGATTGGAAAAATTTGATCTTAAGGTTTATAATTATCCAGATGGACATTGATGCAATTGTTGCAACAATCTCTATTGGATCACTAGACTTCATAATTTCAGTGGGAGATCCCTTAGTCTTAGAGAATGTCTCTATGACCTAGACATTAGAATACACTCATTGTTTGTTTCTCAATGTTGGAAATGAACATGAATTCTGGAATGGACCTATCATAAAGAGTTATGATAAAGATATTTCAGAAAGTAATCTAAAATCTAGTGGACTCCACTAAATTAGAAAATTAATGAATGGTTCATTAACACTTCTAAATACTGAAATTAAAGCTCAAGATCAATCGGAGGATGAAGATCATTTGACAATGATCTAGCATCAAGCCTTGGACATTTGTCTATTGATTTGATCAATAGACTAGTAAGAGATGAAACTTTAGAATGTCTAAAATTTCAAAACTTACATACTTATGAATATTGTATTCAAAGAAAAATGTCCAATACACCCTTCTTTGGGAAAGGCGTAAGATGTCAAGGTATTCAGGATCTCATACATATTAATGTATGCGGATCATCTATATCATAGTAAACATTATGGATATGTGATATCTGTTGATGATTATGTATGATATGAGATTTCTTCTCTTCATCTAAAGAAACCTTTGAAATGTTCAAAGATTTCATTATTTTGGTTTACAACCAAAGTTTGAAGGAAGATAAAATGAATCTGATCTAATCTAGGTAGCTTGTACCTGTTAGATGAATTCAAAGGATAACTTATGGAGATATGAATATCACTTCTATCTCAATCCTCCTAACACACCTTAACTCAATAGAGTTATAGGGAGATACAATTGGATCATGTATGACATGATCTTATCAATGATAAATTTTAGCATAATTATCCCTTGGTTTCCAGATATATATGTAGTAGAGACTACATTATATATACTTCATAAGATTCCATGCAAGCAAGCTGTAATTGGGCACTAGAGAGTGCTGCTTCATTAGGAAAATAAAGGATGGTATTGGATACCTACTTTATGACCTTGAGATTCTTAAAATATCTCATCTCTGAGAATGTGATTCTTAGAGGTTGAGACTCTTGAGAATCAAGATGAAAATGAAGTGTAGAAACTCATTTAATCTTGAGAAGATAATGAGGCTCCTGAAATTGGAAACTAAAAGGACAATTGAAGATGAAACACTAATACCTCTTCAAATGAGTTTGAGGATGGATTCCATGTGTCAGAGAAATCTGACAATGATCGAACTTCATGTGATGAAGCTTCTGAAGATCATAGCATGGATAGATGGATGTTATCAATAAAAGTCTAATGTAGACTTCATATACAAGTGTTGTATATGGACCCTCGAGGATCCACCTATATGGGTAAGACCTGTAAGGTGTAAATGGATCTTCAAGAGAAAGGGAACCTGATGAGAAGGTAGAGATCTTCAAAGCACGGTTCGTAGCCATGAGAATACATTTCTTGCAATGAGATTTGCTCTTCGGTGACCATGCTTAAAACCATCATAATATTGCTAATCTTAGCTACACAACTTGACTATTGCATCCTCAAGATGTAAGTCAATATTGCATTCCTCTATGAATACCTCTTTGAGGATATTCACATGAAGTAGCCCCAGGGCTTCATGGTTGAGGAGAGCAAGGTATGCAAACTAAGGAATCCATCTATGGACTCAAATAAGCTTCTTGAAGTTGGACCATAAGATTTGAAGGAATTATAATTGTTATTATTTCAGATAGAATTTTGATGAGCCATGTGAAGCTTAGTGGGAGTGCCTTTGTGTTCATCGTGCTAAATGTAGATGATATCCTAATCATTTAAAATGATATAAGGATAATAATAAGTGTTTTATAGACTGGCTATTCCATATCTTGAAATATGATTTCAAAGATACCTCTTAGATCTTAGTTCTGAAGTTGTTCCGGAGTAAAGAGAAGAGGGTATTGGGACTGTCACATTAATCGTACATCTTGGACATATTCCATTTTATGGAATATTCCAAGAAAGGCTTCCATTCCTTAAGATATGGTACTGACCTATCTAAGGGGACAACACCTCAAAGAGTTGAGGAAGTGAATGCTAGAACTACTTTCCCTTGGGCATCAGTTCTGAGAAGCCGGGTGTGTACTAGATGTTTACAAAAGCCAGATGGCTGCCATGCAGTGGGAGTAGTAAACTGTTACTAATCCTACTATGGAAATAAAACACTTGGTTGCAGTAATAACAAAATCTTCATAGATGACAAGATTTTGAGTTAGTGATCTTAAAAGTCTTATCTTCAAAAGCTTAAGACTTTATAGATAGAGATCTAAAAGGTCTTAATTGTAGATACCTTAGGAGATAGAGATCTCCAGGAATAAGGGTATTCTAATAAGGATTATGAAAATGATGGTTATGATAATTGTTAAGATGTAGTTTCAAGGACACTATAACTAACAAGATTGAGTATTAGTTGCATAAGATGCAACATTTGCATTAGATGCGAGCACTGTTACTGGGGATATGCAAGTGCCGTAAAAGGACTTGGCGTAGTCTCACGGTAACAGAGTGACTAATCAGCTTACCTAGCTATTTTCTAAATAGCCTATGATTGTCACATGAGTGCGGGTTTAAATGATTAGCCCATTAATGGCTCTTTGGGCTAGTGGGAGATCGTTGGAAATGCGAGCCCACGACGAGCAATTATGCAATAAATGTTATTGCACATATCATTCTCTGATCTGAAATGAAGAATAATTAATTTGCATAATAGGTCCCTTAGTACAATTACGGTTATGTACCATGGCCATCTTGATGATCATACAGTTGTTGATTAAACTATTGAATCATAAGTTGGTGCTTGGATGAATATCTGAAGAGTTAGATTGAGGACTCATCAAGCACTGTCAAATGATTATTAAGAGATGATCTCCAGCCTGAGTAGGAGATGGCAATCCTTATCTCTAAAGGCTGATATCTGACTGACCTCTTGAAGCAGGTCCTCTGCATAGGAATAGAGATTCGGAGGTGTCAGGTTAATTAGGTCAAAGAGTTGACTTAACGAGATCGAGATAACCAAAGTCCTATATAATATGCTGTCATGATATAGGCACACATCCTCTGACTGGAGACAGATGTGTTACTATATGTCTGAGTATGTACATTTGGCAGACCAATAGGTTGATGACCTAACCAAGGTCTATACACCGGCGCGCTGGTGTGCATATAAGGGTGTATGAGTAATACGATCTCTCAAAGGGATCATACAGGTTCAGTTACTAAACCGGAAGACATGAGCTCACTCATGAGATATTGGGAAGAATCAAATTCCATGCGCATGGTCTTCTCTCTTTGGAAGCTTGACTGAATTTGTAGGTTTGATATATACTTTTGGAAAGTATATGATCAAGACCTAGGTATGATATATGCTTTTGGAAAGTATATGATCGATACCGACTCCCAATGATCGAATGAGAAACTTACTGATAAAACCATGAAGTAGATAGTGTAAAGTTGATCTAATACTTCGGGTTTATTCCGGGTCTTCCAGTATGCAGGATGTACAGGTATTGGGAATACCTGAGGGTGATGTGATCATAAACAATTGTATAACCATGAAGCTTCCATTCCTAGGGAGTGATGAAACGGGTCTGGATTTTAGTGACTCCTCTCGGTAGAGAAGTAATCTGATCTTATTCCAAATGTCGGACATTAATCTGAATATGATTCAGATGCAATGAGAAGATTAGATTTGCGGTCTTGATTTAATCAAGCATCTATGGGAGGCCCGTGATCTAGATTTGAGATATGATCTCAATATCCATGTCACTATACGTGGAACAATACAATCGCCCTGTCCTTATCTCCATGTATCTGCAGAGAGATTGCATTATTCTTGAAGGGTTCAAGAATAATTCCATAAGATCTAAGCAATGAAGAAATCATGATTAATTGTGATTTAATCATCTTGAAGTATGAAGAAATTATCCAATATAATTAAATGTGATTTAATTATTATGGATAAGAATAATGTGGATAGAAATATTCAATTATTCATGATATAATATAAATATGATTTATAATGTATTAGAGAGAGCTAATTATAATTTATATGTGTTGATTAATTATCATGTGTATTGGATACACATTGTGTAATTAATTGACAATGTAAATTATATGTTGTTTTGGGTTGTGAATATGATTCACAATTTTTCCATGACAAGATTGCAATATTCTCAAATATAATTGTGAATTATTTTTGAAGAATAAAATCCAACAAATTTGTTGTAAATAAATAAAGAGAGATTTCCATGGAGATATGCAATGTCATGAATTATCATGAGATTGCTCTCCCCATGGAAATAGTGGGCGGCACCCTACTCCAAATAGGAAAGGGTGGCCGTCCACATGAAAGGTGCATGGAGATGAAAACTCCATGTACATTCTCTCCTTATTTATTGGGTTGATTTAGGACTAATTTATATTTGATTTTGTAAAATATATTTTAACATAAATTTGTTGGTTTTACCAACAACAATCTTGACCATTGGATTGACATAAATCAATCTCATCCATTGATTTTATATGTCACATGGATTGAGATCCGTGGATCCCAAAACCCTATAAATAGAGAGGCATACCATGCTCTCTCTTGACATGCAATTTTGGAGCTCTCTCTCTCTCTCTCTCTTTTCTTCATACACGAGATCCCTCTCTCCTTCTATTTTTGATGGCTGTACACCATACCCTAGAGGAGAGGATCGTCGATGCTCTCGCCACCGCGCCGCCGCTTCGATGTTCTTCGGTTCTCCGTCTTCTTGGATTGCTACACTCACGAAGGAGACGTTAGATCGTGTGCGACGAGATCTGGAGCAACTACGCTTGGATCATCTTCTTGGATTGCGAGGACAACGCGGTTCGTCCTCGCGCTCGCAAGCGGTCTCACCGATGATCGAACTTGAGACAGGAGGTATCTTCTCTTAGAGACTCGATCAACCATGCTTCAAGAGGTATTGCATTATACTTGTTGTGGTTATAGAAGAAACGATCTGAGAATCGTTCTCGGATCATGTGGTTTCATCGAATGAAATTTTTTAAATTACGCTACACCGAACAACTAGTGCGACTAGTCGTTCCTCGTAATATCCGATACGACGATCACGCTTCCGTGATGCGCTTGAGGATAATTCCATATCCTTCACTGATGCCATATTCCCTCCTAGGTCATCTAGGCTTAGGCCCTTCGGTGAGATCTAGAGACCTTTTATAGTTCGCATACTGATCTATTAAGAGGCCTAAGGGAATGTTGAGGGATGTCATCCTTGACATTGACGGGAAGTAGTACAAGGTGGACTTCACGGTCCTTGACATGGAGTGTCACCAAAGATGGAAGGATTCTCAGATCATACTTGGACTTACTTTTTTGAGGACAACTGGAGATATTTTGATTATACTCTAGGAAAGATACACTTTCATGCTCAAGATGAAAGTGTTGAGTTAGAGATGCAACACAAAAAATGGCAGAGACCTGACTTTGAGAGTAGCACCGACTATCTCTCATCTGAGACCGAATGCTACCAAGTTAACCCATTTGACCACTATCACTAGCAATTAATAGGGATTGGAGAATCTCTCTCACCAGGAGAGCACCGTGTAGATGAGGCCATCTAATATATCCTTCAGAATCGAACCTTAGTCATAGGAGACTTCTCTGATGCATCTCCCTACATCCTTAATGACTCAAAAGCTTACATAGGCTTGTCTGATCGGTTCCCTTCAAGTCAATCATAGGATAAGGATGATGAGTCGAATGCATCTTTTACCGATTGTTTGGATACCTTTGGCAACCCGACTCATGAGCAGAACCAATTGGTGGCTACTATCACTGTCGATCCAACCACATCCACCACTGAATCAGACTATGATGTGATTAACCATATTTTCTCGATGATTACACTATTCCTGATCTCAAACCTCTACCTATCACTTTAAACTATACCTTCCTTATGGACCACCATAGAAGTTCCCAATCATTATCAGTGCTAGCTTGACCAGATCACAAGAGTCTCATTTGCTAGAGATTCCTGAACATAACCGCAAGGCAATAGGCTGAAGCGTGTCCGATCTTCGTGAGATCAACCCTGCTTTGTGTTACATTATATCTACCTTGAGGAAGATGCTAGACCCTCTCATGAGTTCCAGTGTAGGCTGAATCCAAACTCAAGGAAAGTGGTTAAGAAAGAGATTGAAAAATGGCGTGACAGGGGGTTTATCTATCCCATCTCTGATTCCAAGTGGGTGGAACCACTCCATGTAGTCCCTAAGAAGACGGGACTCCAGACTGTCACAAAATCAAAAGGAGAGGATATTGCGACACGAGTGCCCATGTCATGTCGTGTATGTATGGATTACAAACGCATGAATGCTGGAACGAAGAAGGATCATTTCCCCTTACCCTTTATTGACCAAATCTTAGAGAGACTAGCAGGGAAAGAAATCTTCTTCTTTCTAGATGGGTACTCGTGCTACAATCAAATAGTTATAGCTCTTTAGGATCAGGAAAAAACCACATTCACATGCCCATTAGGTACGTACTTATTCAAGCGTATGCCCTTTGGGTTATGTAATGCACCGGGGAATTTCCAATGGTGCATGATTACAGTATTTGCCGAGATGGTGGGTGATTTCCTGAAGTTTTTTATGGATGACTTCTTGATCCACGACAACTCATTCAGATCTTGTCTATATCATTTGGATCGAGTCCTCAAAAAGTGGGGTGAGGTGAATCTGGTGCTATCTTGGGCGAAGAACCATTTCATGGTTCAAGAGGGCATTGTGTTGGGGCATGTCATCTCCAAGAGAGGAATGGAGATTGACCCTGCCAGGTGGATGTGATCAAGAAACTTCAACCACCAACCAACATTAAACAAGTTCGATCATTCCTCGATCATGTTGATTTTTACAACATATTTATAAAGGACTTTTTGAAGATTTTCCGACCGCTAATGGAGCTCTTAGGAAAAGACACGAAGTTCATTGTAGATAACAGATGTCTTGAGGCGTTCGAGCTCCTAAAGAGGAAGATTGCGGATGCTCCTATCCTACATGCCCTAGATTGGTCTCTACCTTTTGAGATTATGACGGACGCTTCTGACTTTATAGTGGGGGCTGTGTTATGATAGAGGAGATAAGGGATTCCTTATGATGTTCAAAACGCAAGCAAATTGCTCAATTAGGCTCAAAGGAATTATACAGTCACAGAGAAGGAAATACTTGTTGTAGTGTTTGCCTTGGACAAATTCATGTTACATCTTTTAGGGTTCAAGGTAATCGTGTTCACAGATCACACAACCATCAAGTACCTCATGGATGAAGGATATGGAAAAATCCTTAAGCACGTCATGGAAGCTTGGAGATTGCATTGAATGCAATCGGGAGCGACTAGTCGAACTAGTTGCCCGGAGGAATGGAATTTAAAAAATTTTATAACAATGAAACCACATGATCCGAGAACACTTCTCAGATCATTTCATCTAAACCACAAACAAGTATTAGGTTTACCTCTTGAAGTGTGGTTGCGATCGAAGTCTCTAAAAGAAGAGACCTCCTATCTCAAGTCTGATCCAACAGAAGAGACTCTTGCGAGTGCATTAATGAAATGCATGCTCCTCGTAATCCACGTTGATGATCCGAGAAACGAATCTCCTGATCTCGTCACACAAGATCCGTCATCTTCTTCACAAGAGAGGTTCATTAAAGGAGATGGAGATCCACGAGTAGTCGAAGCAGGGGCACAATGGCGTAACGACGATGACAGTCTCTCTAGGGTTTCAATGCAGGCAGCCACATTGAGAGAGAGAGGTCTTGTGACATGAATGAGAGGGAGAGAGAACAATAGTTGTTGTCTCCAACTTGTGTGTGTAAATAAGAGAAAAGGGATGCCTCTCCTTTTATAACATTTTGGGATCCGTGGATCTCAATCCATGGACAACACAAATCCAATGGTTCACATTTTGTGTTTCTTTTAATGACTATCATTTTTTTCTAAAAACAAAAAAACAATTAATTTAATTCAGATTAAATATATATTGAAAAAACAATAAAAATTAATCCCAAATTAAATCAATCAAGCATGGAAATTAGAGAATGGATATTGCCTCCTTCCATTAGAGGGGAATGGATGACCACCCTTTCCTAATGAGAGTTGGTGGCCGTCCACCCTCCCAAGTAGGAAGGTGACTATCTCGTGTAATCTCATGAGCTTACATTATTCCATGTAAATCTCCAATATTTACAACAACATTTGTTGTAAATTATTGTACAAAAATAATTCACAATTATTTTATGAAATATTACAATCAAATCATAGGAAAATTGTGAACCACATTCACAACCCAAAATAAAAAGTGATTTATATTTTCAATTAATTTTCCAATGTGAATCCAATTCACGTCTATAATTAATCAACAAATATAAATCATAATAGGCTCTCTCTAATACATTATAAATCACAGTTATACTATATATGAATAAATTGCACAATGATGTCCACACTATACATATCTGTAATAATTAAATCACATTTAATCATATTGGATCTCTATTCTCATGTTTCAAATAATATGAGTCACATTCACATTATTTACATCTTTAATAGTTAAATCCCAAGTCTTAGATAACTCTCTTTATAATATGAATCAGATTCATACTATTCATGATAATCAAATACCATTTAATTATCAGTTTTCTGAGTGCTTGGATACATATATCAACAACGAAATTATTATTGAACTCTTTCAAGGATAATGTGCTTTCTTCATGAATACTTGGAAATAAGGACAGGGTGATTGTACGTTCCATGTATAATGACTTGGATATTGAGATCATATCTCAAATCCAGATCTTGCAGAGCTCCCATAGTTGTTTTATTAAACCAAAACTGTAAATTTAATCTTTTCATTACATATGAATCACATTCAGATCACTGTCCAACATTTGGACATAGAGTAGATTACTTCTCTACTGAGAGGAGATTAAAATCTAGACCTGTTTCATCACTCCCTAGGAATGGAAGCATCATGGTTATACAATGGTTTATGATGACATCACCCTCAAGTATTACCAATACCAGTACATCCTGCGTACAGGAAGATCTAGAATAAACTCAAAGTTTTAGATCAATTTTACTCTGTCAACTTCAGGGTTTTATCATTAAGTTTCTCTTTTTATCATTGGGAGTTGGTATCGATCATATACTTTCCAAAAGCATATATCATACCTAGGTATTGGTCATATACTTACTAAAATCATATATCAAACCTACAAATTCAGTCAATCTTCCAAAGCGAGACGACTGTGCACAGAATTTGATCCTTCCTAATATCTCATGAGTGAGCTCATGTCTTCCGGTCCAGTAATGAACATGTATGATCCCTTTGAGAGATCATATTACTCATATGCCCTTGTATGCACACCAGGTCACCTGTTTATAGACCTTGATTAGTCCATCAACCTATTCATCTACCAAATGTACATATTCAGATATATAGAAATACATCTGTCTCCAGTCAGAGGATGCGTGCCTACATCGTGACAACATATGACATAGATGTTTGGTTATCTCGATCTTGTTAAGTCAACCCTTTGACCTAACTTATCTAACACCTCCAAATCTTTATTTCCATGAAGAGGACATGCATCAAGAGGTTGGTTAGATATCGATCCATTAGAGAAAAGATTGCCATCTCCTACTCAGGCTGGAGATCAACTCTGAACAATCATTTGGCGGTGCTTGATGAGTCCTCAGTCTAACTCCTTAGATATTCATCAAAGCATCAGCCTCTATGGTTCAACAATTGAACCAATAGTTGCATAGTCATCAAGATGGACATTGTACATAACCCTAATTGTACTAAAGAATATATTATGCAATTTAGTTATTCTACATTTCTGGTCAGGGAATGATATTTGCAATAACATTTATTGCATAATGGCTCATCGTGGGCTCGCATGTCCAACAATCTCTCACTAGTCCAAAGAGACATTAATGGGATAATCATTTAAACCCACACTCATGTGACAATAATAAGCTATTTAGAATAGCTAGGTAAGCTGAGTACTCACTCTATTCCCAAGAGACTATGCCAAGTCCTTTTACGACACTTTCATATCTCCTAGTAACAACGTTCACATCTAATATGAATGTTGCATCTTAGGCAACCAATACTCAATCTTGTTAAATCTGTTATAGTGTCTTTGGAACTACAACTCAATAATCATTATAACCATCACGTAATTTCTATAAACCTTATGAAAATGCCCTTATTCTCAGAGATCTCTATCTTCTAATACTAAGACCCAATCTTATGTCTTATAAGGCATCTTCAATTAAGACCTTTTAGATCACTATCTATAAAGTCTTAAGCTCTTGAAGATAAGACTTTTGAGATCACTATCTTTAAAAGACTTGTCCACTTCGAAGAAATTGTTATTACTGCAATCAAGTGTTTTATCTCCATAGTAGGATTAGTAATAATTTACTATTTCCACTGCATGGCAGACATCTGGCTTTTGAGCACATCTAGCATACATCAGGCATCCAACAACTCATGCGCAAGGGCAAACAGTTTTAACATCATCAACACTTGATATGATATCCCTTCAGATTGGTCAGTATCAAAACTTAAGGTAAAGAAGCTTCTCTTTGCTTTTGAACAACTTCAGAATTAAGATTTAAGAGGTGTCCTTTAGATCTTTCATCTCATGATATGCAATATCCAAATCATAAAACACTTATTATCATCCTTATATCATTCGAAATGATTAGGATATTATCGACATTTAGCACGATGAACACAATGGCACTCCCACTGAGCTTCACATGGTTCATCATGATTTTATCTGAAATCATAACACTTATAATTTCAGTAAATATAATGTTCCAACTACAAGAAAATTAATTGAGTCCATAGATGGAGTTCTGTAGCTTGCACACCTTCCATTCTTCAACTATGAAGACCTGGGGCTACTTCATATGAATGTCCTCAGTTAAGGTATTCATTTGAGGAATGTAATCTTGACATCCTTCTCGAAGATGGCATAGTCAAGTTGTGCAAGCTACGGTTAGCAATATTCTGATGGGTTTAAGCATGGTCACTGAAGAGCAAATCTCATCACAAATGATGTCTTCTCTTCATATGTATCTTATGGATATGAACCATGCTTTGAAGGTCTCTAACTTTTCATCATATTCCCTCTTTCTCATGAAGATTCATTTACATCTAATGGGTTTGATACCTATAGGTGAATTCCCGAGGGTCCATATACAACACTTGTATACAAAGTCTACTTTAAATTTGACTTCTAACATCCATTTTTACATGCCATGATCTTTATAAGCTTCATCATGCGAAGCTCAATTAATTGTCAAATTTCTCTGACACAAGGAATTCATATCCTCTAAGTGGTATTACAACGCTCAAACTCATTTGAAGAGGTATGAGTTGTTCCATCTTTAATTATTCTTTTAGTTTCCGATTTCAGGAGCCTCATTATCTTCTAAAGAGTCAATGAGTCCTTTTACTTCATTGTTATCTTGATTCTTAAGAAAGTCATTCTCATAGAATCATATTCTTAGAGATGAAATTTTTTTAAGAATATCAAGGTCATAAAATAGGTATATAATACCATCCTTTATTTTCTTAATGATGTATCACTCTTAGGTGCTAGATTTCATCTAACTTGCCTGGAAACTTATTAAGTATATATATTGTAGTCTCTGTAATATATATACTTGGAAACTAAGAGAAATTATGCCAAGCGTCATCATTGATCAGATCATGTCAAACATGATCCAATTGTATCTCCCTATAATTGTATCGAGTTAAGGTATATTAAGAGGATTGAGATAGAAATCATATTCCTTTCTTCATAAGGTATTCCTTGAATTCATCTAATATGTACTTTCTACCTTAGTTAGATCAAAATTCATTTCTTCTACCTCTAACTTGGTTCCTAACCAAAATTGTGACATCTTTGAACATTTCAAAGATTTCTAAGGAAGAAATCTCATATCACAAAAATCACTAATAGATATAAGATATCATTAATGTTTATTATGATATAGATGGACTACATATATCAATTTGTATGATATCTTAAATACATTGGTATCATTCCCAAAGAAGGGTGCATTTGGACATATTAACTTTGAATACAATATTCACAAGTATGTAAGATTTGAAATTTTAGACAATCTAAAGTTTCATTTCTTACTAGTGTATCAATCATATCAATAGACATATGTCCAAGGCTTGATGCCAGATCATTGTCAAATGATCTTCATCCTCATATTGATCTTTTAAGGTTTAATTTCGAGTATTAGAAATCTTAATGAACTATTCATCAATATTCTAATTTAGTAGAGACCTCTAGATGTTATATTACTATCTGACATATATCCATCATAACATTTTATGATAGATTTATTCCTGAATGCATATATATTTCCAACATTTAAACATAAATAATGAATGTATTCTAATATCTAGGTCATAAAGATATTCTCTAAGACTGATGGGCTCTCCCACTGAAAATATGAAGTCCATCCATCCAATGGAATTGTTGCAACAATTGCATCGACTCTCACATAGATGCCTATTAAACCTTGAGATCAAATTTTCCAATCTTCTAAAAACATATGCAATCAATTGCAAGTGTTATAGAAGAATGAGATAAACTTATTAGACTTTAATCTTATCAAATAAAAAAGTCAATTTTAATGATGATATTTATATGTCGATTATTCTGATGCAATGTTTGAGTCCTTCTCTAAGGATCCTAGATAGTCTAGATAGTCATACTATCAGTACACCATCTTATTGCAGTATCAACATTCATATGGAAGTCACAAAAGTATAGTCAACTCCTTGACCATACTTCTTATACGGGTCCGACGAGTTGCTAAATACGTGATATAATTTGTACTCGTTGAAATACGGGTACTTAGCGAATCGTGCAGGACCGAATCAAATGTCTCTGTGAATAGGACTTGGCTTAAATTTATATCCCGGGCAAGTCCGGGGTCGAACACAGGAAGACAAAGGAACAACTTCAGGTTAAATAAGAAAACTTAGGTATAGGATTCCAATGCAGATTTTTTCTATATTTTTTAATGCAAAATGAATGCAAATGCAAAATGTGGATGAATTGTTAATAAGAAAACACACAACTTAGCCAAATAAGTTTTAATGTGAAATTAATTCAATTTATCCAAATTATATTTTTTCTAGAAACTTAATCCAGTGAAGAATGCAGAACATATAATTTTTTAATTTTACAGGTTAAATGCAACAATTAACAATGCTCACTTTTTATGGATTTTTATGCATTTTTTTCTCACAAACAAAATGCAAAAATTATGAAAATTTTGCAATAACTTAAACATGTTGAAATGAGACTGTATAATTGTTTTGGAATTTCTTTGACAATATATGAATTTTTTATGTATATTTGAATGAAAACAGAGTAACTATGAGTAACTAATTCCTAATAAATTCACATTATCATTTCATCTAGAAATCGATTTATCTCAAGAAGTATTTATATGATCAATCCATGAGAGTTGGGATTTCGTAAAAATGATGTGTATAGATTTAATTAAAATCAATTACCAAAAGCACTCTACAATTTATTTAAGGACATAACAACTCCAATTTAGATGAAAATTTGAAAGTAATTAAGGATAGTTCAAGGCATCATTCTAATTTTTGAAGAATTTTTGGTGCAACCATGAGTTAAATATGAATTTAAGAGCTCAACTTGGGTAAGATATGAAATATTTCACCTAAAAAATTTTAATTAATTACCCAAAGATCATAAAGTACAGATAAATAGCCAAATAATAGAGAATTAGTTGCTTAACATCATGACTCTTCATTAAAAAATGATTCCATACAGATGTCCAAATTAATATACAAACACAAGGTTATCCGTGCAAAGTCAGAAAATAAAAAACATGTAAACAATCTATGTACATGGACTACTTTGCAAATTTTGAAACATATAGGATAAAATGTGAAATATTTACAAAAAATAATAAATGAAAAAGACTTTTTCTTCTTTGTGTGCAGGTGGATAGGGCTCGATCAAGAGGGACGACTTGGACATCATGTCCTGCTGCCCGCACAAAGGCGATGGGTGCACGATGGCCATACAGGTCCACACGCATGGTCGCATGGGGTGGAGACGGTGGTTGGATGCAGAGGAGGGCCTATGGGCGGCTTTGGGTGGGAGACCACATAGCGGTTGATCAGCTAATGGGAAGTCGACAGTGGCTTAGAGGGGAAGTGACAGTTGGAGGAGTGTGTCGAGGAGGGCTACAGGTGACCATAGGTGTGAAGGGCCATGAAGTGGTTGATCATCCGCTAGGAGGCCAGCGGTAGACAGGAGGGGAAGCGACGACTGGAGGAGCACGTCAAGGAGGGATGTAACTAGAGAGACTGAGGCGGGGCAACTGTTGTGGCTGCTTGTAGAGCGTGGTGTTGGCACGCACGATAGACATACAAAGGGAAGAGGCCGCTGGAGATCTGCGGGCTTGACCTGGAGGCGTGCTGGAAGAGCTGCAGGGGGTGCACGTGGAGGGTTGCTGTGGTGGTAGAGGAAGGAGCCGACGTCGGGGGCGGCAACTTGGGAGGTGGTGGCCGACTGGAGGTGGCAGATAGCCGCCACTACGTTGCTTTTTATTTTTTTTTATTTTTTGTGATTTGGTTTTTTATTTTTTTTAATATAAGGAAACCAAACAAGAAGAGGAGATAAGTTAGTGTTGAAGGTGGTGGTGATGTGATGAGGTAAAAAATGAGGAAAATAATAATGTTAGATAACATAAAATAACAAGAAAAGTGAGATGGAAAACTTACCTGAATCTTCGTTGAAAGATAGTGCAACTACGTTGAACTCCTATCATGGCCTCGAGCATGTGGCAGAGCATGCAAGACTGTGCAGCAACCTGGAGGAAACTGCGACGTGGGGACAATGGTCGCCACGGATCTCACCTGAAAGGAGGTCGTCGCTTCGTATCGTGGTGGGATGTTGTCAATGATCGACCTTGATGATCTCTCTCGTTTTTATCTAAGAATGGCGGATTGGGGAAAATGAGGATATGGTGATGAATATAAAGAAGAAGAACGTGAAGTTGGAGAGAAATGAAGTTGGAGGAGATGGAGTGGAATGGGAGATTTTTGAAAGATGGTGGAGTTGAATGGAAGTTGGTGGTAGAATGAGGGGTTATATTAGAGAAAATAAATAAGAAATTAAAAGTTGGCTAGAATTTACAAATAAGACAAATCATATGTACATGTTTTTTTTACTTTTCTAATTTTGTTTTTTTCTATTTTTAATAAAAGATTTTTACAACAGTAAAATAAAATAAAATACTAGAAATAAAATAAAAAAAAAGTTTTTTTTGGATTTTTAATAACTAATAAAAAATAAAATAAAAAATGAAGAAAGAATAAATATGTACATTATATACAATGTACTCCTAGGTCCCAAAATCCATATTTTGCAAACAAGCTTCGATTTAATGAAACTACTTTCATTGGATATATAATTTTCTAACTTACAATTTAAAAGTGAGTTTGGTGAATTTGGAGTTCATATGGAGTAGGAATTTGACCGGGAAGTTGGACTTTCCGTCTTTTTCTCTTTGAGATCTAGGAGTATTTATTTGAGATGAAATTTATTTTATATTTTTCTATACATTTCTATAAACAAGTTAGAGAAAGAATTACCCATAAAGGATTTAAATGGATTTATTAAAAATACATGAAGTTTGGGCTATTTACATGTGAAAAACTTCTTTATTTTTTAGTTTTTACTATTAATTTATTTTGTACAATATAATATACAATAGTTAATGTATTTTATTTACAAGAGTCATTTTATTAATTTATTGATTTTATGGACATTTATTTGAGATTTTACTTTAGCATTTTTCTAAGATAAATATAATGAGATGATGAATCGTGGATTCATAACCCCCTATACTTGAACTTTGCTAGTCCACGAGCAAATAAAGAATGAATAAGTTGGATTAACCCCTGACTGTGCACGTGAATACAAGACTTGATCCATTCAGGAACTCTTGGTTTTGGAGATCCTAAAATTCTAAGATGAACCAAGATCTAGTAAAAAGGTATCCAATTTCCCTAATCATCAGATTCTCTCTATATACACAAATAATAGGGATATGACATTAAATGTGGACTACAGTTACAAGAGTAGACTCTCAACTTCATCCAAGGTTCCAATCCAAGAGACTCTCCTAAGAACCTGATCGTCAACACTAGGGAATAAACCATTTCTTGCATCCAATCCACCGTCTCTTTAGTTGTCAGACTTAAAAGTGTAGATGGAAGGCAGTTGATGGAGGGCATATGACCGTGTCATTTCTTCTCTCACTCTCATTGGAACAAGGATCCTCTCGAGTTCCTTATTAACTCAACACATGTATTTTTTGGTTGTTGATCAGTGTGTCCGTCAAGAGAAGTTGGAGTCGTCTGCACTTGTTTTCCTGTGAGTATACCAGGGTGTGTTTCTTTTGAGTATCTAAGATACCTTCGACACCCAGAATTGTACCACTATACGATGCAGAGCCCTTTTTGGGTGCTAGATGTCTCTCGGTCCTAATAGCAGTGGTCGAAATAAAAACTTTGACATGGTTGGGAGCGCTCTCCTTTAGTGGAAGAAGCTCTTTGATATTTGACTTTGTATGGTGAGAGATTTTCTTTCAACATTTCTTTCTTTGCTTTGCTTTTGATTTTTGGCTAGCTCCATTGCTTTTACCAAAAGTTGGTATGCACTGATCAATAATTTTTTAGATTTCATCACACCCTGGCACATAGGTAAATGTTAAGAGATAATATAAGAACCATGTTCTCATACTGGCTAAAAGTGTTGACACTCAGGTTTCATGAAGCCTTCATTGATTTTATCCCATCCTTGAGCATCATAAGATCAGGTCCAAACTCAAATCCCTAATCCCAGTTCCTCAAGTGAAATTTCATCTCATCATAATTGCAGTCGTGTGTGTGAGGTGCATATCATATTCTTAAGGTAGAGACTAAGCATGCAATATAGCATACAAATCTTTCAAACTAGGAAAATGTGAATAATTAAGCCAAAAAAACCTAATGACTAAGGCTGGTTAATTCGAAATCTCAAGATGTCATAAACCAAGTGTTCTTGAACTTCACTAATCTTGTATGAATGTGTAAGTGTCAGGGACTACACAACTCATCACTTTTTTTTGTTTTTTGATATATTTTAAATTTTTTATTTTTGAAAAAAAAGAAAGAAAAAGTTTTTTTTGAAAGAGTTTTCCTTTAAAAAAGGTTTCCTTTTTTTGAAAAAGTTTTTTCTTTTTTCAAAAGTTATTTTAAAAGAAATGTAAATAAGAAATGGCACTCAATTTTTTTGAAAAAGTTTTTTTTGTGAAAAGAAAGAGGAAGGATTTTTTTGAAAAGTTTTTTAAAGAGAAATTTGTTTTTTTCAAGAAAAGTGTATGTATTAGAAAAAGGAGAGTTTTTAGTTTTTTTTGTAAAAGTTTGTTTTGTGATTTTTTTGTTATATCTCTTATTTACAACAATTTACCCATAACCCCTTATTTATTTTATTTACAAACAAGTCAAAGTACGAGCTACATATAAAGCATATATGTAATATATACAAACCCCCATGTGTTATGTCCTCATGGCACTAGGTGACAAAAAGCCATAGCTTGCACTAAGCATAAGTGGGTGAAAAGAACAGAAGAGAAGATGAATATAAGAGCGTGGGAGAATGCACAACGAGCATCAACCCCCTTATACTTAGGCTCTGGTCAAGCTAAGTATTGGAGAGAATACAAGATTAGGAGACTGAAGAGGGTGGGAAATAATATACAAGAAGAGATGGATCAACTCAGGACGCTCAACCCCTATGCTTAGGATCTAGTCATCCTAAGTATAGACACAAATGAAAACGATACATAACTTGGGGGAGTGATGTGAATCACGAGAGAGAGAGAGGGAGGGAAATAAAGTAAGGAAAATCTATACAAGGAGGAGTGAGAATATACAAGCATCAAGAAGGTTTGTGACAGACCTTCTTGCAGGAGCGAGGGGGTGGGTAGTATACACATGTGTCACTGTCAAGGTCGTCGTCAGAGGAATAATAATGAGGGGTAGGGAACATCCAACGAGGAATGACACACACTACTTATTGCTCAAATATGGCTTAAAAATAGCTGAACTGAGGTCACTCATATAGATCACCTCATTCGGACCTGATGAGGACTACTCAGAAAATTCCTTCCTTGGTATGTCGAAGGAAACTTTCTTAGTTGGCATTCTAGAACCTGAAGCACCAAGAGGAAGAGGAGAGTGATACGTCTTGTGGAGTTCGGAGAAACATCTTTAGGAATCAATACTCTTCTTCTTCTTACCAGATGATGGACTATAGAACGGAGCAACTTATTTATCAAGATCGATCAATTTGGTCCTGATTGTCTCTTTAGGTGTAGGTCCTGGATGTAGTGTGTGAGAGGTGCTGATTAGAGGTTCATCATCAAATGAGTCACCATATGCATTGTAATACTCATGTAGGATCATAACACATCTCTGGTATGGCATAGTGTTCTCATTTGTCTTGGAATCGGTCGTCTCATGCATCGAATCATCTAAATAGTCAAGGGAATTAGAGATGATCATGTCTGACTCAGGGGCAACTTTTGGTTGTGAGTCCTCTCTAGAAGCTGTCATGGTGGTGGTGATGTAAGAAATGGGTGATGTGGATGTGTAGGGAGTCTTTAAACCGATGGTAATCTGGACAATCGGTATCATGTGTAGTAGAGAGACGAGACTCAACTGTCTCTCAGAGGTCATGGCTGTCTGTGATTTTATGAGTTACCTTAGGATATCATGTGTCCTCAAAGATTGTGTAAGGTCTGAGTGCTCCCAATGAAGGGGAATTGATCTCCTGAGTCTTGCAATCTATAGTTGCCTTGCCAAGGCCAAGAATAGCTTCCCGAGAATGACCGGAGACTGGGTGAACTCTCCTTGGTGCTCAATATCGATGATCGTGAAGTACACCTAGAGTAGAGCACCTTGGAAAGTAATGATGACTGAAATGGTTCCTCTCAACCGTTTTATAGAATAATCAGCCGGCTGAATGATCTCTCTCATCTTTCTACTTGATCCAAGTTTGAGATTGATAAACATGAGGCTGGGATGATATTTATAGGTGAGTCATCATCGATTCTTTCATGGGTGAAGGTAGTGTCTTTGATTTCACAATCAAACCTAGGCAACTACATCACTCTACGGCCTTGGTTTTTCTCCCTATCACCAAAGAGGTGGCCATAGACAATATATGTCTCGTGGTCCTTGTTCTCTTATTTCCTGACCTTTTAGGCATCAATTTGCTTCTTACAAATCTTTTAAGGTCGGGAAATTTTTCAATGTACATTATTAAGTGAATCTTAGAAATCAACTTTCTATCAAGTGCTTCCCTAAGTGCAGGATCCAATTTTTTTAATTCTTTTCCATATTCAAATTTTATGGTGTTTTTAGGGTTTTCAATTTTTTGGTCTTTTTGATAGGGAAGGAGGAATAGGAGAATGTATAGACTCTGGTTTGTAGGGAAAGTGGTTAGTAGAAGAGGAAGGTAGAAGGGAGTCCAGATGTACATGACATGTGGTCAATCCGGTGTCTTCCAGTTTTTCAAAATTCAATCCGCGAAATCCATGATCCACATTCATACATGTACTCTTGATCATTTTAGAACTGTCATCCTCCAATAAGTTCTCATGACACATCATGAGGAAGTTTGCTTAGTTGGAGGATACTACTGAGAACTCGGGATCTTATACTCAACACACCTTGACTCAGACATGTAATGATGGGTTGACTATAGACCATCTATATGGTTGATGTTGGTTAGAGCCTCATAAGGTGGAGTCAATAGAAAGGACGTCTGTGAATTGGTTGCATGAATCCAATCCCCTCTATATGCCAGCTCTCCGAATGGGTTGTATGAAGGCTGGTCAATGTGGGCTTGATCACTATGGTCAATCAAGTCAGAAATATCGTATGGTGTGGGCCTCTCCATTCGGTTTGTTTGGTCGACCATGTTGTACCCTAAGGATAAGTTGGGATACGTATAGGTCAATGGTTGCTCGGTCCCAACTGGAGGTGAAAATGAGGTCTGTGGGGGTAACTGATTATGCCATTCATTCATCTCAGCAATGCCTGCTATTTGATTTGTTCCTTAATTATAGCAAGAAAATGAGAATATCGTGAGTCAATATAGGGTGGATGTGGGTCAAGGCTGTAAGAATGCGGGGTAGGTGAGAAGGATGAAGAAGTGGAGAAGTCAGTTGGAGTTTTGACTTCGCAGTCAGGGTGTGGGTATGAGGAGGAATAAGAGGATGGAGATGGTCAGAATATGGTCAAAGAGGAGTGATCTAGATATGATGACCAATATCTCGACATCTTCAAAGAGAGATGTGAGAATGAAGCAGATCGAAGAAGAAAGCGTGCAAGTGCACCGAATAACACACAAACAGACAAATACAAGAGCAAACCCTAAGTTCACCTACTCAACACAGTGATGGTCGCAAGAGTTCGACCACTTTATCTCTTCAATTTTAGTTATGTGATAAATCAAGATATACGTCCAATTATGCAAGGCTTAAAAGTAGGTTTTGGGCACTATCCTAGGGATGCATCCTCACCTCTCAATGATCACAATAACACAAGCATAATGAGGATTTTTCTCTCTTAAAACAATCGTTAATTTTAGATAATTTTTTTGTCAACTCTGACTAGCAGTCTCGATTTTAAGTTCAGTTGTCACTTGATTAATCCACGAAACAAGGCATGCTTAACGGTCAGTCCCGATTTCCTTTTAACTTAAGTTTCAAAAACCAAGGGGGAGGGAGTCGATAAAAACTGATGCAAATAGTGAAATCAATGATGCATGCCAGTTCAGAAGAATTACAGTGATCCTTGCACTCTACATGTGGGATGGAACGTAGAATTGAAATTTTATACAATATGAGATGTAATCGAGAAAACCGTTCCTAGAAAGGCAGTTCTATTGGCGAGTGATGAAATTTGGTCTGATAGCTCTGTGATTTAAGTGTGTCTCATTAAATGTGATGGGTGATCCTAAAGATTACGAGCACAAGAAATAAGCATATTATAGTAAAATGCTCTAAGAGTCGTAAGTGCAAGTCCTATTCTACGCCACTCAACCACATGACCACAAATGGGTCAAATGTCCAATCCTGATACAAGAACAAGATCATAAAGAGCAAATTACCTAAATTAATAAAACACATTAATTATAAAAAAATTCTCTAAAAAACAAAGTATAAAATCCTTGATCTTCAGTAGTCGGCGCGCATCACGTCCATCGACCTCCGATGCACTCTAAGTCCACTGGTCCCTCGCAAGGAAAATAAAATTTATATTAGAGAGATATACACCAAAATATATAAAAAATAAGAAGAAAAAAATTTGAGAGAAAAGAATAAGAAAAATGGATTAATTATAAAGTGGCTCGACGGTCATTCTACCTGAGTAAGAGAAAACCTAAATCTAATTTTCTAAATTAATCCCCAAGCCGTTTGCCTCTCTGATAACAGTGCCATCTTATGAGTCGCTAAATATGTGATATAATTTGTACTTGTTGTAATACAGATACTTAGCGGATCATGCATAACCGAATCAAATGTCTCTCTAAAGAGGGATCGCCTTAAATTTATATCCCGAGCAAGTGCGAAGTCCAACATAGGGAGACAAAAGAACAACTTCGGGTTAAATAAGAAAAACTTAGGTCTAGGTTTCCAATACGGATTTTTTATTTTTTTAATACAAAACGAATGCAAATGCAAAATGTGGGTAAACTAAGTTAATAAGAAAATAGACAAGTTAGCCAAATTAATTTTAAATTGAAAGTAGTTCAATTTAGCCGAATTATATTTTTTCTAGAAATTTAATCTTGTGATGAATGCACAACACATTTTTTAGAATTTACAGGTTAAAATGAGCAATGAAAAATGCTCACTTTTTTATAGGTTTTATGCAATTTTTCACAAATAGAATGCAAAAATTAAGAAAATTTTACTGGAACGTAAACATGATGAAATGAGACAATAGTATTTTTTTGATTTTTTTACAATATATGATTTTTTATGGATTTTTAAAGAAAACGGAGTGACGATGATTAACTAATTCATAATCAATCCATATTATCTATTCATCCAGAAACCAATTTAGCTCAAGAAGATATTTATATGATCCATCCATGAGAATTGTAATTTCACAAAAATGATGTGTGCAGATTTAATTAAAAATAAAATCCCAAAATCACTCTAAAAATTATTTAAGGCACATAAGGACTCCAATTTAGATGGAATTTTGACAGTAATTAAAGTACAGTTCAAGGCATCATTTCTGATTTTTGAAGAATTTTTAAAGCAACCATGAGTTAAATATGAATTTAAGAGCTCAAATTGTGTGCAATATTTAACCTAAACAATTTTAATTAACAACCTAAGCATCACAAAAATACAAATTAATAGTCAAATGATAGAGAATTAGTTGCTCAACATCATGACACTTTTCGTTAAAAAAATGATGCCATACAGATGTCAAATTAATATTCAAACATAGGATTATCCGTGAAAAGTCAGAAAAATATAAACAAACTATGTACATGGACTACTTTGCAAATACTGAAACATACATGATAAGTTGTGCAATATATACAAAAATAAATGAAAAAACTTTCTCTTCTTCGTGCGTAGGTGGCTGGGTCTCGATCAAGGGTGGCGACCTTGGCAGCGCGGCTCGCTGCTCGTGCAGAGGCGATTGACATGTGATGACCGTGCTGGTGTGCACACGCGACTGCGTGGGGTGGATACGGCGGTTGGATCTAGAGGAGGGCTTGCGGGTGACTTTGGGCAGAGGTCCACAGAGCGGTTGATCAGCCGCTGGCAGGCCGACTTTGGCCTGGAGGGGAAGCAATGGTTGGGAAAGCGTGTCAAGGAGGGCTGTGGGCAGCCGCAGGTGCGGAGGGCCATGGAGCGATTGATCAACCGTTGGGAAGACGACGGTGGCTTGGAGGGGAAGCGACAACTGGAGGAGCATGTATAGGAAGGATGCAGTTGGTAGGCCTGAGGCAGGGCGACGATTGGGTCCGCGTGTGGAGCGAGGTGGTGGCATGCGCAACAGGTGTATGAAGGGTGGAGGCTGCTGGAGATTTAGGGGATGGACCTGGAGCCGTGTTGGAAGGGCTGCAAGTGGCTTGCTGGAAGGGCTGCAGGTGTCACCGTGGAGGGCTGCTACGGTGGTGGCCAAAGGAGCCGGCACCGGGCGGCGGTGGACACGAGGGGTAGCGATTGGGAAGGTAGCGGCCAGCTGGAGGTGGCGGCCAACCCCTACTGTGTTGTTTGTTTCTTTATTTTTTGTCGTTTGATTTTTTTAATTTTTAAATTTTTGAATCTAAGGAAACCAAACAAGAAGAGGAAATGAAAAGGTGGTTGTGACGTGATGAGGTAAAATAATGAGGAAAATAAAAATATTAGATAAAACAAACTAACAAGGAAAATGAGAGGGAAAACATACCTGAATCTTCGTCGAAAGGCGTAGCAGCTACACTGAAGTCCTGTCGTGGCCCTGAGCATGTAACGGAGCATGCGAGGCTGCGCAGCAACCTGGAGGAAACTACGATGCAGGGACGGTGGTTGTCATGGATTTCGCCTGAAAGGAGGTTGTCGCTTCTTATCATCATGGAACGCTATCACCTATCAACCTTGATGATCTCTCTTCTTTTTCTCTAAGAATGACAGATCAGGAAAAATGAGGATGTGGTGATGAATATATAGAAGAAGAATGAGAAGTTGGAGAAAAATGAAGTTGGAGGAGATGAGGTGGAATGGGAGGTTATTGGAAGATGGTGGAGTTGAATGGAAGTTGGTGGTAGAATTAGAGGTTAGAGTAGAGAAAATAAAAAAGAAATTAAAAGTTGGCTAATAAAACAATAGAATGGAGAATTTACAAAATAAGGCAAAACCATATTTACATTGTTTTTTTTACTTTTTCTAATTTTGATTTTTTTGTATTTTAAAAAAGATATTTACAACATAAAAATAAAATAAAATACTAGAAATAAAATAAAACAAAAAATGATTTTTTTGTATTCTTAGTGATTAGGAAAAAAGAAAATAAAATATTAAGAAATAAATAATATTTACATTATATGCAATGTACTCCTAGGTCCCGAAACACATATTTTGCAAACGAGCTCCTATTTTAATGGAACCACTTTTGTTGTATAGATAATTTTCTAACTTACACTTTAAAAGTGAGTTTAGAGAATTTGGAGTTCATACAGAGCGGGAATTTGACCGGGACATTGAACTTGACGGCTTTTTCTCTTTGAAATCTAGGAGTATTTATTTGATGTGAAATTTGTTTTATATTTTTGTATTTTTCTATACATTTTTATAAATAAGCTAGAGTAAGAATTAGCTAAAAAGGAGTTGAAATGAATTTATTAAAAAAACATGAAGTTTGAGCTCTTTATAGGTGAAAACCTCCTTTATTTTGTGGCTTTTTATTATTAATTTATTGTGTACAATATAATATACAACAATTAGTGTAATTTATTTATGAGTCATTTTATTAATTTATTGATTTTATGGACATTTATTTGATATTTTACTCGAGGATTTTGCTAAGATCAATATATTGAGATGATGAATTATGGATTCGTCAAGGTCCGACCCATGCTTCCAATGCTCTTCCTCAATCTATAAACATCCATTGATTAAGATAAAGAATCTCTTATATCGAATATGTCCACAAGGGACTTCAATACAAGAATACTTCAACATTTATACACGCTTCATTAAATTCATACAATGTAAATCTTATGAAGCTACATGAATGACAAGAGTATAGACAATAGAATTACGACATTCATTCTATCTACATCCATCTTAACTCTTAAGAACTTTGGTTCTGGTATGTACTCAAACATTTTTGAGTACATCATCTCTTATCGAGCCACCAATCTACATAATGCAGTGAACTGTGTCATTCATGATTAAATGTCGAGAGCACATATCTATGACAAAACATTTTCTTCGATCTTTATAAGGATTATTTTGACAATTACGATCATCATCGACATGTCACTTCCAAAGTGCGTTCGATGAGGGATCAAGACTATAGATACATACAAACCCTAAGGTGATGCCTCATTTTATATTTAATGAGGGATCAAGACTATAGAGACATTTACGCGAATTTCGATGTGGTTAATATGGGATAAATTATTACAATGGTCATTGTTCTCAACCAATCGATTCGATCAACGAGAAAAAGATTTTCAAACCACTTTAAAGAAATTCAAGCAATGAAAAGCAAGCGGTTTTCGCTATTAAATTTACCTGCTATAGCGACCATGGTCAAACACAAGGAGCATGATTGAATAACTCAGTAGTCAAATTTCAAAGATACTTTTTTTTCTGGTTTTTGTTTTTTCAATTTGTAATTTTCAAATAAAATACAAGTCACAAAATATGCACAAGGGATAAAAATGCACACAACACGACCTTTTTGTATTTTTCAAAACAGGAAAAATGCCATGAAAATTACAGAAAATGTATTTTTGGGGTTTACAGGTTTTAAAATATTTTTGATGATTTTTTCAAATTTTTCTGAATTTTTACGATTTTATAAAAATCAAACAGTGGAAATAAGGGTAAACATTGCATGACCTATAGTATTTTGCAACTTATAAATACTTTAAGTGCCCAAACTCCTAGAACTTATTTTATGGTAAAGTTCAAATATTTATCTACACACAGAAACTGAAATCACATTTTTTGGATTTTCTAGAATTTTACGCAATTTGTTTAAGATTTTTCATTTTTCCATATATTTTTTTGGTTTTTATAAAAGATTAATGCACAAAAATTGGAAAGAAATTAAAGGACAATAAAATACACCTACATAAATATTTCTAGAATTTATAGGCAAATTTTTGATTTTTTTATGATTTTCTAAAGTTCAGGCAGACAAAAAGACACTGTTTTTTATTTTTTAAAAATATCAAATGGCAACAAAATGCAATGAAAATTTTATACAATGTTTAAACACATAGCAGGGCCATACACAAGTTTTTGTAAAATTTTTAAAGCTCAAACATCTTTTATTTCATTAAGAAGAAGATGCAAATAAACAGTCAGGACACACATGGACTAAAGTGCAAATATTAAAATTTCTGCCTCTAAAATTAATAAAAATAAAATATGTAGTCAAAATCGCAAATTACCAGTGAACATGTGCTTTGCACGTGACCTTCTAGAGCACAGGGAATGTTTTGTAATTTCTGAAAGTTTTAGGGGCAGCTTTATAATATTTCCATTAATTTATTTTAAAAAATCCCTTAGGGTTTCTCTTGTTGGGGCTCATTTCTTCTTTCTCAAAAAGGTAGAGCCACCGCAAGGGTCTTCAACAACCAAGAGACGATGTGCGACGGGTCGGGCGGTAAGCCGTACGTGGCAACGTGTGGGAGGTCGTGGCGATCAGGCGCGATGGCAGATGAGCTTCAAAGAGGCATAGGGGATGCCATGCGGTGGAGGTGCAGAGCGGGGCTTGAAGGCACCGCCTTGCGTGGAGGTGATTGGTCGAGCGCAGGGTTGGGCGCTGCCTGTTGGCACGGCATTTGGCGGAGGTGAGGCGACGCGTGCTGGAGCACCACCGTGCAGAGATGGAGCTCGTGCAGGGCTGGAGCATCTAAGGTGCAAGAGGGTCACGCATCCTGGGGGCAAAGACGATGGGGGTGGTGCAGCACGGTGAAGGTGCCACTGGGCAGTGGAGGAGCAGGCCACCGATCGACGATTGGAGAGGAAGGCCACGTGCGACAGTGTCGAGCGGAGGCACGTCGCTGGGGTGGCTGATGGCGTCACCGACCTGCTTGTTGATTTCCTTTTTTATATTTTTTAAATTGTAAGCAGAAAATGAAATAATTTTTTATATTTTTTATTCAAGAAATGTAAATGGAAGCAAAATTAATTTTTTAGTTTTTTTATTATTTTGATTTTCCTTCAAAACAAATGTTAGGAATAAAAACAAATATGAATTTTTTTATTGTTATTTAATAATAAACAAAATGGAAGCGTGAGTGGTATGAATCTTGCGATATGGAAGATAGACCCAAATCTCCGGTCACAGTGCGTGACCGGAGTTGATAGATTGTACGAGGTAGAACGGGAATGTGTAGAGATAGAGAAAATGGCATGGAAAATCGGTGTCAGATTGGAAGTGTGATATGGATGAAAATTATTTATGACAATTATGGATCTAGATCTACGAGCTTGATGAAAATAAAAACTATGCTATGGTTACACTAAACAAACAATAGAAAAATTGGATCTCACCTTGGGGTAGGATATGTCGTGATGGCCTCTACGAGGGCCGACTCGGTGTCACCGGACAGCTTGGAGGCTGTGCACCCTTCTTCGATAAGATCCCTCTCGGAGATCGGACACCTTTCCACTAAAGATTGATCAAAGAATGAATGAGGGAGGAAGAAGCTAATAAAAAGAGAAGAAAAAAATTAAAAAGGAAGGTATATATAAAAGATGAAGGTGTTTAGTGGTGGAATTAATTAATTAATTAAAAAAATTATAATTAAATAAAATAAATAAATAAATTTAGGAAAAATTAATTAGCCACTTTAATGGTGGATATTAATGGTATTGAATAATATCTTATATACAAGGTATGTTTTTAAATCAAATAATGAATAAATTAAATAATTATATAATTATATAAAAATTTCAAAATTAATTAATTAATTACTGTTATATATTTAATTTATTTGATTATTTTTATATAAGGAACTAATTTTTTTATTTATGTACATATAATACAATATACACATGTACAAAAATTTCAAAATATTATGTACATATAATACAATATACACATGTACAAATAAGGAACTAATTTTTAAACTTTATTTATTTTTTTATTTATTACTTTTTTAACAATGAAGATAATATTTACAATTATTTACATTATGTATAAAAAATAAATATGAATAAATATATACAACAAGTAAGTTGTAAAACTGCACAAAATAACCCCAGAAAACAGACTTTTCAACGTAACTCCAAAAATTATGAAACCACAACCATTTGATAGATAATTTAATTTAGAGTATAATGGAAGTGATTTTGATTCAATTTGAGTCTGTATGGAGCCAGAATTGGTATTTCGATTATTGCTTTACGACTTTTTCTGAGTGTGAATATTTACAATATGTATTATGTTATTTTGCAATTATTTTTATTATTTACAAAATATTTTTATTTACAACTTTTGTTTACAATAATATTATATTTGAGGTTAATTTATGTACAAATAAAATAGTGTAAGTTTTGTACAAATATATAGAGAAGTATTTATAAATTTTTTTAATTTTCGGATTAAAGACCCTATCCCCCTACTTTATTCCTAGTCAATCAGGTCAAGTCTAGACCTTCTCTCGGGATTCGAGTCGGTATGCATTTATTCCATAAAATCATCATTTATTTTTATTTTATTTTTCTTTTCTTCTTTATTCTTTTATTTGAGTACAAAAAGTGTTAAAAATGCATATTTAACAAATGCATGACAAATGGTAATTTCATGAAATTAGTAGATATTTACAGGTGTTTGACTAAGGAAATGAAGCTAAAATAAAAGAATAAAGACGATGAATTGTGGATTCATCATTCCCTACTTTACCTTTGCTAGTGCCTTAGCAAATACTTATTTGGAAAATGAGTGAAAACAAAAATAAAGAAAAGAAAAAGGAAAGAAGTTAGAGTAATGTTGACTTTTAAACTTATCTTCATAAAATTCTAGTATGGAGCTCTGTCGGACCTTTGGATTTTTAGTGTGTCAGAACCTTATTGGGAAATGGATTTAAAATCTAACATCCCTAAGTTCCACAAGACTCCTATTCATGTCTCCTCAAAAGTCAGGTCAGAACAAGTCTACATACATAAGTTCTTATGACTATGAATCTTTACTTGTATGGTGCAAGTGAAATATAGCTCCTCATCTCAAAAGTAGCAAAGACACAACCTCTCTCAACAAGGTAACTCTAATCCCCCAGTTTGGCAATTCTTTCCACGAAGAGCGTAGACATTCCCTTCTAATTTCAAGTACAACCAGCTCAAGAAGAGGGGATGGAGGAGAGAATGGATGGTAACCGGTGTAGCTACCTATCCTTGGATGCATGACCGGTATAGCCAAGTCATCCGTTGCAAGCTTACAAACATTTGACTTTGAAGCTCTTATTTCTTTTCACTTGTATATATACTCTGGCATGCATTTTACTTTTCAATCAGGCTTGTCCATTTTTGGAGATTATGCATTTTTTCTTTTCCTTTTTTTTTGAAAATATATACAAGGGGAAACATGTACATAAGAATTTTTTTACTTTTGAGCCAATAGACTATTCCTATTTTGAAGCATTATTGCAACCCCACGGCATCATGTCTTTAGACCTCAACATCTCCAAATAAGGTTGAGACGCACTTCCCTCCTTAGAGGAGGACGAGAGGTTCCGCCTAGATGTACTACCCTCGTATGCTACCCCAAGCCAAAAGATTCTGCCCCCTCACTACCTCTTCCATGAAGAGCTACGTGTAGAGTGCTTGTCCAAGGTAAGCCACAGTCTGAAAGAATCACGTGTGTGTTGTTAAATATTCTACTTAGACTTATCAAGATGACATGTGAACATAGTCTTATGGACACAAAGAATTAAGCCACTAAAAGAATAAAGACGATGAGTCGTGGATTCATCATTCCCTACTTTACCTTTGCTAGTGCCTTAGCAAATACTTATTTGGAAAATGAGTGAAAACAAAAATAAAGAAAAGAAAAAGGAAAGAAGTTAGAGTAATGTTGACTTTTAAACTTATCTTCATAAAATTATAATATGGAGCTCTGTCGGACCTTTGGATTTTTAGTGTGTCGGAACCTTAATGGTAAATGGATTTAAAATCTAACATCCCTAAGTTCTACAAGACTCCTATTCAGGTCTCCTCAACAGTCAGGTCAGAACAAGTCTATATACACAAGTTTTTATGACTATGAATCTTTACTTGTATGGTGCAAGTGAAATATAGCTCCTCATCTCAAAAGTAGCAAAGAAACAACCTCTCTCAACAAGGTAACTCTAATCCCCCAGTCTGGCAATTCTTTCCTCGAGGAGCGTAGAAAATCCCTTCTAATTTCAAGTACAACCAGCTCAAGAAGAGGGGATGGAGGAGAGAATGGATGGTAACCGGTGTAGCTACCTATCCTTGGATGCATGACTGGTATAGCCAAGTCATCCGTTGCAAGCTTACAAACATTTGGCTTTGAAGCTCTTATTTCTTTTCACTTGTATATATACTCTGGCATGCATTTTACTTTTCAATCAGGCTTGTCCATTTTTGGAGATTCTACATTTTTTCTTTTCCTTTTTTTGAAAATATATACAAGGGGAAACATGTACATAAGAATTTTTTTACTTTTGAGCCAGTAGACTATCCCTATTTTGAAGCATTATTGCAACCCCACGGCATCCTGTCTTTAGACCTCAACATCTCCAAATAAGGTTGAGACGTACTTCCCTCCTTAGAGGAGGACGAGAGGTTCCGCCTAGATGTACTACCCTCGTAT
This sequence comes from Ottelia alismoides, assembly GCA_037367405.1. Taxonomy (NCBI): domain Eukaryota; kingdom Viridiplantae; phylum Streptophyta; class Magnoliopsida; order Alismatales; family Hydrocharitaceae; genus Ottelia; species Ottelia alismoides. The sequence continues at coordinate 468,592 of JAZKJV010007552.1, read as the reverse complement.
GCTACCCCAAGCCAAAAGATTCTGCCCCTCACTACCTCCTCCATGAAGAGCTACATGTAGAGTGCTTGTCCAAGGTAAGCCACAGTCTGAAAGAATCATGTGTGTGTTGTTAAATATTCTACTTAGACTTATCAAGATGACATGTGAACATAGTCTTATGGACACAAAGAATTAAGTCACTAAAAGAATAAAGATGATGAATCATGGATTCATCATTCCCTACTTTACCTTTGCTAGTGCCTTAGCAAATACTTATTTGGAAAATGAGTGGAAACAAAAATAAATAAAAGAAAAAGGAAAGAAGTTAGAGTAACTTTGACTTTTAAACTTATCTTCATAAAATTCTAGTATGGAGCTCTGTCGGACCTTTGGATCTTTAGTGTCTCGGAACCTTAATGGGAAATGGATTTAAAATCTTACATCCCTAAGTTCCACAAGACTCCTATTCAGGTCTCCTCAATAGTCAGGTCAGAACAAGTCTACATACACAAGTTCTTATGACTATGAATCTTTACTTGTATGGTGCAAGTGAAATATAGCTCCTCATCTTAAAAGTAGCAAAGAAACAACCTCTCTCAACAAGGTAACTCTAATCCCCCAGTTTGGCAATTCTTTCATCGAGGAGCGTAGACATTCCCTTCTAATTTCAAGTACAACCAGCTCAAGAAGAGGGGATGGAGGAGAGAATGGATGGTAACCAGTGTAGCTACCTATCCTTGGATGCATGACCGGTATAGCCAAGTCATCCGTTGCAAGCTTACAAACATTTGACTTTGAAGCTCTTATTTCTTTTCACTTGTATATATACTCTGGCATGCATTTTACTTTTCAATCAGGCTTGTCCATTTTTGGAGATTCTGCATTTTTTCTTTTCCTTTTTTCTAAAAAATATATACAAGGGGAAACATGTACATAAGAATTTTTTTACTTTTGAGCCAGTAGACTATCCCTATTTTGAAGCATTATTGCAACCCCACGTCATCCTGTCTTTAGACCTCAACATCTCCAAATAAGGTTGAGACACACTTCCCTCCTTAGAGGAGGACGAGAGGTTCCGCTTAGATGTACTACCCTCGTATGCTACCCCAAGCCAAAAGATTCTGCCCCCTCACTACCTCCTCCATGAAGAGCTACGTGTAGAGTGCTTGTCCAAGGTAAGCCACAATCTGAAAGAATCATGTGTGTGTTGTTAAATATTCTACTTAGACTTATCAAGATGACATGTGAACATAGTCTTATGAACACAAAGAATTAAGTCACTAGAATCAGAAAAAGTCTTAAATCCTGTTCTTATAAGGTTCCTCTGAAATTAAGTGGATTAAGGTCCAACTAAGCTCCATTCTACAAATGTATTCCAGACATAGTTTAAATATCAATACTATCCTGAAAAATGCACATGCCAATGCAAGAAATATGAACAATGCAAAGAAAAAAAATCTTTTTATGCAACAGTTTTTCTAATTTTGAAATTTTTATGGATTTTTGAAAAATGATGCGCATGCAAAAAGAGTTTTTTTTAACAAATAGTTTGTAATATATACAAGTATATACAATTTTTTTAATAAGGGTTAGGGATGAGATACACATATTTACACATGAGTGAGTTGATTATTTACAAGAATCTGATGAAAGAATATTCAACTTGAGTAGTTTATACATGTATATACATACAAATGTAATTTTTTATTATTTTTAAACTTTTATGATGCATATATTCCTCAAACTTATTTGAAAATAATTTTACAAATAATTTTGAAAACTAATGTCCAAAATAATTTTTCAAATAATTTTACAATCATTTACAAACATTTGAAAACAATTTTTGCATACAATTTGCAAACTGTACATATAGATTTTCAAAATATTTTTTCAACCATTTTCAAAACATTTGCAAATAGTTTAACAAAATAATTTTATCACATAAAGAAGAAAATTTTTTTACAAGCCAAACTATTTTTATACATGTTGAAAATATTTTTCAAACATTTTTCAAATAGTTTTCAAAAGATTCTTCAAATAGATTTTCAAACTACTTTCAAAATATTTTCAAAATATTTAACCCGACTTATTAGTCAGCATTTACAAAAAGAAGTTTTGAGGAAATTTTTGCATCTTTTTATTAGTTTAGTTTTTTACAAGTATTTATACAGTATTTTAGCCCTATTAAAAATACAAAAGTACGAGTTATTGCTAAAGTATATATACAATATATGTGACACCCCCCTATACTTAGCTCGAACTATGTCCTCTCATAGTGATCAAAGAGCTGTAAAGGAAGATATAACTCGTGCTAAGTATAAAAAAGTGAAAAGAATATTATACTACAATGATGAATAAAAGAATATTATCAATAGAAGTCGGTGATCGCCCTATACTTAGGATCCAGTAATCCTAAGTATAGAACACTGAACACAAGGGGAAAATCGAGGGTTAGAATGTACAAAGTCTACCTCCCCTATACTTAGGGGAAAATATCCCTAAGTATAGACAGAAAAATAGAGGTAAAAAGAATCAAAATAATAATCAAAAGTCTGACACCCCCTACTTAGGGTAAAGTACACCTTAAGTATAGAATAACGATGAGATGGAGATGGGGTGTTAGACAGAAAGAATGTATGATATGGACAAAATGGATCTATACAACTATGAACAATGTTGAGGTGCCTCTCAACAAGCGCTAGAGTTTACGGCCCTAACTGGGCGTAAAGGATAGGATAACATCGTATCGGGATTGAGAACAATATCTGTGAGGCGAATACCGTACTGTCATCGCAGTCTCAGTGGGAGAACATCAACAAACTCAACAGTGTATATGATGACATCCAAGTAGACAATCAGGAAGGTGTCTGCTACTGGGTAAAGATATAAGAAGATGAAATCGGGCTCCGATAGCACAAAAGAAATCATCAGCTTCAGGTTTGAATGGAGTGAATGGAAAGAGACGAAGAAGTCGAACGTGGAGAAGGAAGGATTTATCAGGGATTCCTCGACGTTAATCATTGTACCAAAAAGGTAAGTAAGATCAAGATCAGGAGGCTCACTAAAAAGGTTGATACCCGATGCATGTAATGTATAGAAATCAGTGAAATCATCGAATACCTCAAAGATTAGGTCATCCTCGCGAGGGTCGTCGAGGAGAGAAAAAAAACTCATGATCAGAAATATAAGAAGACTCGGTCTCGTGATCCGACAAATCAGATGCACTCCCAGAAAGTGAAATCGAGTATACAGGCTCCGTGGCATCCTCCCCCAAATAACCCTCGGGGAGTAATGCCAAATCAGAATCGAACTGGGGCTCTTTGTTGCCAAATATCAGGTCCTCCAAAAATGTATCGGCCTAATCAAATGGGAGGACATACGGCTCAAAGACTGGACTATCTAAACCTGCCAAATCAAAATAGTGTCCCTCATCAAGCTCTCCACGCTGAGATGTATCCACATGTATCTCTGAATCAGAGAAGATCTTTTGAAGAATAGACACTAAATAAGATGGGCATGGATACTGAAATGACTCAAAGGATGGTTGAAATGTGGGTTACTCCTCTATTTCTTAAGATACTATCAAATCTAGAATCCAAGAATCTCGACGTGAAAGTGCGGGACTGTCTCAAAATTTGGCTGTAAAATCAACAGGAACTCGTCCAATGTCCGCCTCTAGGAACTCACAGTGGTAGTCAACATATCCACATATGAAATGTAGTAGCGTCCATATCCTCTGACTGGTGTGTGTTGTATGAATCGGCATGATGTGTCAAACACTCAACTGGTGTCATACCTCCCTCGTGTGTTGTCCTGAATAAATCATCTCGTGAATATGGAATGTTTGTAAGTGTTCCCAAGATTGTCTCAAATAAATCCAGGTCGAGACTGTGGTGTGAACCACCACACGAGATAATGACTAATGCAATCTGTTCGACGGTCATCCCCCTTATGGTGATCTGGACAAAGTTAGTTATAAAAAATCCATGATTCGGAAATCGCCTCAAAATATCAAGTAACCTCAACCATGAATCTCTCGATGGTTCCTGAGGGTCAACTGAAAAATCACGAATACAAGACCACATCAACTCTGCTTTACGATGGAGTAAAATCTCTGCAAAAACAACATATGAAGGTCACTCCATATAGCAGTCTTCCTCCCCAACTCTCTATGCCATCTCAAACCTCTAGTCTGAAGTGAGAAAGGGAAGGTCATCAACATCAGTTCCTCAGAAGTGTTATCAAGGTATGCTTGTGATCCACAAAATCCTCACACTCAGAAAAACGAATATAAGGTTCCTCATGCACTCCCACTAAAAATTTTGGCAATAGATTAATGAATTCTAAATCCAGAATGAAGGGACTCAATGTAGAAGTAGACTGTGCTTCCTGATCTTGGTGCTTATTCATAATCCTAGGGTAAAAGTTGGCAACTACTCAATGTGATTTCCTATGGAATGCACTCTCATGTTATCAATGAAATCGTCGGGTCTTGTATTTGGTCAATCTGGTCTCCAAGGGTGTTAAGAGTAGCATGTCCCAAATGGGAAGGTGGGGATGGGGAGGGAGATGATGGGATGTTAGTCAGAGTTCCAACCTCCCAAGAGAGTGGGTGGAAATGATGGGAATGAAATGAAGAAGCCGTAAAATCCGGATGGAATGGAGTGTGGCCCATCATGATGAGAGGAAAATGAATGGAGGGAGGGTGGGATGAAAATGAGTAAAGGAGACAGAAGGTGACTGCTAATGATACAAAGAAGATAAACGTAACCAACTCACACCAAAGACATCCTATACACAAAGCAAACCCTCAGTTCACTAACTCAACACAAATCTGACCATGAGAGATCGATTCGGTCTTTATCTTTTCAATTTTATAGTTACGTGATCAAATAAAAGTTGTACAAACACATAGGAGGTTTGAATGGGATTTGGGCACTATTCCTTAGTGCGTACACGAGTAATTAAAATTGCGGACAATGAGGGGATTACTTTCCCAAAATAATGATGAATCAATTACGTATATTTTTTAGGTTCAAGTTCAATAGCAGTCCCAATTTTTTTTTATTTTTGATTTTGTCCTTTTTTTATTTTTTTTAAAATAACACCTAACGAGCTTTTCGATTTCCTCTTTGATTAATTTGAGTCCAAAAATAGGGGGAGGAAGTCAAAAAATCTAATACGTGGCCAAACATGATGATGTATATAGAAATAGAAAATGCATACCTTGATCCAACACTCTACATGCAATATGATCCGCGCATAAAATTAAATACTGAAAGTAAACTAACTATATGATGCACGAGGAAATCGACCTTAGACGAGCAACTTCTACTGAGTGTAAAGAACAATAGTTAACTAATCGAATCGAGTTCGGAGTCCGATCTTGGGAGTCCCTCGATGTCCGCCACAACGGGTTTTCCTGGCGTTGTATGTGACTCCTCACAACACGTGGTCTCAAATCCAATTAAGATAAAATTTTCAATTAATTTTTAGAAAGGTCCAATTACGTTATGTAAGAACAGATAATCAATTAGGTGTTGGGCCTTAGATGATTACATCACAATTAACAAAAATCCTACATCGAGGGGCTAAATTCACGAGAATCAAATAGAAAGTTATGGCAGTGAAATCACAAACGTGAAAACAATGGTGAGATCCCCCAAGTGCACATGCACTTGGCAAAACAGACCCCGAATAATGTCCAAGTTCAACCACAGTTCACAGTCTAAATGATTACAACAATTTCATGTTCTCTCAAATAAAATAACTGTCCTCTTCTCCTCTGCCTCTACAAGTTCTCCAAAAAGAATCCGAGTCATACTCCAACCGATTCCTCACACAAAAATCAAAGCAGACAATGGTCAAAAAATAATTATAATATTGTAGAGACAAATATAACAAGACTGAAAAATGACTACAAAGCCATGCTCCATGGTAACAACACCATTCTCATGATGCAAATTTCGATGTGGTTAAGATGGGATGAATTATTGCAATGGTCGTTGTTCTCAACCAATCGATTCAGTCAACGAGAAAACGATTTTTAAACCACTTTAAAAAATTCAAGTAATGAAAAGCTAACGATTTTCGCTATTAAATTTACCTGGTTTAGCGACCAGGGTCGAACACAAGGAGCACGATTAAAGAACCCAGTAGTCAAATTTCAAAGATATTTTTAGTGGTTTTTACTTTTTCATTTTTTTTTAAATTTCAACTAAAACACAAGTCACAAAATATGCACAAGGGAAAAAATGTACACCACAATCTTTTTTATATTTTTCAGAATAGTAAAAAATATCTAGAAAATTTCACAAAATGTATTTTTGAGTTTTACAAGTTTTAAACTAGTTTTGATTATTTTTTCAAATTTTTCTGATGTTTTTGTGATTTTATAAAAATCAAACAGTGGAAATAAGGTAAATAGTGCACAACCAAGAGTATTTTGTAACTTCAAAATACTTCAAGTGCCAAAAACTCTTGGAACTTATTTTTAAGCTAAAGTTCAAACAATTATCTACACACAGAGACTTAAATCACAATTTTTGGATTTTTCTAGAATTTGATAAAATTTGTCTAAGATTTTTTTATTTTTCACAATTCTTTTGGTTTTTATAATGATTAATACACAAAAATTAGATAAAATTAGAGGAGAATAAAATACATATATAATAATTTTTTTAGAAAATTTAGGCAAATTTTTGATTTTTTTATGATTTTCTAAAGTTCAGGTAGAAAAAAAGACACTGGTTTTTATTTTTAAAAAATATAAAATGCCAACAAAATGCAATGAAATTTTTTATACAATGTTTAAGCACATAGAAAAAGCATACACAAATTTTTGTAAATTTTTTTGAGCTTAAATAACATTTATTTCTTTCAGAAGAAGATGTAAATATATAGTCAGGACATATAGGGACTAAAGTGTAAATACTAAAAGTTTGTACCTATGAAATTAATAAAAATAAAATATGGAGTCAGAATCGCAATTTACCGAGTGAACATGTGCATTGCATATGACCTTCTGGAGCATAGGGACTATTTTTACAATTTCCGAATGTTCCAGGGATGGGTTTGTAATATTTCCATTTTTTTTAAAAAATCCGCCTAGGGTTTCTCTACTTGGGGATCGTTTCTTCTTTCTCAAAAAAGTGGGAGCTGCCACAAGGGTTTTCAACAACCAGGAGGTGAGGTAAGACGAGTCATGTGGCGGGCCATATGCGGCAACGCACGTGAGTCATGGCGATCAGGCACGGTGGCGGAGGAGCTTCGGAGCGGCAGAGGGGATGCTGCACAGTGGAGGCACGGAGCAGGGTTAAAAAGCACCGCCTTACACAATGATGGTTGGTTGGGCACGGGGCTGGGTACCGCCAGCTAGCACGGTATTCGGCGGAGGCGAGGCAACATGTGCTGGAGCACCGCCGCACGGAGATGGAGCTCTTGCAGAGCTGGAGCATCGAAGGCATGGGAGGGTTGCATGGTCTGGGGGCCAATGCGAAGGGGGTGATGCCATGTGGCAAATGCATCGTTGGGTAGTGGAGGAGCACGCCGCCGATCGGCGGTTGGAGAGGAAGGCCGCGGGCGGCGGTGTCGAGCAGAGGCACGTCGCTGGTGTCGACTGATGGCGGAGCCGACCTGCTTGTTGATTTCCTTTTTTTATTTTTTTAAACTATAGACAGAAAAGGAAGTAAATGTTTTTTATATTTTTTATTCAGGAACTGTAAACAGAAGCAAGAGTAATTTTTTTATCTTTTTATTATTTCGAATTTCCTGCAAAACAAATATTAAGAATAAAAACAACTATGCATTTTTTTTGTTTTTATTTAGTTATAAACAAAATAAGAGGTGTGAATTGTGCGGATCTTGTGATATGGAAGATAGACGCAAATCTCCGGTCACCGTGCATGACCGGAGTTGATAGATTGTGCGAGATTGAACGAGAACGTGTAGAGATAGAGAAAATGGCGTAGAAAATCGATGTTGGATCGGAAATGTGATATGGATTAAAATTAGTGATGACAATTATGGATCTACATCTACGAGATTGATGAAAAATAAAAACTATGGTACGATTAGACTAAAGAAATGACAGAAAAATTGGATCTCTCCTTGGGGTCGGATATGCCATGATGACCTCGACAAGGGCCGACTCGTTATCACCGAACATCTCGGAGGCTGGACACCCTTCTTCGACAAGATCGCTCTCGGAGATCGGGCTCCTCTCCATCAAAGATTGATCAAAGAATGAATGAGGGAGGAGGAAGCCAATAAAAAGAGAAGAAAAAAAATAAAAAAGGAAGGTATATACAAAAGAGGAAGGTGTTTAGTGGTGGAATTAATAAAATAATTTAATTTAATTAATTAATTCAAAACAATTTTCAGAATTAAATATAAATAAATAATTAATTAATTTACAAAAATTAATTAGCCATCTTAATTGTGGCTATTAATGCTATAGAATAATATCTTATATATAAGCTATGTTTTAAATAAAATAATGAATAAATTAAATAATTAAATACAAATGTCATAATTAAATTAAATTAATTAATGTTAGATATTTAATTTATTAGATGATTTTTATATAAGGAAATTAGTTGTATACAAATATTATGTACATATAATACAATATACACATGTACAAATAAGGAAATAAATTTTAAAATTTACTTTATTTTTTTAATTATTATTTTTTATTTTTAATAATGAATATAATATTTACAATTATGTACATTATGTATAAAAAATAAATATGAATAAATATATACAACAAGTAAGTAGTAAAACTGCACAAAACACCCCAGAAAACCGACTTTTCGACCATAACTCTTAAAAATATGAAACTATATCCATTTGAGAGATAATTTAATTTATAGTATAATGGAAGTGAGTTTGATTCAATTTGAGTTCGTATGGATTCGGAATTGGTATTTAAATTATTGCTTTACGACTTTTTCTGAGTGTGATTATTTGCAATATGTACATTATGTTATTTTACAATTTTTTTTATTATTTACAAAACATTTTTGTTTACAACTTTTGTTTACAAAAATATTTAATTTGATGTTAATTTATGTACAAATAAAATAGTGTATGTTTTGTACAAATATACAGAGAAGTATTTATTTTTCCTTTTTTTGGATTAAAGACCCTATCTCCTCCTACTTTATTCATGGTCGATCAGGTTAAGTCTTGACCTTCTCTTGGAGTTCGGGTCAGTCTATATTTATTCCATAAATTCATCCTTTATTTTTTTTTCTTTTTCTTTTCTTCTTTATTCTTTTATTTGAGTACAAAAAGTGTTAAAAATGCATATTTAATAAATGCATGTAAATGGTGATTTCATTAAATTAGTAGGTATTTACATGTGTTTGACTAAGGAAATGAAACTAAAATAAAAGAATAAAGACGATGAATCATGATTCATCAATTGTCATTCCTCATTATTATGAGGAAACTTGGACATTGCAACCACACACACATATGTCCATTTGTAAGGATAATATATTGATCATCGAACCAATCCATGATAATTTACTGGTTATTATTTAGTATAATAATGGTGGGTTTAATGAGGGTTATCTGAAATAAAATATTTGCATAAATACAATATAAATACATGTTTTACATTGATTTAGGAATTTTTATATCAAAGTTGTCTTGCCTTGTTAATGACGAGTCCGCAAAAAGCCGCGTTAAGAAGTTGTTTTTTTAATCGTCGATCGTGAAAAGAAATATGTGTCGTTCGTTGTAGGCGGCTTTCGAAAACAGTCAAGAAAATAACCACAAATTTTATTCAATTTCAATCAAGTGGTTTTTATGTTTATTTTACTTGGGCAAGTCCCAAGGTCGATCACAAGGAGGCAAAGGAACAACCTAGAGTTGTGTTTATCCATTTTTAGTTCGGTTTTCAAGGCGGTTTTTTGGAATTTTTCAATGTAATATGAGATGCAAAAGCAAGTTCGGCCTATTTTAGGGACTAAAATGTAAATTTCCATCAAACGATGTCCGAAAAATACGAGACTTGCCACAATGTAAATGACGATGAAATGAGTGCACTGTAATTTTTTTTGGAATTTTTGAATGCAATATGATTTTTTTATGAATTTTTAAATGCAAACAGAATGATTTTCAATATTTAATTATAATAAATATTAAACCTACTTATTTTCGAGAAATAAAATTATCTAAGATCTATCACTAAGTAATGGATCTTAGAAAAATCCTAGACCTCAAAAATGTGGGATTTAATACCTATTAAAAATTATACAATGAAAGATGCAAAATGATTTTTACAGAGGAAATTATGCGTGCAAATGCAAAGATTTTTGGGCACAATGTCAAGCAAAATAATCTCTACATATGTGATTTTTGGGGAATTTTTAGAGCAACGGTTTAAGTAACTAAGAATTTCAGAACACAGATTGAGCAAAATATTCCAATTTCACAAAACCATTATTTATTAATCAACCATAAATCACAACAATGTCCATAGCATGTCAAAATGTAAAGAATTAAAAGATGAACAAAATGCTATTTTTAAATAAATAAAATGATGCAATGTAGAGGTCTATAATGGATGACAAACACAGGGGTACAGATGCAATAAAATAAATAAATAAAACATGCAAGAGGGCCTATATGTAATTACCGAAAGAGCCGGGGGCCTGGATGCAATTTTTCCGAATGGTCATGTGCGCTGCACGTGATCTCTGCTGGAGGGACCTGGCGCGGAATGTGTGGGGACTTCGGGGGGCTGTTTGCAAGTTACCCAACGTCACGTGCAATGCACGTGACTTGGGGGTAGAGTGCTGAGGAAGTTTCCCCACGCACGTGCCTCGCACGTGCGGGGGACCTCGGACCTCGAGCCCGGCGACGATGGCGGAGTTCAGCCTTGGCGGGCCGGTCGATGACGATGGTCGGGAGGCGGAGCCCAGCCCCTCCCGGCGGAGTGGAGGCGATGGCGGGTTGGCGGTGGCTCTGGAGCGCTGGCGGGGGGGGGGGGGGGGGGCGGTTGTCGATGATGGGGTTGGCAGAGATGTCGCCGAGGCTCTACGCTGGAAGCGGAGCAGCGTTCCTGGAGGTGGCGTGGGGGCGCGACGTCGAAGACGAAGGTCGCTGATGGCGAAGATGAGGAGCGGTGCTACGTTTCGCGAGGCGGAGAGGAAGGGACACTCCGAGCGGAGCGTGGGGCTCGGAGCGGAGAGGTAGAGCGAGAGAGAGAGAAAGGGAGAGAGAGAGATAGATTACCGGGAGAGACGAAGGCTCGACGGCGGAGCGGCCGGAGCGGGCAGCGGCGGAGGAGCTTGGCTGCGACGAAGCACTGGAGGCTTCGGATCACGCCAAAAAAAGGGAAGCACCGGGCTGGTCACTTCCGATGATGGCCTTTGGTCGAACGGCGTATGGCGTGGACTGAGGCGGCGGTGGCATTTAATAGGAGAGAGCGAGATCGGGTAGGGGTTGCGAGAATAAAGGAGGAAATCCGGGGCCGTTGGGCGGTCAGCGGAGGTGGTTGGTGGCTGGCGAGAGCTGCGGCGGAGGTTACAGAGGAGGGGGGCGTGGGAGGTAGGAGATGTAGGTGGGCCGTCCGATCGGCCGAGATCGGACGGCCAAAGAATCGCCACGTGGCGAGGGGATGAGGGCAGACGGAGCACGTGCGGAGCACGTGCCTGGGTAGCACGTGCGACGCACGTGCGGGTTATTAATTTTTTTTTAAATAAAAACGAGTTTAAAAATGTTAAAAAAATTGCTGACACGTGGCGGCCTCTGGGGCTGCCACGTGTCAGCACCAGAAAAATCCGAAAATAAAAGATTTCTAAAATCTATAAAAAATAGCAAATGACCTCGGATCGAAAAAGTTCCTTCACAAAAAATGCTCGTCTCGACGAGATCTACAACTTTCATGAAGACATCAAAGCCAAATTCAGTCAAATGTGAAAAGTGAATTTTTGGGGTATCCCATGTACATAGAATACCTTGATTTTTGGGTTTTCTAATTTTTTTGTCATTTTTAATCACGATCAAAATCCGGAAAAATATGGAAAACTCAAAGATAAATAAAAGGCAACTAATTCTAATTTTTTTTGGATTTTTGTTAATTAATAAAATATATACATAAAATAATAGGTCAGAAAAGCCGCGAAAATATACAAAAGAGGCCCAAAACCCACTTTTCACATACGAGCTCCGATTCACTTGAACTTGGTCTTGTTTTGAAGGTAATTGAATGAGCATGAGTTCAAAAGTGAGTAGGATCAAATCGGACACTGGATGGGGAAGATATGTGGCTTTTAGTCCGAAAATCCTAGAACTAGGGTTTGGGTTTTTGGTCCATTTAACAGGGTTAATTTTTTTTGTATTTTTTATTTATTCTTGTTAGTGATATGTACACAGTGGAGGTGGATTTGTGGCATTCGGAGTTAGCATGAAGGAGTTAAAAATAGGGGAATTTAGGCTATTTACAGGTCAATTTGGGCTTGGATTTTTGGCTTCTTATTTGATGCAGCATTTAATGCTAAAATGCAATTCTTATGAAATCATGCCTGAATGCTAATTATGCGAAATAAATGCAGAAATGCAGTTGATTTTTAGGGACTTAAGCTTAATAAATGAGATTTAGAGTGATGAATCCGAGATTCATCATCCCCCTATACTTAAACTATGCTCGTCCCTGAGCATCAAAAAGACATGCCATGAAGTGAAATGAGACTGGGTTCCATACCAAGACCATGAGCTGAAGGTGAGAATGAAACTAAACTCGACCTTTGGATTAATAGTGTGGCGGAAGTTCTTTGAGACTTAGAATTTTAAAAATCAACAGCCCTCAAGTTCTACACATCATTGTTACAGTTTCGGCTCAGAAGTCATCTTAGATCAATCCTCTTCCCAAAGTATACCCTATGAACATTGAATAACCGACTCGTGTGTGTGGGGGGTTTTAGCTCTTCCCATCCAGAATGCCGGACTACCATGCTCCTCTCCTCTCCAGTAACTCGTCCTCGGGGAGTTAGGTATTTCCTTCTAAGGTCTGTCGTGCTGTGTTCACTATCGAAATGGGGGAGAAGCTAGAAGGAAGAGAAAAGAACTGGAGGGGTGGCCAGTGTAGTCACCTCTCCTTGTGAAGATGGCCAGTGTAGCCAAGTCTCCACCAAGATCTGCAGGTTTCTTGAAGCTTGGACCTTTTTGGTCGAATTTTTATTTGGTAGAATGCTTCTTGGTATTTGGAATTTTTGGTGGTTCTGCTTGGATCTTGTTTTGCCCCTACGGATATAGCATCTTTTTATTCCCGTACATTTTTTGGGGTCTTAGAAAAAATTGTGCCCAGCCGTCCATCCCTTTTCCGAAGCTTTATTTCAACCCGTACTCCGGTCTTTAGATTTCCACGCTACCAGAAAAGAAACTCACATAGTCTTCCAACATCCCGTCTGGGTTGAGCTAAGTGCATAGTGCGAGAGTACAAATTAATTCCCTATTCCAGAGTTGTACCCAGAATGAAGAGATCAGGTTAGACACTAAGAGTCAAACGCTGCACATTGTCATATGGAACTTAAAGAATTAAGTCAAAAGACCTGAAGCTCTTAAAATCCTATTTCTCAGTGAAGTTCCTCTGAAAATTAGGTGGATTAAGGGCAAGCCCCAGACCACTCTCGGTTTCGGCTCATAACTCGGTTCAGAACCCAATGACTTTTCACAAATGTAAATACATGTGATATTGGATGAAGTGCAAGTGTGTGAAATGCAGATTTTTTTTGCGTGTGTATGTGCAAAGATGAAATAAGAAGCCATTATTTTTTTCAAAAATTTTGGGCAAGTCAGTGTTAGTAGAAAAACTCTCTTTTCTTTCTTTTTTTTTTGAAGTTAGTAACCACCCCGTAAATACATATAGACTTACGCGAAAGTACGAGATATGGGTAAAATATATACATAGTATATACAGACCCCCCTATACTTAGCGAGTGTTGTGTCCTCAGAGAACAAAAAAGCGTAATAAAGACATAGCTCGTGCTAAGCGTAAGGGAGTGGAAAATTTATGTACAATGGGTTAGGAAGTAAAGCGGAACAGAGGGAATGAGGAGAGTATATACAGGTGGATGTCGGCTCCCCCTATACTTTGGCTCTGGACAGCCTAAGTATGGAAGAACGGTGGAAATGGAGCGAATGGGAGTTAGGAGAAGAATGATATATACAGATGGCATTGGTCCCCCCTATACTTAGGCCTTGGCCTAAGTAAAGGAAGAAGCTGTACAAGGAGACCAATGTGGTCGGGAGGGAGGGTGGGAGTGGTCAGATAGATTTTCAATATCCTCGCTCTGCGTGAAATAGATGGCCTTGACTTGAACTGTTTGTTCTTTGGGTAATTCAATGTATGGCTTCAGCATTTGTCCATTTACTGAGAACGGTTGTGCATTCTCTTTGAGTTCGGCAATGTCTACGCTTCCATTGGTATGCACATCGATGACAATGTAGGGGCCCGTCCATTTTGATTTGAGTTTCCCATGAAAAATCTTCAACCGAGCATTAAACAACCACACTTTCTGTCCAGGGATAAAGGTCTTCTCTCGAATGTGTCTATCATGCCATCTCTTGACCTTGTCCTTATAAATCACACTGTTGTCATATGCCCGATTTCGGATTTCAATAAGCTCATTCAGATTTAAGTCTCGACATAGTTTCCCAAGGTGACAACTCCAATTCAACTTTTTGATCGCCCATTCCGATTTGTGAATCAGTTCTGCAGGAAGATGACATGGCTTGCCATATATCATCCTAAAAGGTGAAGTACCGAGTGGAGTCTTATAGGCTGTCCTATAGGCCCATAGAACTTGGTCCAATAGTGTCGACCAATTCTTCCTATCAGGACGAACCAACTTCTGGAGAATGCTCTTCACTTCTCTATTAGAAACCTCTGCCATGCCATTGGATTGTGGATGATACGGGTTGGCTATTCTATGCTCAAATTTGTACTCCTTAGCCAAAGATCTCATCTCCCTGTTCACGAAGTGGCTACCTCCATCAGAAATCAATACTTTTGGTATCCCGAACCTCGCAATGATGTTATCTTTGATAAACTTACAGACGACTTTGCTATCTGCGGTTCGGGTTGGAATAGCCTCTACCCATCTTGATAAATAATCTACCGCTAACAAGATGTACTCAAATCCATTGCTGTTGGGAAAGGGACCCATAAAATCAATCCCCCATGCATCAAAAACATCACAGAAAATTATTGGTTGCATGGGCATTTCGTCTCTATATCCCATAGTCCCTCCCATTCTTTGACAAATCGGGCATGACCGTACAAATTCATTAGCATCCTGAAATAAGGTCCGCCAGTAAAATCCACATTGGAGTACCTTGTGCGCGGTTCTCTTTCCCGAATGGTGTCCTCCAGCCTCGAGAGAGTGACAGTGTGTGAGGACACTCTGATATTCCTCCTGAGGAATACATCTTCTCCAGATACAATCCGGTCCTTCATAGAAAAGGAAAGGATCGTCCCAATGGTATTTTCTCGAATCTGACTTTAATCGATCAATCATTTTTTTGGTCCAACCATAGGGAACCTTCTTGGAGACAAGATAGTTCACTATGTCGGAATACCATGGGGTTGACTCAATGACGCAAACCGATTCGTCTGGAAAAGTCTCCTTGATTGGTCCAATATCAGGGTGATCATTTTGCTCGATTCGGGAAAGGTGATCAGCAACCACATTCTTTATTCCAGGTTTATCCTTAATCTCCAAATTGAACTCCTAGATTAACAAGATCCATCTCAAAAGTCGTGCCTTGGCATCCTTCTTGTCCATGAGATATCTGATTGCTGTGTGATCTGTGAAGATTGTCACCTTGGAGCCCAATATGTATGATCTGAATTTTTCCAGGGCCCAAACAACCGCGAGCATTTCCTTTTCAGTTACTGTATAATTTCTCTGTGCAGGATCCAACACTTTGCTCGCGTAGTGAATCGCATAAGGAATTCCATCTCTTCTTTGTCCGAGTACCGCTCCGACAGCAAAATCCGATGCATCAGTCATGATCTCGAAGGGAAGAGACTAGTCGGGAGCTTGTAATATCGGCGATTCACATATTTTCTTTTTCAGGAGCTCGAAGGCCTCTAGACATCTGTGATTCACAATAAACTCGGTGTCTTTTCCTAAGAGCTCAGTCAGTGGGCGGGCGATCTTTGAAAAATCAGGAATAAACCGTCGATAAAATCCAACATGCCCTAAGAACGACCTCACTGACTTGACGTTGGTTGGTGGCTCAAGTTTCTTGATCACATCCACCTTGGCAGGGTCCACCTCCATTCCCTTTTTGGAGATGACGTGCCCCAACACGATACCCTCAGTCACCATAAAGTGACTCTTCTCCCAGGAGAGTACCAAATTGACCTCCCTGCATCTCTGAAGGACTCGGTCCAAGTGTGCTAAGCATGTATCAAATGAATCACCATGAACCGAGAAGTCGTCCATGAAGACTTCCAGGAAATCACCAACCATTTCGGCAAATACGGCAATCATGCACCGCTGAAATGTGCCTGGGGCATTGCAAAGCCCGAATGGCATGCGCTTGAATGCGTAAGTACCAAAGGGACATGTGAACGTGGTCTTTTCCTGGTCCTCGGGAGCGATAGCTACTTGATTGTAGCCGGAGTACCCATCAAGAAAACAGAAGAATGCTTTCCCTGCAAGTCTCTCCAATATTTGATCAATGAATGGCAGTGGAAAGTAGTCTTTCTTGGTCGCGGCATTCAAGCGCCGGTAATCTACACAGACGCGCCACGACATGGGTACTCGGGTCGCGATCTCTACCCCCTCCTCGTTGGTAACCATCTGGATTCCCGACTTCTTTGGGACGACATGAAGGGGGGCTACCCACTTGGAGTCAGAAATGGGGTAAATAAATCCTGCTTTGCACCATTTCTCTATTTTTTTCTTCACCACTTCCCGAAGATTGGGGTTTAATCTTCTCTGAAATTCACGGGAAGGCCTTGCATTATCCTCAACATAAATTTGGTGCGAGCAGAGAGCGGGGTTTATTCCTACGAGATCCGACACAGTCCAACCTATGGCTTCTCGATTTCGCTCAAGGACTTCGATCAGTCTGGATTCTTGGTCCACGGTTAATGATGAGCTAATGATCACAGGGAATTTTTCTTTGGGTCCATTGAGGAATGCATATTTCAGCGTGGGAGGTAGTGGTTTTAGCTCTGGCAATTCTGAATCGTCGATCAAGTCTGGCTGAATGACTTTTGCTTCTGGCTCAGTATCGGTTGGCGGTGAATCACTGTGTGAGATGTTGGCTACCAATTCCGAAGAACAGTGAGTCGGATCGATAGAGGAGAATGGTAATTCGGCCAGCGCTGCGTCCGACTCATCATCGATTGACTGCCCCAAAGGTGATGTGATTGACAAATCCAAGGGGATTTCTGTGGTGTCAAGTGTGTGATAATCTGGGGGTCTAGAGGTCTCAGAGACTGCATCGTGTATTATTTCTTCTTCTGAGGATGTGCTTGCTACCTGTATGTCTGGCAGTTGGTCCCATGGCCCAGTGGTTCGGAGGAGATTGCATTCAGATGTTTCGGCCTCTTCAGTTGTGGACTCGGAGTCTGGTCTTTGCCACTTTGTTTGTTTCATTTCTAAGTCCACTTCTCTGCCTGGAGAACGGAATTTCATCATGCCAGTTCCGTAGTCGAATACGGCCTTAGCGGTTCTTAAGAAAGGTCTTCCGAGAATGATTTGCGATTCCTTCCAATGGTTCGTGGTCTCCATGTCCAGGACCGTGAAGTCTACTTTGTATTCAGTACCCTCGATAATGATGATGATGTTCTTCACTTCTCCCTTAGGTCTTTTAGTGGATTTATCAGCAAATTGGAGTAAAGATGATGATTTCTTGAGAGGGACCAACTCCAATCGATAATATAAGGCTAAGGGTAGAAGGTTTATGGAAGATCCATTGTCGAGAAGTGTGCGTGTGAATGTTGTGCCGCCAATGTGGCTCTCCACATAATGGGCGCCTAGATCCCTTTTCTTTCTTGGCAGATGCTGATTTTTGACGCATTTGGTGGTGGCAACTGTCAAGATATGAGTCTCCACAAATTGACTTGTTCTCTTTGTACGAGTCCTAGTGGGAGTGCATTTTGCCTTCAAGTATTTTTGAAAGGCCGAATTACCTGCCACGTATTGATCAAAGGGTACTTTGACAGTGATGTTTTGTTGGCAGAATTTTTCCATGACTGGGTCATCTTTGATGTTTTTCTTTTGTTTCCCTTTCTTTAGGGCATGGGGGAAAGGAATGGAAGCACTTGAGACAGGGGACAGAAGGTCAGAATCATAAATACGAGCATCTTTATTAGACTTGGAGTTTTTATTACAATCATCAGATTTTTGATAATAATCAAAATCAGGTTGTCGAAAAGATGACAAAGGTATTTTTGCAGCAACTAGAGGTTCAAGGTCCTCTGCAGACTCCATAGATGCTTTCCCCTTCTCTGGTGCTGGGATCCTCAGGCGTCTTTCTCCATCTTCCTCGGAAGCATCCTCCGGCTGATCCTCCGAGTCTTCATGAACCGATTCCCGAGTCCGATCAGGTACGGCCACGGTCCTTCCGCTCCTGAGTGACATGGCATGTATATTGTCAAACGAAAGGTTCTCATGTTCAAAAGTGGAAAAATCTGAATAGTATACCTGGCCAGTGTGTTGAGATGATTGAGATCGGTTCAAGCTATTGGGGTTAGCTTGAACTTGGGCGGGAATGGTTGTAGTGGGGACAGTCTGCTCATCCTTCAAACGGGACAAGCGGTTGACATCAATTCGAAGATCTTCCAGCTCATTTCGGAAGTGACGAAACTCTTCAAGTATTTGTCTCTGGATGTCGATCGGTTCTTCTGGGGGTTTGGATGATTGAGCTGATTGTCTGGGGGCTTGAGATTGCTGATGGTATTGCTGAGGTTGGCTCTGGCGATTGTAGGGTTGCTGCTGCTTCGGTTGCTGGAATGCGGCATTATAGAAAGTTGGTGGGCGCTGATAAGTCTGACGGTCTCCCATATTACCCTGCCGGGTAGTGACTTGGGTGTACCAGATGCCATTCACTTCAAATGTCAGAGGCGGGGCTTCCTTGAATGTCTCAGTCAGTGGGGGCTGCTGTTGGGAAAATTGGGCGTGGGATTGATCGTGAGCCCATGGTTGTTGTTGCTCTGCTCCTGGTTGTTCCTGGACATGATGGACATGATATATCGGGACAGTAGGTGCACTAGGCATCCCCATTTTGGATACCTTCTCGGTGAGTTCCTCCATCTGCTTCGGGAATTGCGAAATCCTACTGTCGATATCGTTCATTCTCTTGTCCACAATTGTCAATTTGTCAGAAATAAAATGCATGCTTGGAATCAAGTCCTCAGCTATTTCTGCGACCGTCTGCTTCCCACCTTTGGCTTGAAGGGTGTTTAGGGAATCAATGTATGTTCTACTGGCAATTTGAGACCGGCTTGTTTCTGCCATCTGCTCCAGTATTGTCCAGACGGTCTGAGCCCCACGTGATGTATAATTCCCTCCGCAGGCAGCGCTAACTAATCCTTGAGTCTCATGATTTAGACCAGAGTAAAGAGACTGGACTAGGATGTTATTGTCCAGGTTGTGGCAAGGACATTTCTGAAGTAGATCTTTAAACCGGTCCCATGCCTCACAGAGTGGTTCATTGGGCATCTGAGAGAAGCTGGTGATGCGGGTCCTCATTTGATTGGTCCGGCTCAAGGGGTAGAATTTCTTCAGAAAGAGGTTTTTGAACCTCTCATAAGTTGTCACAGTCACCCCCACATTTTTCACCCAGTAGTCTGCCTTTCCTTTCAAGGCGAAAGGTAGTGCAGTGAGACGAATGTAGTCTTGGCTGACTTGTGGGTGCCTCAGATTCGAACATATCAGCTCCAGGTCCCTCAGGAATTCATATGGCTCCTCAGTCGTATTACCATGGAATTGGGGTAATTGACTGACGAAATGTGGTTTCAGTTCATAATGGATCGCCGGTTGTGGTGGCTGTAAATAGTTCCACACTTGGTACTGTCCAAGGTTATAAGCGGCTTCCATTGGTACTTCCTCCCCAGCATTCAACTGCTCAAGCTGTGTCCTTAGTAACTGTTGTTGCTGCTCAGATGCAACCAATCTTGCTAGGATCATTTGAATGGCGTCATCATTTGTTTTATCTTCAGGGTCTTTTTTGGGAGGCATCTCTTTTTCTTTACCTGGAGAATATAAAGGGTTTGAGTTAATAGATTGGAAAGACTTGATGTAACAGTCATCCTCGATCTTTTGTGGTGAGAAATAGCCAGGGTGGGTCTGTCCTCCTTCTAGGAGGAAGAAGGAATAGGGTTCTTGGGAAGGTTTTCCCGGAGGCCAAGCAGGTCCAGAGTAAGAGTTTCTCTGGGCTTTTGAGATCGGGGAGTTTGTGGTAGAGAGAGACGAGCCTGAACAAAAATTACCACAGTCCTCCATTCTCAGGGTCAACAAGATGTTTTATGATGTAGACACAATTGTGTGGTATTCGTTGATGAACTAATCTCTACGCACAGTCAAACACAATACAAGGGTTGTTTCACCAACTCAACTCAAAGTGAAAACCGTAAGGGTCCGGTCAATTATCTTGTTAGTTTTAATTGGTGAAAATTCAAGTTTTGCAAGCCGTTTAAACGAGCTGTTAGGTTAGGAGCTGGGCTCTATCCTAGTGTGCGTCTCTCTCCTCGCTGCAAGATAAAATCAGACAATGTCGGGGTTACTCTCCCGCAGAAATTCTTGATTTTATGAATTTTTTTAAGATCGGCTTTATTTAGCAGTCCCAATTTTATTGAGGCGATCACTGAAGAATTTAGATGAACACAAATACACGTCTACCGTCCAGTCCCGATTTCCTTTAGATTTATGTGATAAAACAAGAGAGAGGAATTCGGGAAAAGCCGATGCACGCGGAAAACTATGATGAATGCTCAGTTAGAAGACTTACAGTGCCTCCTCGCAATCTCCATGTGGGATGCAATACAGAATTTAAAAATTATACTAAATGCGTGCAAGCCGATGAAAACCGCACCTAAGCAGAAAGTTCTATTAGCGGGAAGAATTGAGTTAAATTTTTGGCTAAGTTGAACGATCTAAGGTGCGTCTCAGTTAATGTGCAGTGTGGCTTAAGATCCTACGAGCACAAGCAAAGATAAAAATGCTCTAAGAGCCGTATGTACAGGTCTATCCTAATCGCCACTCAAGTCGGGCGCCACCCTCTCCGGAGAGTGAAACAGGCCACGACACACCACAGAAAAAGTTCAAGGTCTTTTTACACACGCGAGAGTCCAAACGGACACCGCTAAAAATGAGCAGAAATTAAAAGTGCAGAAATTAAAAACCTAGACTCTACTCTCTCTCACGACTCGACTCGATCTTAATTTAATTGCGGTTTCTTCGGGTGTCGGTGAAGATGCGTCGGTTCCTTGAAAAACCGCTCCACGTGCGCCGGGTACCTCGCAAGAAAAATAAGAGAGAGGATGTAAGAGAGTGACTCAGAAACTAATCAGAAATGAAATAAATGCTGCAAAGTAAATACAAGAAATAAAATGGGATTTACAGTGAAAGATTCGGGGGTCAGACTACCCGAATTCGAAAAACCGAGCGAAAAATTTTCAAAACAAAAAACTAAGCCGTTTGCCTCCCCGGCAACGGCGCCATCTGACGAGTCCGCAAAAAGCCGCGTTAAGAAGTTGTTTTTTTAATCGTCGATCGTGAAAAGAAATATGTGTCGTTCGTTGTAGGCGGCTTTCGAAAACAGTCAAGAAAATAACCACAAATTTTATTCAATTTCAATCAAGTGGTTTTTATGTTTATTTTACTTGGGCAAGTCCCAAGGTCGATCACAAGGAGGCAAAGGAACAACCTAGAGTTGTGTTTATCCAATTTTTAGTTCGGTTTTCAAGGTGGTTTTTTTGGAATTTTTCAATGTAATATGAGATGCAAAATGCAAGTTCGGCCTATTTTAGGGACTAAAATGTAAATTTCCATCAAACGATGTCCGAAAAATACGAGACTTGGCCACAATGTAAATGACGATGAAATGAGTGCACTGTAATTTTTTTTGGAATTTTTGAATGCAATATGAATTTTTTATGAATTTTTAAATGCAAACAGAATGATTTTCAATATTTAATTATAATAAATATTAAACCTACTTATTTTCGAGAAATAAAATTATCTAAGATCTATCACTAAGTAATGGATCTTAGAAAAATCCTAGACCTCAAAAATGTGGGATTTAATACCTATTAAAAATTAAACAATGAAAGATGCAAAATGATTTTTACAGAGGAAATTATGCGTGCAAATGCAAAGATTTTTGGGCACAATGTCAAGCAAAATAATCTCTACAATATGTGATTTTTGGGGAATTTTTAGAGCAACGGTTAAGTAACTAAGAATTTCAGAACACAGATTGAGCAAAATATTCCAATTTCCACAAAACCATTATTTATTAATCAACCATAAATCACAACAATGTCCATAGCATGTCAAAATGTAGAGAATTAAAAGATGAACAAAATGCTATTTTTAAATAAATAAAATGATGCAATGTAGAGGTCTATAATGGATGACAAACACAGGGGTACAGATGCAATAAAATAAATAAATAAAACATGCAAAAGGGCCTATATGTAATTACCGAAAGAGCCGGGGGCCTAGATGCAATTTTTCCGAATGGTCATGTGCGCTGCACGTGATCTCTGCTGGAGGGACCTGGCGCGGAATGTGGGGACTTTGGGGGGCTGTTTGCAAGTTACCCAACGTCACGTGCAATGCACGTGACTTGGGGGTAGAGTGCTGAGGAAGTTTCCCCATGCACGTGCCTCGTACGTGCGGGGGACCTCGGACCTCGAGCCCGGCGACGATGGCGGAGTTCAGCCTTGGCGGGCCGGTCGATGACGATGGTCGGGAGGCGGAGCCCAGCCCCTCCCGGCGGAGTGGAGGCGATGGCGGGTTGGCGGTGGCTCTGGAGCGCTGGCGGGGGGGGGGGGGGGTTGTCGATGATGGGGTTGGCAGAGATGTCGCCGAGGCTCTACGCTGGAAGCGAAGCAGCGTTCCTGGAGGTGGCGTGGGGGCGCGACGTCGAAGACGAAGGTCGCTGATGGCGAAGATGAGGAGCGGTGCTACGTTTCGCGAGGCGGAGAGGAAGGGACACTCCGAGCGGAGCGTGGGGCTCGGAGCGGAGAGGTAGAGCGAGAGAGAGAGAGAGAGAAAGGGAGGGAGAGAGATAGATTACCGGCTTAGACGAAGGCTCGACGGCGGAGCGGCCGGAGCGGGCAGCGGCGGAGGAGCTTGGCTGCGACGAAGCACTGGAGGCTTCGGATCACGCCAAAAAAAGGGAAGCACCGGGCTGTCACTTCCGATGATGGCCTTTGGTCGAACGGCGGATGGCGTGGACTGAGGCGGCGGTGGCATTTAAATAGGAGAGAGCGAGATCGGGTAGGGGGTTGCGAGGATAAAGGAGGAAATCCGGGGCCGTTGGGCGGTCAGCGGAGGTGGTTGGTGGCTGGCGAGAGCTGCGGCGGAGGTTACGGAGGAGGGGGGCGCGGGAGGTAGGAGATGTAGGTGGGCCATCCGATCGGCCGAGATCGGACGGCCAAAGAATCGCCACGTGGCGAGGGGATGAGGGCAGACGGAGCACGTGCGGAGCACGTGCCTGGGTAGCACGTGCGACGCACGTGCGGGTTATTAATTTTTTTTAAATAAAAACGATATTAAAAATGTTAAAAAAATTGCTGACACGTGGCGGCCTCTGGGGCTGCCACGTGTCAGCACCAGAAAAATCCGAAAATAAAAGATTTCTAAAATCTATAAAAAATAGCAAATGACCTCGGATCGAAAAAGTTCCTTCACGAAAAATGCTCGTCTCGACGAGATCTACAACTTTCATGAAGAAATCAAAGCCAAATTCGGTCAAATGTGAAAAGTGAATTTTTGGGGTATCCCATGTACATAGAATACCTTGATTTTTGGGTTTTCTAATTTTTTTGTCATTTTTAATCACGATCAAAATCCGGAAAAATATGGAAAACTCAAATATAAATAAAAGGCAACTAATTCTAATTTTTTTTGGATTTTTGTTAATTAATAAAATATATACATAAAATATAGGTCAGAAAAGCCGCGAAAATATACAAAAGAGGCCCAAAACCCACTTTTCACATACGAGCTCCGATTCACTTGAACTTGGTCTTGTTTTGAAGGTAATTGAATGGGCATGAGTTCAAAAGTGAGTAGGATCAAATCGGACACTGGATGGGGAAGATATGTGGCTTTTAGTTCGAAAATCCTAGAACTAGGGTTTGGGTTTTTGGTCCATTTAACAGGGTTAATTATTTTTTTGTATTTTTTATTTATTCTTGTTAGTGATATGTACACAATGGAGGTGGATTTGTGGCATTCGGAGTTAGCATGAAGGAGTTAAAAATAGGGGAAGTTAGGCTATTTACAGGTCAATTTGGGCTTGGATTTTTGGCTTCTTATTTGATGCAGCATTTAATGCTAAAATGCAATTCTTATGAAATCATGCCTGAATGCTAATTATGCGAAATAAATGCAGAAATGCAGTTGATTTTTAGGGACTTAAGCTTAATAAATGAGATTTAGAGTGATGAATCCGAGATTCATCAGTTAACAATGAAAGTTCATTCCCTTATTTACTGTCAATATAAGAGATATTCTTACCTTTATATCTCAAGCAAGAACTGGGATCTCCTTTCCTACCTTTGTTGCATCCCAATAATATGAGAAACTACAACTCAGATAAAAAGAAGAGGGAACTCATTCCGCCTTACACGTCCAACTTGCACTCCCAATTCAGTCTTAAACACTCAATCCCACCACCCCTAAGGCGATGTTGACTCATTGTTAATTGAACCAACCATCATTAGGAGTAGCACCCGCTATACGCAATCCAATATCTCCCCAGTAATATGAGGAACCGGTATTGGGGTCACTATGCATACAGACTTACTCTTTCGAGAAGAAAGGAGATCGATCCAGATGCACTTGTATGCAGGAGTTGTCACTTAGGATAGGCGTGTCCTACATACAATCCCTGGCGACGGAACCCTTTGCCTTGACGGGCACTTATGTGATCCTCTATATTGCGTTCAAATTCTAATTCATTATTATGAATCCCATTCACATATAATTAATTCTTCCAAGGGAAATACTACTCTATTCATAATAGAGTATTTTAATTTTAATTAGATTCCAATTAATCTAATCATATTAAATTAATGATCCAATTAATATCTAGCAAACATTCTTTATTGTTACTTAAAAAAGGTATTATCTCAAATACATATTAATCAAAGTTTAATAATTAGATGAATACCAAATGATCCAATCAAAATTATCCTTTCCTTATCGTCTATAATGGTCAGTACAGATAGGAGTGGGATATTCACAGAGCAACCTACTACCCCAACCCTCCTCGACTAGACACCCGCCTTAGGTCAGGATAATGTAATTTGAGCACATTGTATTTTGAGATGTTAATTGGTATTGCTACTGAAGTTATACCAAAAAATATTTATCAAAACTATTTTGATTAATATTATAAGGATATTTTCTAAATAAATACCCAATCGTACTCAAGGAAATTTGTTTGTTGGAATTGTTGTAACCAATTGTGATCTAGATCATATCTAATCAATTTTGGTTAAGGTAAGGTAATTTAAGTAGACAATTATCATCAAATATTTCTCAAATATTTTTCCATGATTATTTCAGGAAATTAAACCATTTATTTTCCCTAATTGATTAAAATGACAATCACAAGGTTCATGATTAGGAAAGTAATTTTCAACAGTGACCTTCAATTACTAAAATTAGCACATCTCAATCAATTTAAATACAAATCATGCAAAGTAAGTTTCCATATTTTACTAATTTGATTTACAACATAACCCAAGTGATTTACATGATTTCTATGCACTTTAGGTCAAGTTTCGCCATCCCCAAAATAGGGGATACATGTTCACTAAAATGATCATAACTTGAGAAAACAGATTCCAAATCTTGCAAGTTCAAATCACATGATGGGTACATAATCCAATTGTTGTTTAAAATTTTTTAAATAGGACAAAAAATCATACAAAATATGGCTGCGTGAACAAAATGCAAGGAAAAAATCACAAACCCTAAAGTGCCCAAGTCATCATAGGTTTATGGATCATATATGAAACCTCCAACCAATGGCTCTGATACCACTCGAAGGATATTGAAAAATCCTTAAGCGCACCACAGAAGCATGGAGATTACATCTAATGCAACCAGGAGCGACTAGTCGAACTAGTTTCTCGAGGGAGTGAAATTTAAAATTTTTTATAACGATGAAACCACATGATCGAAGAACACTTCTCAGATCGTTTTATCTAAACCACGAACAACTATTAGGTTTACCTCTTAAAGAATGGTTGCGATCTAAGTATCTAAACGAAGAGACCTTCTATCTCAAGTCCGATCAAATGGAGGAGACACTTGCGAGCATGTTAACACGTGCTCCTCGCAATCCATATTGATGATCCGAGCGGCGAATTCCTGATATAATCATATGTGATCCGCCGTCTTCTTCACGAGCGAGGTGCTCCAAAGGATATAGAGATCCATGAGCAGTTGAAGTAGAGACACAATGGCGTAGTGACGATGACGGTCTCTCTAGGGTTTCAATGTGGACAACAACATTGAGAGAGAGAGAGATGGAATATGAGATGAATGACATAGAGTTAGAAATAGTTGTTGTCTCCAACTTGTGTGTGTAAAGAAGAGCAAAGGGGTGCCTCTCCTTTTATAATATTTTGGGATCCATGGGTCTCAATCCATGGACAACACAAATCCAATGGTTCACATTGATATGCGTTTTCTTTAATGGCTATGATTTATTGCTAAAACACAATAACAATTAATTTCATTTAGATTAACTATATATTGAAAAAACAATATAATTTAATATCAAATTAAATCAATCAAGTATGGAGCTTATGGAATGGAGATTTCCTCCCATTAGAGGGGAATGGAGATTACATGATTCCATGTAAATCTCCAATATTTACAACAACACTTGTTGTAAATTATTCTACAAAAATAATATACAACTATTTTATGAATATTGCAATCATGCCATTGGAAAATTGTCAATAACATTCACAACCCAAAATAAAAAGTGATTTACATTTTCAATTAAGTATCCAATGTAAATCCAATTCACATCAATAATTAATCAACAAATATAAATCCTAATAGGCTCTCTCTAATACATTATAATCACATTTAGAATATATATGAATAAATTGGATAGTGTTATCGACATTATACATATCCATGATAATTAAATCATATTTAATCATATTGGATATCTATTCTCAAGTGCCCAAATAATATGAATGACATTCACATTATATACATCTTTGATAATTAAATCTCATTTAATTATCTTAGATAACTCTCTTTATAATATGAATCAAATTCATATTATTCATGATAATAAAATCACATTAAAATATCAGTTTTATCAATGCTTGGATACATATATCAACAATGAAATTATCCTTGAACTCTTTCAAGGATAATGTGCTTTTTTGTTGATACTTGGATATAAGAACTTGGAGATTGTACGCTCCACATATAGTGACTTAGCAAATATCAAATCCAGATCTTGCGAACCTCCCATAGATGTTTGATTAAACTAAAATCGTAAATCTAATCTTTCCATTGCATCTGAATCACATTCAGATAACTATCCAACATTTGGAACAAGATTAGATCACTTCTCTACTAAGAGGAGTCACCAAAATCCCAACCCGTTTCATCACTCCCTAGGAATGGAAGTGTCATGGTTGTACAATCATTTATGATCACATCACCCTCAGGTATTCCCAATACCTTTACATCCTGCATACTGGAAGATCTGGAATAAACTTGAAGTTTTATAACAATTTACACTGTCAACTTCAGGGGTTTATCATTAGGTTTCTCATTTGATCATTGGAAGTTATTATCGATCATATACATTCCAAAAGCATATATCATACGTAGGTATTGTTCACATACTTTCCAAAAGCATATATAAAACTTACAAATTCACTCAAGCTTCCAAAGCGATACGACCGTGCACAGAATTTGATCCTTCCCAAATCTCATGAGTGAGCTCATGTCTTCCGGTTCAGTAATGAACCTGATCGTGTTATTCATATGCCCTTGTATGCACACCAGCTCGCCGGTTATAGACCTTGACTAGGTCATCAACCTATAGGTCTACCAGATGTACATATTCAGACATATAGCAATACATATGTCTCTGGTCAGAGGATGCGTGCCTATATCATGACAACATACGACATAGGTCTTTGGTTATCTCGATCTTGTTAAGTCGACCTTTGACCTAACTTATGTAACACCTCTGAATCTCTATTCCCATACAAGGGACTTACATCAAGAGGTCAGTTATATATCGAACCATTAGAGAAAGGATTGTCATCTCCTACTCAGGATAGAGATCAACTCTTAACCACCATTTAACGGTTCTTAATGAGTCCTCAATCTAACTCCTTAGATAGTCATCAAAGCACCAGCCTCTATCATTAAACAATTTAATCAATAGTTGTATAATCATCAAGATGGCCATTGCACATAACCCTAATTATACTAAATGACTTATTATGCAATTTAGTTATTCTTCATTTCTGGTCTAGGAATGATATTTGCAATAACATTTATTGTACAGTGGCTCGCCGTGGGCTTGCATGTCCAACAAAAAGAAGAATGCAAACTCACATCATCTTAGGTGGATTTTACTACTTCAGGAGTTTGATTTGTAGATCAAATATAAGCCTAGAGTGAAAAAATGTGGAGGTTGATCACCTCTCCTGAATCGAACCACAGAGTTTCCTTGAGACAAACCCCATCAAGGGCTCCTTCCTTGATGAGTCGATTTGCTATGTCCACCCTCTCCCAAGGTATTCCAACATGGTAAATTTCTTAGTGTCTAGGAAAGTTCCCCATGATTGGACCAAGAGCATCATTGACCGACTTAAGTCAGAATCAAGGAAATACTATTGGGAGGATCCGTTCCTTTTCTTGGAGGGATCGGATTGTGTCTGACGGAGGTGTATTCCTCATGAGGAATACATTAGTGTCCTCAATTATTGTCATTCCTCAGAGGCAGGAGGACATCACTATGGGAAGAGGACCATATGGAAAGTGATGTAGTGTGGATTTTACTAGTCGATCATGTTTTATGATGTAGATGCATTTTTCAGGTCGTGCCCAGTATGCCATAGAATGGGAGGAACCATTGGTCCCAAAGATGAAATGCCCATGGAACCTGTGATTATGGTTGACATATTTGATGCATGGAGGATAGATTTCATGCCCATTCCCTAACAGCCACGGCTTTGAGCATATTCTCTTGGTAGTAAACTATCTCTCTAGGTGGGTGGAAGCTATCCCTACCCGAGCTACAGACAGCAAAACGGTCTACAAGTTTGTGAAGGATCATATCATTTCACAATTTGGGGTCCTTAAAGTTATCATTTCTGATGGGGGTAGACATTTTTATTAATCGAGACATGAGGAAGTTGACTAAAGATTATGGCATCGAACACCGTGTCGCTAGTCCCTACCACCCACAATTGAATGGAATTGCTGAGGTGTTGAATATGGAGGCAAAGAGCATTTGCAGAAGTTAGTCTGCTATGACAGGAAGAACTGGTCCCAGCTATTGGACCAAGTTCTATGGGCATATCAGACTGCTTACAAGACCCCGCTTGGAACCTCCCCATTTCGTATGGTTTATGTGAAGCCATGCCATCTATTCTTGAGCCGATTCATAAATCTGATTGGGCATTGCAGAGAGTGAACTGGAACACACATGAAGGATGATAGAATAGAAAGATGGGTCTAAATGAACTTTTGGAAATCAGAAATTGGGCATATGATAAAAGTGTGATTTATAAGGATAGAATAAAGCGGTGGCACGATCAACACATTAGATTCAAGAATTTGTCCCTGGGTAAAAGGTGTGGTTATTTAATGCCAGGTTGAAGATTTTCCAGGGTAAGTTGAAGTCCAAATGGATGGGACCCTTCATAGTCAGAGATGTACGCCATAATGGTAGTGTGGAAATCATAGATATTGTAGATGGTGCACGATCATTCCTCGTGAACGGGCAGTTGCTGAAGCATTTCGTAGGATCAGATGAATAGTTAGCCTGTGTCGAAAAGATCTCATTCAAGTGTATCCCGGCATCCCATAATCTACCTTTAGGCAATGCATGAATCTTCACCATTTCTCAGCTTCTTCTTCTATATATACATTCTCCAGATCTGCCTGTTTATTCTCTAGATTTCATCGATTCTCACACCTACTCCTAGTATATACTTGAGACTATCAAGGCCTAAGTATGAGGGGGGAGGGCAATGTATGCCCTATATATACTCATTTATTTCTCTTCTTGACCTTGACCTACCCATTTTCTCTCTCTATCTACACTTAGGCTGACTAGAGACTAAGTATAGGGGACATGCCGTCTTTTATACTTATATTAGTATCACTCTCCTACGCTTAGCATGAGCTATGCCTTTTCCTCGCTTCTTGTGCTCTGAGAACATAACACATGCTAAATATAAGAGGTGTATATATTACATATATACTTTACCCATAGGTCGTGCTTTTGCGTATTTTCACGTATTTATATATATATATATATATATTTCACAATGTTTATGGGATGGGTAAAAATCGATCAAATTTTTTTTGTAAACTCTATAAAATATATGTATACTTGTATAATATGTATATTGTATATTATGTCAACTAAATTATTGTAAAATAATACTCTTTGTGTACTTGTATAATCTTGTAAAATCCTAAAAAAAGATATACTCTTGTAAATTGTTGTAAATAATAGATAAGACACCAAAAAACTTTTGCCTAATAAAAAGGGCTTCTCATTTACTCTTGCATATCATTAATGCATTAAAAAAGAGTCTTTGCACTTCATTCACATGCTTCTCAAAACATGTGTTTCATTTGCATATCCAACATTTGTAAAAGTGAAAAGTTAGTGCGTTCTGAACCAAGTTATGAATATAAATCAAAGATGGACTTGATTTGGCCTTATTCTACCTAATTCCAGAGGAACCTTGTAGGAAATAAGATAGGGATTCTTCAGGTCTATAGACTTAAATCTTTCGTAACCACACAACTTCATTCAAGGTTTTCTTGACTAACTAAATAGAATCTTTCGAAGCATATACATGATTGTATTTGATAGTGATCTAGATTGCACACCTGCGCTTACACTTTCCTCACCTCAGTGGAAGTGGTAGAGGGTTGGATTTGCCGGCATTAGACACAAGCCAATGGAAACACCGGAAGTCACATTTGTGGCCATTGTACCCCAACATATTTCGGTAGTGAAGATGACTAAAGAAAAGAGTCTGTGGGTTGCAATAAAGCTTCAAAAGAGGGATAGTCTACTGGTTCAAGAGGAAAAAATCCTTATGTATATGTTGCACCTTGTATATATGTTGAAAAAAAGAAAGAGAGAGAGAGAGCTCCAAAAAGGGGACATGCTTGATTGGAAATAAAATGCCAGTCGAAGTATGTACATAGTCAAATAAGCAAGCTTGAGCTTCAATGTCAGATATTGTGAGCATGCAGCTGGATGACATGGATACAATGATCAAGCATCCTAGGATAGGTAGCTACATTGTCTACCAACCTTTCTTCTGTCCACCTCCTCTTCTTGAGCCGATAGCACTTGAACTTATAAGGTAATACATCGCTCCTCGAGGAAAGAGTTATTGGATTGGGGAATTAGGGTCACATGTTGGAGAAGACTGACTTTTACTGCTTCAGCCGAGGAGAGCTACATAGTACTTATACTGTACAAGATGGATTCATAGTCATAAGGATTTATGTATGAATAGATTTATTCTGACCTAGCTATTGAGGAGACTTGAATAGAGTGTGTGGTGTCTTGAGGCTGTTGATTGTCAATCCCATTTCCCAATAAGGTTCCGCCATACTAAAAATCCAAAGGGCAAGTCGAGCTCCATTTTCATCTTTTGTTCATGACTTGGTATGAAACCCTAAATCATTTCACTTTTGCATTTTATTTTAGTTGCTCGGAGACGGGCAAGGTTTAAGTATAAGAGTTTGATGAATATGTGATTCTTCATTCAAAAAGCTGAAAATAAGGCTTCGCTCCCGAGTAATTAGTTTCATTTCATCATTTATTTTGCATAATTAGCATTCGAGCATGTGTAAATAATATGTGCATTTCAGCATTCACATTTGCATAAATAAGAAGCCTGAGATTCCATATATGTATTCAACTCAATATTAACTAACTTCACCTATCTGTATCTATTTTATATTAACTCCAAATCCAATAAAACCAACTCCATTGTGTACTAATAAATAAAAAATATCAAAAAAATACTAACTTGCAAAATTGACCAATAAATCCAAAATCTTAGTTTGAGACTAAGATCCTTAAAATATAAATATCTATATCATATGGTGTCTGATTTTAGTATACTCACTTTTAAAATACATTCGAAGACCTTAAAAATGAGACCAAATCCATATAAATTGAAGTTCATATGTGAAAGTTGGATTTTGGACCCCTATTGTGTATTGTACATATTGATCAAACTACCCTTGTATTATATCTTTGTATTTTATGAAATATTAAAAATTTTAAAAAATTAGATTAGGTTGTAAATACTTATTTCATATTTTCTCTGATTTAATTTGATTTTTCTCTTATTCAAAAATTCTAAAAAATATGCAAGATACATAAATGTAGTATTTTGTACCTATAAGATAACATCCAAAAATTCTTTTTGTATAGATGATTTATTTTGGTTTTCTATCCTTTACAAACATTGTAGATCTCTTCGAGCCAAGTAGCTTTCATGTTGACCACCTTTTGATTTGACTAGGGATGAAAATGAACAAATACAAATGCGAATTCAGGTCATACCATAACCATATCCATATTGTTTTACGAATATGAATGCGAATGTTACATGATTGTAAAAATCAAGATCCATATCCTCAAAATACAAATATGAATATGAAATTAATCTTTTATGAATGAATACGAATATACATATGAATGATAACTTCAACACGAAAATTAAATAATAAATAAAAATTTACCTGGATTATTTGGTGACCACTTCTGCATAACTTCCATATTTTGTTTAACCACATTCCATGATTGAAACAAGAAGCATGTGGCGTATAAAGTCGACATTATATGCCATAATATAAGAGATCCTCTTGTGCAATCATATAAGAAAATGGTAGAATGGAATGAACATTAGAAGATTAAGATGCTATACCAGATCGGTTGCAGTTGCGAGGGAAGGTGTGGGGGATGAGGGAGACACCTGCCACTTGTTGTGAGGGAGGGTGGTTGTGGTTCCGAGGAAGCATATTCTCCTGTTTTAAAAAACAAGAACCATATCCTCTTAAAAACGAATACACATACGAACAAATATGAATATTACTGCATCCGTTTGCATCCTTAGATTTGATCTTTTTTTGTTATTTATTTTTTATTTTCCTTTTGATTAAAATTTTTGATTTTTTTGGGATGGACACGTGGCAACTCATGGAGCCGCCATGTATCACCCCCATTTATCTATTTATTCATATTTATTGTTTTATTTATACTTATTTTATTTATTTTCTATTATGTATTTATTTTAATTATTTATAATTTATTATTATTATTTAATATTTTTTAATTTTCCCTACCATGTGGCCGCCCCTACGCAGGCTACGTGGCAGCCCCCTCTCTTTTTCTCCCTCCTCTGCGTGGTCACATGCCTAGCACATGACCATCCTCAATCCCTGTGCCTGCCGCTCCTCACCTCTTGTGGTGGTGCACTGCACGTGCAATTGTCACCCACTCTCTCCCACGATTCCATCTTCCCTCCGCCCAATCTGCACAACCGCTTGCGCCACCCTCCACTCTGTCCTTCTCGACCCTCTCCTCCACCCTCTTCAACCCATAAGCGTTCAGGAGATCTTAGACACCAACTTGGCTCCCTCCCTGGTGACAACTCGGAGAATGGCCTACACTAATGATGGCAGGGCTCCCCACTCGAAGGCGTTCTCCATGAACCCATCTCCACGCCGCAATCACTCCAGAGAGCATTAAGCTTCAAGATGCTTCTTCACAGTAGATTTTGAGGCGACGAAAAGTGGAGAGTCCCGCCGAGCTCCTTCAAACTCCGCCACCAGCGAAGTAACTTCCTCAGGTAAAATCCTTTGCTCTTTCTTTTTCCTTCTTCCACACTTCATCTTATTACTCTCTTTTCCTTCTTACTCCTTATCTTTCCCTTCGTTCTTCACATCCCATCGAATTCACCACCCTCTTGGGCTTCATCTTCATCTTCATTGTCGTCCTCCTAATCTGCCATATCGTTTGCATCACCACCATTTCAACCACTATTCCTCGACCTTAGTGACATTGCACAACCGCCTCTGCAAAGATCTAACTTAACAGTGCCGACATTCTCTTATCCATCACCTTGAAGCCACCACCCACTTCGCCCACCAGCTAACTAGACCTCACCACAACTGATGATTGCCTCGTTCAAGCGAGCCTGACTCCGCTTCACCAACTCAGTATGCCTCGCCAGCCGTCACCGTCAGCCACTCTATGTCGTGTGTCAACCGGGGGGGGGGGGTTGATGTTCACCAATCTTCTACCTCCATCAAGAAGCGAGCCTGCATTCACCAACCCTTCTCCGCCCTCGATTCCAGCAACCTCTCATCAGCATCCCATCATGACCGTCGATTGCTGTCAGGGATAGTACTGACAACAGGTTAACCAAGGACCTACTAAACCTCATCAAGGATAGCAGCAGCCTTTCCAGAGGTAGGATCGTGGGGCCTCATCCTCAGTACCATCTAATCTCTAGAGGAACTTATATGATCTGAAACTCATTTGCAACGAGCAACAGCAACACATGGCTTATCTCAATCGGCTCTCATGTTGGTGAGATGAGTTTACCACCCCTTGGACTTTCATACCCATGCAGGTTAAGGTGAACCCCAACAACCTGAACCCAGTACCCAATCACCAGAAAGATCAGGTATACTACTCTACTTATATTGAATCCGATCATGAGTTTTCGTCGCATGGTATTCACCATCTTAGTCTTAGGACCAATAGGACTGTGTAGACCCCTGATCTAACAAGATGGATGGAAGTGGAGGATACCAATGAGTCTACCTCTATAGAGAGCTCAGAGGAGGAGCGTCATCAACACCTTCAGAATAACCAGAGAGATTTGGATTCCCAGAAATCCAAAAAATCAAAAAACGAAGACAATAAAAAGGAATAAAGCGACATCGAGCAC
Organism: Ottelia alismoides; assembly: GCA_037367405.1. NCBI lineage: Eukaryota > Viridiplantae > Streptophyta > Magnoliopsida > Alismatales > Hydrocharitaceae > Ottelia > Ottelia alismoides. Next base: position 433,173 of record JAZKJV010007552.1, on the reverse strand, counting down.
AATCGCAAGCAGTGGATCATTAGGAGATGAGAAGACCATAGTGGATGCAATACCACCAGCCATTCCAGTTTCAGTTCCGATTCCCTTTAATGCATGTCAGTCGAGTCCTGAACAGAGTCTGAGTCTTAGTCCAAGTAAGAGTCATGTACGTCCCAATTTTGATTTCAATAAAAACTCAGATGTTGATTCTGTTTAAATCCTGAACCCCCAATAATTCCTTTCCCTCAGGCCTTGTCAAAAGGAAAGAAGAAAGTTTTGAAAAAAAATGATTAAGAAGTCACAGAGTTGGAAAGGATATGCAGAGAAAATGTTAAAGTTGAGATCCTATTCCTCTAAATAGTGGATATGGTTCTTGCCTTCAAGAAGTACCCTAAGGTGAGATGCCCATCTGTTAGGACTGTAGGAAAAAGAACTCTCGCATGGTAAAACATGTGTTATCCATAGACACTACCTATGCGATTCGCAATGAGATTCCAAGAAAGAAGAGATATATTGGTTCTCATTTTGTCACAAGTCAGATCACTAACATATCATTCGCTTGTACCCTACTTGATAATGGATCATCAATAAATCTGATGTCATACTCAGTACTCCTCAGTACGCCTCGCTAGTCATTACTGTCAGCCACCCCGTGTCATGTGTCTACCTGGGGCTTGACGATCACCAATCTTCTACCTCGATCGAGCAACGGGACCGCATTCACCAGCTCCTCGCCACCCTCGAGTCCAGTAGCTTTTTATCTGCACCCCATTATGGCTAGTTGACTGCCCTCATTGTGATGCCTTTCTCCACTGGGGCTCGAAGCCCGAGACCCTCTCGCATGTGATTCTCACGTGTATGTATGGGGGGGAGGTCTTTTACGAAGACATCCCTGACCTCCCGTCATTCTACATAGAGATCCCTAGCCAAGATGTCACATGCTTCACACATGATCTACTGGAGATTTTACAGGATACACCCTACATAGATCAAGCAATTGCACAGAAGTCCAGATTGCCAGGAGGCACGTGAGGCGCTCGTGTCCTCCTAGGAAAATTGCATAAATACCTGTGCGGGTACATGTAATTGCATACAAGTTCAGACAACATTTTTTATCAATCTTATTTTTGTATTTCCGTATAGACCCTTGTGTTTGTATATTCATTTGAATCTTCATATAGCATCATTTTATTATTCTAAAAACAGCATTATGCAAAACAATTATTTCTTTATATTATGAGTATTTAATAGAATTTTTATAAACAACGAATGATTTATTATAATTAATTTCGTAAAATTGAAATATTATTCTAAATGAATGCAAGCCAATGAAAATCGCACCTAGCAAAAAGTTCTATTAGCCGAGAAGAAATGAGTTAAAATTTTGACTAAGTTGAACGATCTAATGTGCATCTCAATTAAAGTGAAGTGTGGTCCTATGTTCTACAAGCACAAACAATAAATCATAAAAGCTCTAATAACCATATGTGCAGGTTTATCCTAAGCGCCACTCAAGTCAGAACCCACCATCATCAGAGAGTTAAACATGCCACGACACACCTTGCTCTAAAAATTCCTAAAAAATCATATTTGATAAATTTAACCTTGTTCTACATTATGCCCAAAATTATCTCATTTACATACATCTAAAGATCAGAATAAAATATTTGGTTATTTAATAGGTCATAAATTAACTATTTTTAGGATCTAATAATTTCTTGGATTCATCTCATATAGACTCATCATAGATAATTTTGTTTCTACGAAATAAATTGGTCTTGTATTTATTAAAATAAATTTTCTCAAAATGATCATGCAGTCATATTTAATACATAATTAATTTCCAGAGTCAGAAAATTCCAAAAGCATTATAAAGCATTAATATCATCATATTTCATCTTATGACCAAGTTTTAAGATTTTTGAACTTGATTTGATCGAAAATTGTATTTTCGTCCTTAAACTAGATCGAAATTGCACTTCATTTTCTGCTACATAAAAAGAGATAAAAAAATACCTCTTTGAAAACATGATTTCTAGATCGCCTAATAATTAACCTTAGGAGAAAATTGCCTCCCTGAATTTGACCTTGGATTTCCTAAGTAAAAAATTGATCTCTTTCTGTTAATCAATGAAATTAATTAATTAGTGGTTTTTGATTGATCTGTTAATTTCTTGACTGCAACACATTAAAATGTCAAAGTTAAGGTAGGGTATTATTGGGTTTTTCAGCGAGTCAAAGGGAGGAGCTCCTTGCCAAAAGGAGGCTTGGTGATGGAACTAATGGGTGTAAGAGAAACTCAAAGTTAAAGAGCACGATCTAATGTTATATATAAGGATGGAATAAAGGAAACTAACACAAACTACAAAATAGCGAAAAAGGAAGCCAAGAATGTTGTAAGCAAGGCAGAGTCAAAAGCTTACAAAGTTTGTATAAAAATATCGACTCGAAGGAGGGTCAGAAAGATATATTCAGGTTGGCCAAAGCAAGAGAAAGAAAGAGCAAAGACCTTTCTCAATTGAGACGCATTAATGAAGATAAAGGTCATGTTCTTGTTACTCAGAAGGATATATAGACTATATGGAAGCAGTATTTCCATAAGCTTTTCATTAAAGAAGGAAATAAGGAGATCACTTTGAGAGATCTAACTAGTAGTGAAAGTTACTTAAATCTTGTTATATATAGAAGAATACACATGAATGAAGTAGAAAAGGCTTTGAAGGTTATGAGACATGAGGAAGGTGTAAGACATGATGTCATTTTTACATAATTTTAGAGAGTTTTAGGTGAATGTGGTTTGACTTGGCTGACAAATTTATTCAATGTTATCTAGCAAATCAAGAAAATGCCCGAATATTGGAGGAGAAGCATTGTGATGACTCTTTATAAGAACACACGAGACATTCAAAATTGTTTAATTACAAAGATATCAAGTTGATGAGTCACACTATGAAAATTTATGAACATGTGATCGAAAGAAGATTGAGGCATGTTTTCAAAGTAAAAGAAAACCAATTCAAATTCATGTCAGGTTGCTCAACTATTGAAGCCATTCCTTACCGAGGATAATAATGGAGAATAGAGCTAAAATGAAGAAACTTCATATGATTTTTATTGATTTGGAGAAGGCCTATGATTATATTCCATGGGAGATATTGTGGAGAGTTTTGTAAAAGAGACAAGTAGATGTCTTATACATTAACCTCATAAAGGATATGTGTGTAGTGTTTCATCTTGTGTAAGTATCCAATCTAGGAAGGATGACTATTTTGACATTAACATTGATCTATATCAAGGTTCATCTTGAGTCTATTCCTTTTTACTTTGATTATGGACAAGTTGATAAGTCACATTCAGGATGAGATATCATGGTGTATGTTATTAATTGATAATATTGTATTGATTAATGATACTAAAGATGTAGTAAATAAGAAGCTTGAGGTCTAAATATTTGTACTGAAGATTAAATGATTTCATATAAGTAAGGCTAAGACTAAATATATGGAGCACACTTTTGATGGAAGCAATGGTGAAGGAATCGAGGTGAAGATTGCTGACATTCAAAAGAGAGATTATTTTAGATACTTGGGATTTATTTGGTAACATGATGTGAAAATTGATGGAGATGTTACTAATAAAATAAAAGCATGCTGGTTAAAGTGTAGAAGAGCCTCTACTGTTCTTTGTGATAAGAAAATTTCTTTGAAAATAAAAGTCAAGTTTTATAAAGTAGTTGTGAGACGTGCTATGCTATATAGATCAGAATGTTGTCCTATGAACCATAGATATGTGCAGAGAATGTCAGTAGCAGAAATGCAAATGCTAAGGTGGATGTCTGGACACGTATACACACAGACACACACACACGTAAAGATTGGATTCGGAATGATGCAATTAGAAGGAAAGTTGGTGTAGCTTCGATCGAGAATAAGATGCAAGAAAATCACTTAAGGTGGTTTGTTTGCAAAGAAGGTAAGTTGATGCGCCAGTTAGGAGATGTGAGTTTTGAGTTGTTGAGCCAGCTAAGAAAGGGTGAGGAAGGATCAAGAAGTGTTGAAATGAGATTATACGAAGGGATATGATTTTTTTAATTCTACACCCGAGAATAACCCAAAATAGATCTGAATGGAGGAAAAGAGTCCATGTGAACCCTACTTAATTATGGGAAAAGGCTTTGTTGTTGTTGTTGAATTGATGAACTAGAGGCTACATTAAAAAACCCATTTAGCAAAACCAATTAATGAATGTTCAAACCCCATATCTTAAAACCTCACACTCTGATACTTGCAAGTAGTATATTACAACAAGGTAGGAATGCTGATATTGATGAATACCGCCCAAATATCATCCATATTGACATAATTTTATGAAGGCGTGATAAAAAGAAGTATATATAGCCATGCCGATACTGATATAGATATATCACGATATTTCGTACCCTGACTTATAGTATGTTATCTATGAAAGCATACTTCTTATATGATTGCTCATTTTAATAGCTTCAAAAATTCCTTAACCTTTTTATCAGTTTAAGGGAAAAACGAAACCATGATATTTGGGGTGGAAGGCTAACTGTCTAATGGGTTCAGTTTTGAATGTTTATTGTGAATAATTTGTTCAAGATGATATTTTTATGATAATCTCTCTCTCTCTCTCTCTCTTTTCTACTAAATAGGGATGAAAATGGATATGAATATATCTAAATATCCTATAACTGATGAATCCTAATTTCATCACCTTTATTCTTTCCTTTTAGCCTTTAAAACCTAGCTAAATGCATGTATATATTCATTATCTATTCAATAAATATTGTATAAAATACTGTAATTAATGTCAAAATAAAAGAATAAAGAAAAAATTAAACATCATAGGTATTGAGTGACCATAAACCTCGAGAGCTAGGCTCATGATGACAAAGTCGACAAGAAATAAAGTAAGGGGAGATAAGGCCCAATAAACTCAATAAAACCCTTAATTCAATTCATCAATAAGTCTAATTTTTGACCTATTTTATTTTCTATTATTTATACCTCAAATCAGTAAAGTATATACATAAAAGTTGTAGATAAAAAAAAAGAAAAATACAAAATTTCTTTCATATAAAAATAATGCGTAATGTGACCTAGACACTCTGAATAAAAAATCGCAATGAAAAAACTAATAGACATGCATCTTCTACATATGAACTCAAAATTCACCAAACTCACCTTTATCATTCCTAAAATTTAATTACCTATTTAATGAATGTGGTTTCATTTAATTTGGAGTTAAGATGCAAAAGTTAGATTTTGGGCCCTCATTATGCGATATACCTAAATAAAATAATCAATTTATTTATTCTTTATATTATCACTCTTTTATATTTTTATAATTATGTAAATATTATTTATAAAACATGTAAATACTTAAACTAAAATAAAACCATTAAAAATATAATAACATAAATAAATATACTAATATATATAAATGAATTATAAATACATATGCCTATATAAAAATAACATATTTATTTAAGTGTACATATGACTTTAGAAAATTACAATAAAAATATATTTATGTATATTTAAATAAATTATAAACATATAAATTTGTTTCTAAAATAATAAAATCTATAATAGAAAATGAAAATAAAATACATATTGTATAAGTAAACATACATATATTTTACTTGTAAAAAGTAACTTATATTAAATCAACTTATAAAAATAAATATAAATAATTTTAGAATACTACATAAATAAGATATAATTTTTATGTTTTATGAAAAATTTAATAGAATCATTTTCTATTTCTTCTCTATTTATTCCTCCTTTTATTTTATATTTTGTCACTTGGCGACTGACATGGCCAAATCAGGGGCGAGCCTCGGTGGACCCGTTGGTCAATGAGCCCCCGAGTGGCCTAGGCTTGTCACCCCGTTGAAATTACCTATTCCTTGATTTTTCTTTTCATATATTCAAATTTCAAGGTTTGCTTCCTTTAGAGATCTTACTCCTCGATACTTTTTCTTTCCTACCACAATCCTCGACCGATGGGGCTCTATAACGAGTCATAGCCTCGGTCAAAGATCATTGTGTACATATACCCCCTGTGATTTCAATTCAATTTTTTATCACCCTTTGGTCTCGAAATCCCTAGAATTTCTCCGTGCATGTGGTTTCCTAGTGATTGCAGAAAACCAGCCGAGTTGTTTGGAGTGGAGAAAGAGATCTGAAGGTTGTGATCCGGGCATGGTTGACCATCTATGACAGAGCTTTAGTCGTTTCAATCTTCTAGGAGGTAGATCCCTAGTCTTAGCTTTCATTTAGTTTCTAGCTATAGCCTTAATGTAAATTAGGTCTTAGATTTACATAAAATTGCATTTCATTTCATTTAAATTTTTAGTTGTTGTTTGCCGAAGCTGAGATTCGACCACCATTTCCACTATGCTCTGACCATTTTCAGCTACCAACGTCACCATCATTTCCTTCCCCTTCACTTCTACTTCACTCTGATGCATCCCACTCTCCCTGATGCTCTATAGATCAGGAGATCCGGGTTTCCCCTCCGTCGCTCGCCGGAGACCCTCCACCCACATCCATCCCATGCGAACTCCGCATAATAATAAGACCCCCAGAACCCTCTTGCTTATGTGCATTAGCTTCATCTGCAAGTCCTGGAGGTCAAAGACAACTTTGGGGTCGATTTCGATTCAACTTAGGGTACCTGGAGCTCTGAAGCTCCTACAAACTTTGAGTACTCCCCTAGTGGTTCTCAGACCTATCTAAAGCACCCAATCGTTGTAGAGAGCTGTCTGGAGCATCTTGGGCCTTGCAGCTTCACTAGAGACCACTTGAGGCAAAGGAGTGTGTCGATCAAAGATCTCCCATCCACCTATTCTTCCATATTCTTCAAGGAGAGAAGTAGCCATTCAATTAAGGATGCACCTATATGAAAATTTGGGAACGGGTGATCGAAAGAAGGTTGAGGCAAGTTTCCTATGTAAAAGAAAAACAATTCAGATTCATGATAGGTCGCTCAACTATTGAAGCCATCCATTTGCAGAGGAGAACAATGGATATTTATAGAACTAAAAGGAAGAACATCCACGTGATATTTATTGATTTGGAGAAGGCTTATGATTCTGTTCCATGAGAGATATTGTGGAGAGTTTTGGAGAAGAGACAAGTACATTTCCTATACATTAACCTTATAAAGAACATGTATGATGGGGCTTTATCTTGCGTAAGAACCCCATCTGGGAAGACTGGCTATTTTGACATCAACAATGGCTTACATCAATGTTCATCTTTGAGTCCATTTCTTTTTACTTTGATTATGGACGAGTTAACAAGTCACATTCAGGATGAGTTACCTTGGTGTATGTTATTTGCTGATGATATTGTGTTGATTGACGAAACTAGAGATGGAGTAAATGATAAGCTTGAGGTCTGGAAACATGAGTTGGAGACTAAAGGATTTCGTATAAGTAGGGCTAAGATGAAATATATGGATTGCACCTTTGATGGAAGCAATGGTGAAGGAATCGAGGTGAAGATTGGTGATGACAACATTCAGAAGAGAGATTCATTTAGATATCTAGGATCAATTTTGCAACATGATGGGGAAATTGATGGAGATGTTACTAATAGAATAAATGCATGCTGACTAAAGTGGAGAGGAGCCTCTAAAGTCCTCTATGATAAGAAAATTCCTTTAAAAATTAAAGGAAAGTTTTAAAAAGTAGTCATGAGACCTGTTATGCTCTATGGATATGAGTGTTGGCCTGTGAACCATAGACATGTGCAGAGAATGTCTATAGCAGAAATGAAAATACTAAGGTGGATGTGTGGACATGCATATAAAGATCAGATTCGGAATGATGCAATCAGAAAGAAAGTTGGTGTAGCTCTTATCGAGGATAAGATGCGAGAAAACCACTTAAGATGATTTGGTCATTTGCAAAGAAGATCAACTGACGCACTTGTTAGGAGATGCGAGTGTTGGGATGTTGAGCCGGCTAAGAGAGGGTGAGGACAACCTACAAAGTGTTGGAAAGAGACTATATGAAGGGATCTTAGATTTGTGGATATAAGACCGGGATTGATCCACGATAGATCTGAATGGAGGCGAAGAATCCATGTAGCCGACCTTACCTAATTGAGGGAAAAGGCTTTGTTTTTGTTGATATTTTTAGGTTTTTTATATTTTGTTTGATTTTTGGTCAGATGATAAAAGAACATGAAATAAGTAAGAAAATAATTTTTATAATATTTTTTAGAAAAGCTTTTATATTTTTGGGATTTTCAAAGGTAAAACAAGGAGTAATAGCTCACAAATGGTTTTTAATAAATATAAAATAGATTTTGAATACCCCACAAAAATATATGTGATAGATAGATATGATTATAAGGTATCAAATATTTTCAGTTGACGTGGAAGAGAATTACTGAGCAAATAAGAGAAATGACAGGGTCCAAACTGCAAATATTACATAATAAGTGAATGACAAATGAATGTTTGAGAATCAAATCAAAAATACAAAATGTGTGAGGGGTGATCTGCAAAATACCATTATATCACATGGGAGCGGACAATTTATCCACATGGCGTGTATATATCGGCTAGCAACCCTTTGAGGATGAAGCATCAAGATTAGATGTCGGAAGAGATCAGACAGATGGGGAAGAGCTTGATCCAACAACTAGGGCTTAAATCAGAGTTAAAGGATGATTAGATGGTAGTTGCTCTTTACCAAGAACATCGAAGAACTTAGGGCAGGACTCACTTCAAACTACAAAATCTCGATGCTCTGATTTTCTCCAAGGCAGTAGGTGTTCTAAGAACGTTACTGAAGTTGATGTGCAATTGCTGGAGGAGTCAAAATGGTCCAGGTCCGTCTAAAATGGCCAAGTGAAGGAGGTATACCTGGGACCTGTTCTCCTAGCTCGATGAAGCTTGAGAGGCCTCCTTGGAAGGTTTTTCTTATAGGAGATGGTTCGGGGACAAAAAATGGATCCACGGGAGGCTTTTGGGGTGGTCAGTTCGATGGAGGATGTAGGGGGTGGTGTTCCTCCGACGAATGATGGTAAAGAGGAACTGGATCTATCATTTCGTGTATGCGAGAGGTGGATGGTGGTGTGTCAGGTGTCGAGAAGGTGGATATGAATGAGATGAAGGTGACATACAAGAGGAGAGTGGTCAGATTGGTCAATAAGAGGTGGTGGAGCTGAAGCTCTGTCGATTGAAATAATTGGAAAATACTTAAAATCAATGCAAATTATACAAAATAAAGGCTACACTATGATGCTAACATCCTTAGGAATTGAAAAAGAAAATAAACATAGAGCTTACCAATGAGGTGTAACATAGAGTTGGAACTCCACGAACCTGATAGTGGGCCTAGATCGTTTCAGTTCTACTCCTAAATGTCTGCCCAAGGAGTTAATCAGACTCCTGCTGTCACCAGCAGGCTCGGATGCGTGAGGCTAAGGCTCGACCAGCCCGAGCCTCAAGGTTGGGGGGGGCGTGGCTCGATCAGGGTTGTTGGATCAAGGGCCTCCTACCCGATCCAACGGTGCCTGTACGTCGTGGTGGGGCGGACAGAGGCAATGGGCGGAGGCGACGGAGGTGGTGGACCCGAGGCTGGGCGACGAACAGTTGAGGCGGTGGTGTCGAGCGTGCGGGACCACGAGGCGGTGGTCGTGGGCGGCCGAAGGGGGAGGGTGCCTCACCTCGGCCGACACACGGTGCGAGGCGGCAGGCAGCGAGCGTCTGCCCGACTGCGAGCTGCAGAGGAACGGAGGTGGTGGTGTGTTCCTGCAAAGGTTAAGAAACAAGGGCGGAGCTTTGAGCTTGAGCGGTCGATGGAGGAAGGTATAGCCTGGAAGTTGGAGGTGCCAAGGGCTGCCTCCTGATGTTTGCATCAGATGGTCGACGAGGAGGCCTCGAAGCTTCTGCAGAGCGGAGAAGCGCTGCTACGAAGGCTAACCTTCGGATTACGCCTTAGTGTCGAGCCACTATCACCGGCCATGGAGGAATGGCGGATACTTCCAGAGGTAGTATGTGGTGGAGTTTTATAAGATAGGTTCGGGGAGGAGGCGTTTCATGGAGCGAGGCACGATGGTACCCGTAACGGCCAAAGCAGAGGGTGATGGCCAGGGGCTGCCGTTACATGCAAGGGAAGGAGTAATGCGCTGGGGCGTTACGCGCATATGGGGATGGCGGCGGTTGCAGGGAATAGAGAGGAGAAACGACGGCAGGGGGAGTTTTGGAAATGGCTGGAGGTGGAAGAAGAGGGTCACGTGCGCAACACGTGACCCGGGGAGGCCTGGAGAGAGACAAGGTGGGGGTGCCACGTAGCACGCCCAGGAGCTGCCATGTAGCGCCCCCAAAAAAATTTCGAAATTAAAGAGGTGAAAAGAAATAAGAGGAGACCTCGGATCGAAAAATTTCCTTTAGAAAGTTGTTTGTCTCGACGAGATCTACAACTTTCATGAAGGATCCAGGAGCAAAAGAGGTCACCTGTGCGAAGTGGTATTTTTGGTGGTTCTCCATGTGTATAGAGAACCGATTTTTGGGGTTTTATAATTTTTTTGGTGATTTTAGATAGGATAAAAATCTAGAAAAATTACTATAAAATACAAGAAAGTTATTTACGTACTAAACTATTTTTTTGTATTTTTAATAAATAAAAAAATAGGAGAATAAAATAGATGTCAGAAACAGACAACTTTTGTACAGACCGACAATGGACACTTGGACTCAGTCAGTTTCTTTGATTTCAGTTTTTTCTGGATTTGTATTTTTGTGTCGCTTAATAAAACTTTCATCAAAGAACACAAATGAAAAGAAATAAAGTTAAAAGGGTTAATTATGAACATGAAAACTTTGGTCAAAAGTAGCAAAAAGTTAAACTGCGCAAAAGAGGCCCAAAATCCAACTTTCACATATGAGCTCCGAATTTTACGAAATTGGTCTTGTTTTGAAGGTATTTGAAAATGGAGTACTTTAAAAATGAGTAAACCAAAATCAGACACTGTATGTAGGAGATATACTCATTTTAGTCTGTTAGATGTGAAATTAGATTTTGAGATTATTTGACACTTATTGGGGGAGTAAATTTCTTTGTATTTTTTATTTAATAAGTTAGTAATATCTACACAATGGAGGTGGTTTTGGATCAATCGGAGTTAGGATGGATTATTTAAAAATGTGAGAAGTTAGCGGCTTTTTAGGCTAATTTACACTTGGGATTTTTAATGCAATTATGCATGATGAAATGCAGATATTATTTACACATGTATGAATGCTAATAATGCTCTATCAATGATTAATTACAAGTGAATGATGGGGAACAGAGCCTAAATGACCAATTTTAGCATGATGAATACGGGATTCATCATATCCCTATACTTAAACCATGCTCGTCCCCGAGCATTAATGAATAAATGGCTTAGTTGAATACATCCCTGACTGTGCATGTGAATTTTCAAGGCTCAATTCATAGAAGACCCTTAATTTGAGTGATCCTAAAATTCTGGGCTCAACCATGCTTTAAGCAAAAGGTACCCAACTTCTCTAATTTTCAGACTCTCTGTTTGTACATATAGTATAAGGATATGATTCTTAGTGTACTGCATTCATGAGAGTCAAGTCGAGACATCACCCAAAGTTCCAATCCAAGAGACTCTCCGCTAGACCTAATCCTCAACACTAGGGAATAAGTCTATTCTTTCTTCAGTAAACCGTCTCATTAGTTTGTCAGACTTGAAAGTGTAGATGGACGGCCAGTTGATGGAGGGCATAGGATTGTGTCTAATTTTCTCTCCCTTTCATTGGAACAAGGTGCCTCTCGAGTGCCTTTTTACTCAACACATGTAAATTTTTAGATTGTTGACCAATGTGTCCGTCAAGAGAGTTGGAGTCGTCTGCACTTGTTTTCCTGGGAGTACACCGAGGTGTGTCTCTTTTGAGTATCTAAGATACCTTCGACACCCAGACTTGTAGTATTTACGATGCAGAGCCCTTTTTTTGGTGTCACCTGACTCCTTGGTCCTAATTAACGCTTGGTCCAAGTGGACACTTTGAAAATGTTTGGGAGCGCTCGCCATTGGTGGAAGCTCATTTATAATTTGACTTTGGTATTAGAGCTTTTTCTTTGCCATTTCTTTTCTTTTGTTGGCTAGATCCACTGCTTTTACCAAAAGTTGGCGCACACTGATCAACAATATTAATTAAGTTTCATCACACCCTGGCACTTTTAGGTAAATATCAAAGAGATAACATATGAATCTTGTTCATATACTGGCTAGGGTTTTGCTGACACTCAGGTTTTCTGAAGCCTTCATTAACTTTATTCATCTCATCAATCATGCAGTTGTGGAGGTGACTGTGCTGATCATATTCTTTTAAAGGTAGAGATGAAGAGTGCAATATAGCGCTCAAATCTTTCAAACTAGGGAAGTGTGGATATTTAAGTTTAGAAACCCTAATGACTAAGGCATGTTAACTTAGACTCTCAAGATCACAGAAATCTAGTGTCCTAAAAAATCCTCATGCCTTGAGTGATGGTGAATGTGTCAGGAATATATCAACCAAGGAATGCATTAAATGCTTGATGAAATCTAAGACCATGAATGACTTTTTTATGCAATGCAAAAGTTTTTTTTGGTGTGTTTTTTTGTGTTTTTTTAGATAAGTGTTATACACTCTACTTATACCCATCCCCGATATTAGATAAAAACGATTAAAGTACGAGCTATGGATAAAGTAGGTAAAAATTATACAAACACACCCCCTATACTTAGCTTGTGCTATGTCCTCATGCCACAAAGTGAAATGTTGACATAGCTCGTACTCAATATAGATGGGTTAATAAGAAGAGAAGTGATGTATAAACAATGGTAGCAGTCCCCCTATACTTAGGCTCAGGTCAGCCTAAGTATAATCGGATAATTACAGATGGGGAACCGGGTAGATTTGCGGATGTACAAGATCAAGGAGGTTTGCGACGGACCTTCTTGTGGGAGTGTGGAGGGAGATAGTATGGATATGTGGAGTGTGATGAAGAGGGGGCCGATGAAGAAGACCAGCCATCGTCGGAGTCGTCCTCAGGAGAATAGTAGTCGTCTGTAGAAGATCTCCAACTTTTGTTTATCAGGGGTAAGTGCCCTTGGATCAGAGCTGTATCTATTGCACTTATCTGATGTACCACCTTAGGACCGAACGAGGACTCTTCAGAAATCACCTAGTTTCTAAGGTCAAAGGTAACTTTCTTGGTCGGTTTGTTTTCTTGGGAAGTATCGGGAGGAAGTTGGACAGTCTTCATCTCCTTGTCCTGAGTAACTGATTTGGCATTTGTGATCCTCATCAGATGAATCCCCGTAAAAGTCGACCAATTCTTGAAGGGTCATGTGCTGCTTCGGTCGAGGGAGATTGTTCCTAGTGATTTTGTGGTTTATGGCAGGGGTTGTTGATGTCACTTTCGGATGATCGTGAATTTTGGTGACATCGAATGTTTCCGGAGTCGGTTCCTTATATGGTTCAAGTATCTCATGAATTACTGCCGACTCAAAGATTGGACCACTCAAATAATCGTGATGATCTTCAATAATATGGTCCAAATCTTCATAAGCTCCAAAATCTTGATTTTTCCTAGGAGCAGTGATAGAGTGGTGAGAATCCGAAGTTTGTCCAACAGTTAGTCTTTTAGGTGATTCTCCTAGGGTTTGTCTTAGTGTATCATGCGGAGATGTCTGATAATGTGAAATATAACAATCAGTTTCAAGTTAGTTTTCCTCAGAGCAGGTTGTGTCATTGGGGGTTTGTTCATCGTGGTCCAAGTTCGGGAACTTGATTTCCTGAGTCTCACAATCGACGATCGCCTTAGCGGAGGCTAAGAACGACTTTCCTAAAATGATAGGAGACTCAGACATCCTTCCAGGGTGCTCAATGTCAAGGACCGTAAAGTCCACCTTATGTTCTTTACCTCGAAAATTTACGACGACAGAAACGATCCCCCGCGGTCTTTTGGTAGATCGATCGGGTAATTGAACGATCACCCTAGTCTTTTTCAGTTGTCTGAGTTTGAGTTGGTCAAAGACGGACTTGGGGAGGATGTTTAATGTGGAGTCGTCATCTAACCGAACATGAGTGAATGTTGAATCCTCAATTTCACATGTGATCCACGTCAACCTCTTGACCTTGCGACTTTTGATTTTATGATTCATCACCAAAGAACTAGCCATAGATATGACATGATATTCAGTCCTGGATCGTTTCTTGCCCGTCTTTTTGGGGTTCAGTCGACTCTTCGCAAATCTCTTAATATCGGGCGCATATTCTGTGGCTTTGATCAATAGAAGCTCTAAAATCAGACTCTTCTAAAATGCTTCCATTTCAGAATTGTTCAATTTTTTTGAATTTTCAAAATTTTCAAATTTTTTAGTATTTTCTATAATATGGTCAGTCGGGGGGTCATAGGTCAGCGGTGGCTGTGCTTGATTGTGATGATCCAGTGGTTCACATGGTGATGGCCTTACTTCTTCTGAATTTTGCATGGACTGGATGAGATCATATATTCTCTCAGTTAAAGTGTCTGCTCCATGATTAATCCGAGCAATCTCATCCTCAAACATCTCATGACTAGTGATTGAATAATCATTCTCCATGTGTCGTGATTCTGGCATGTAACCTCGAATAGAGTACCGATTGTTCATCAACATTGTGGTCTGGTCATGAATTGTATTTCCTTGATTTTGGTTTTCTCATGGATTGTCGAAGGAAGATTGATTGTACTCAAGAGGATAGTCATTCTGAGTAGAGGATGGTTCAAGAGGCTGTGAGATCATAGTAACCGGAAATCATGTTCTGTTGTCAATATCGGTCACTCTATTATTCATCCTCGATTCTGGTCTCTCTCTCATGTTCATAAGATTGTCAGAATGTGAGAGAGGGCTATTCCAAGAAGAAGTGTGGTCATAGGGTGGGATGTATGGGCGGGAAGAGACTGATGGCTGAGGGGAACTTGATTTGAATGGCAGGTTCCCCTGAGGAGTGTGAGAAGAAAAATGTCGGGACATGGTCGTGGAGATCGGGAAAGAAGACCATTGTGCCGACATCTTGTCAAGAGGGATGGAGTAATCAGCGAACCACGATTTGCTTGCGATTGCAAGGTCTTTGACGCACACAAATCAAACACAAAATAAACACGTTGATTCACCCACTCAACACTGGTGAAGGCACATTAGGGTTTGGCCGCTTATCTTTTCAATTTTAATTTAGTGACAAAACAATCTTGCAGATTAAGCGGAGTTGTTAGGTACTGAAATATTTCACAAAGACTATCTCGAGTTCGTACAACTAGTTGCACCTACTCTCAGCCAGTATAGGTGTAAGTACGGACCATTTAAACGGCTACCCGTGTTACTTGAGGACAGAGCCTTCCGCAGTATCCTCTAAACCACCCACTCTGCTAAGGGAAGTCAGACCGTAAAACGGCTACCTGAGACCCTCACTGAAAAGTAGCTAATTGTTTTTTAAAGAAGTAGTCTCTGTGAAATTCCTCAGTTTTGGCTCTATTCAAGGTGTGCGTTCTATTCCTTACAAACAATGAGTGGGTTTCTCTCCACCAGACACAGGTTAATTTTATGTCAGTTATTTACAGTCGCTTTGATTAGCAGTCTCGATTTTAAGTTAAGGCTATCACTGTAGTTTATGTGAGCACAAAAATTCACGCCTAACGAACAGTCCCAGTTCCTTTAAATCCTAAGTTGTAAAACTTTAATACAGGATAATCGGAAAGCCGATGCAAACGTAAATCAATGATGCATGCTTAAGAGAAGGACTTACAGTGAATCCTCGCGTTCTTCATGCGGGATGCAAGACAAGGAATTTAAATTTACACTAAATGGTATGCACAGATGGAAAATGCCCTAAACAGATAGTTCCATTAGCAGGAAGAATTGATTGAAATTTTTAGCTAATGTTGAACGATCTACAATGCATTTAGTTAATGAATGTGTAGCTTAAAAATTATGAGCATAATAAAATAATTCTAATCTAGCATATGTGCTCCTAAATTCTACGTCATGCCACGGAGAGTCCAGTCCTGAATATTACAAATTAACAGGGTACGAGGAGAGAGGGACCCTGTGAATAATGCAGAAAAGTAAATCTATAATAACTCTCTCTCCCAAAATTAAAATTTAATCTCCTTCCTTGTAGATACTTGAATTGAATCCAAAATATGCTCCAAGTAGTTTCTGCAAAGAGAGAAATTACGGTTAGTATCTGAAGTAAGAGAGAAATGTAGAATAACATGCAGAAAATGACACAAAAATTAATTTTACAAAAATTAATTACAAAAAAATGATTTAAAACCCTAAAAATTCATCGTTCCCCGGCAACGACGCCATTTGATGAGCGTGAAATTCACCTCTTTAATATTGATGAATTGTAGTATAGGAAGTGAATTTCGGTCGATCAAAATACCACAATCTTTGAATGTTGTGGAATATTTTTTTACTTGGCAAGTCTACCAAGGTCGAACACATGGAACGGTGATTTTAAGTTGCGTGGTCTTAAATAAAATTAAATAATTAATTACTGTTTGATTAGTTTCTATGTCAGAAGACTATAATGAAGATGCGATGCAATGTGAAGAAGAATAAACAGAGCAAATGACAAGGCGCGAGATTTATGATTTTGTACAATTTTAATCCAAACAATGATGATCAATATCCTCGAAATTGAATCACATATCAAAAGGGAATTCAGAAAATGTGTTTTTAATCAAACTTCATGTTGCAAGCTAGGAGATTAATCAACGAATAATCTTGTCAAAAATTCCCTGTAATTGTAGTCCTCAGATGAATCAAATCAGATAAACTATCGAAGTTGAAATTAACTCTGTCCAAATTGAAACCCCTACAAAGATTAAATTGTTAAAGAATATGATCAATAATTCCTTTTTCTTAAACAAACGAGTTTCTGCAATAATTGATCAGTAATCAAGTCATAAATTAACCTACACTTGTCAATAGAGATCCTCAAATGATAATTATCAATAAACATCTCAGATCTGTCCAAAAATTATGTCAAGTGGTAGAATATGGAAAGAGCTTCAAAACGACATATTATATGCTAAAAACGGAGTTTGTATGAAAAAGATATGCTCAATTGAAACTGCAGGGACTAAAATGTAAATAAAACGAAGTTTTCCTTGCAAAGAGGTTCCTAGAGGGGCATATCTATAATTTCAAAAAGTCGGCTAGGCCCTTTTGTAATTTACCCCTGGCGGGGGTGTTTATGCAAATTCTGGAACAATAGAGGGCCTCAGTGCAATTTTTCCCAGCGCACGTGCGTAGCACGTGCGCCTGGAGGCTCAGGGGCGGACCAGGAGGCTCGGGGTATCGAGCCTGTGGTTCGAGTGACGAACCTGAGGCTCGGGAGCGGGCCGAACCTGAGGGAGGCTCGGATGCCCGAGGCTAAGGCTCGACCAGCCCGAGCCTCAAGGCTGAGGGGGGCGTGCATGGTTTGATCAGGGCCGTTGGATCAAGGGCCTCATGCCCGATCCAACGGTGCCTTTACGTCGTGGTGGGGCGGGCGGAGGCGATGGGCGGAGGCGACAGAGGTGGTGGACCCGAGGCTGAGCGATGAACAGCGGAGGCGGTGGCGTCGAGCGTACGGGACCGCGAGGCGGTGGTCGTGGGCGGCCGAATGGGGAGGGTGTTGTACCTCGGCCGACACACGGCGCGAGGCGGCAGGCGGCGAGCGTTCGGCCGACTGCGAGCTGCGGAGGAGCGGAGGTGGTGACGTGTTCCTGCAAAGGTTAAGAAACAAGGGCAGAGTTTTGAGCTTGAGCGGTCGATGGAGGAAGGTATCGCCTGGAAGTTAGAGGTGCTAAGGGCCACCTCCTGATGTTCGCTTTAGATGGCCGGCGGGGAGGCCTCGAAGCTTCTGCAGAGCGGAGAAGCGCTGCTATGATGGCTAACCTTCAGATCACGCCTTAGTGTCGGGCCACTGTCACCGGCCATGGAGGAAGGCGGATACTTCCAGAGGTGGTGTGCGGTGGAGTTTTGTAAGATAGGTTCGGGGAGGAGGCGTTTCATGGAGCTAGGCACGGTGGTGCCCGTAACGGCCAAAGAAGAGGGTGATGGCCAGGGGCTGTCTTTACATGCAAGGGAAGGAGTAATACGCGGGGGCGTTACACGCGTACGGGGATGGCGGCGGTTGCAGGGAACAGAGAGGAGAAACGACGGCAGGGGGAGTTTTGGCAATGGCTGGAGGTGGAAGAAGAGGGTCACGTGCGCAACACGTGACTCGGGGAGGCCTGGAGAGAGACAAGGTGGGGGCCACGTGGCACGCCCAGGAGCTGCCACGTGGCGCCCCCAAAAAATTTTGAAATTAAAGAAGGGAAAAAAAGTAAGAGGACACCTCGGATCAAAAAATTTCCTTCACTAAAGTTTTGTTCGTTTCGACGAGATCTACAACTTTCATGAAGGACACAGGAGCAAAAGAGGTCACCTGTGCGAAGTGGTATTTTTGGTGGTTCTCCATGTGCATAGAGAACTAATTTTTGGGGTTTTATAATTTTTTTGGTGATTTTAGAGAGGATAAAAATCTAGAAAAATTACTATAAAATACAAAAAAGTTATTTACACACTAATTTATTTTTTTGTATTTTTAATAGATAAGAAAATAGGAGAATAAAATAGAAGTCAGAAACAAACAACTTTTGTACAGACCGATAATGGACACTTGGACTCAGTCAGTTTCTTTGATTTCAGTTTTAAACTGGATTTAGATTTTTATGTCTCTTAATAAAACTTTCATCGAAGAACACAAATGAAAGGAAATAATGTTTAAAGGGTTAATTATGTACATGAAAACTTAGGTCAAAAGTAGCAAAATGTCAAATTGCGCAAAAGAGGCCCAAAATCCAACTTTCACATATGAGCTCCGAAATTTCCAAAATTGGTCTTGTTTTGAAGGTATTTGAAAATGGAGTACTTTAAAAGTAGGTAGACCAAAATCCGACATTGAATGTAGGAGATATGCTTATTTTAGTCTGTCAGATGTGAAATTAATTTTTGGGATTATTTGACACTTATTGGGGGTAGTAATTTTTTTTGTATTTTTTATTTAATAAGTTAGTAATATCTACACAATGGAGGTGGTTTTGGGTCAATCGGAGTTAGGATGGATTATTTAAAAATGTGAGAAGTTAGCGACTTTTTAGGCTAATTTACACTTGTGATTTTTAATGCAATTATGCATGATGAAATGCGGATATTATTTACACATGTATGAATGCTAATAATACTCTATTAATAATTAATTACAAGTGAATGATGGGGAACAGAGCCTAAATGACCAATTTTAGCATGATGAATACGGGATTCGTCAGAGCCCCCCATTGGTCCACGCGGATTTCTAGAGGACAAAAATAATTAATAAAAGAATTTAAATTAAAAATAAAATGGTAAATGGATTTATTCAGAAAAACTCTAAGCATAAAAAATATTTTTTGTTTTATGATGTATTTAATATGAGTTTTATTATTTTTATGACTTAATTTATTAGAAGATACTTTTTAGGTGTATATTTATCGGTACATTTACCTATGTTTTATGTATTTTATTTTAATTTGGTATTTTGGTTATTATTATTTTATTTTCCTAATTTATCAATTTATAAATTATTTTTCGATACACAAACATATTTTTTTATATTTTTCTGATATAATATGTACACTTAAATAAATATGTATACTTATTATATAGGTATAAGTATAGGTTTTCATTTATGTATTTATGTATTTTATTTTTTTAGTATTTTATTTATGATTTTATTATATTATAAATATATATATTATAAATAATATTTATAAATTTATAAATATATAAAATTATAAAAACATACAGAATAAATAAATGAATAATTTATTCATGCGCATTGTACAATAGGTGTCCAAAACCTAACTTTTACATATTAATTCCAAATTAAATGAAACCACTATCGTTAGATAGCTTATTAAAAGTTATATATAAGTGATTTTTATACTTTTTTTAATTTTTATGGAAAATATATGGGTCTGGGAAGTCTGGGTTTTGATTTTTATTTAGAGTATAAAATGTACACTATATATTATTTTTGTGTAAACTCAGTTTTATATTTTCCTATATATTATTATGTACAACTTTTATGTGCAAAGTTTCTTTATTTTTTAGGTATAAATAATAAAAAATAAAATAGGTCCTAAAATAAATTTATTGATGAATAAAAAAATTAGCTTTTTATCGGATTTTTGGCCCTTATCTCCCCCTACTTTATTCTTCATCAATCAAATCAATCCTTCACTTGGTCTCAGGATTTAGGGTCATAATTCCTTTTCTTTTCTTTTTTTTATTGTATAATTTTGGAATTAAAAAATACAGTATTTATACAACAAAGAATAAATGTTAATTTATACAAATAAATTTTATTTACATGCATAAGCTAGGGTTTTTATGGCCAAAATGCTAGAATAAAGGTGATGAAAGGGAGATTCATCTCCCCATATACTTGACTTTTCTAGTTCCTTGCAAACAATTATGCAATAAGTACAGAAAATAAAATAAAAATAAAGAAAGAAATTTGATTAATTTTAATTATCAAACTTTTCTTTATTAAATCGAATTCTGGAGCTTAATTCATACCCTTAGATTTTAAGTGTGGTCGGAACCCTAATGTGAAGTGGACTCGAAACCCCTCAGCCTCTAGGACACCTACTCTATTCAAGTCTCCTCAATAACCAGGTTAGAATGGATCAACTCATACGCAAACCTTTATGACTATGAATCTATTTTCGACAATGTGTGAGATATAGCTCTCCTTGGCTAAAGCGGTAAAAGTCAGTCTTCTCCAACATAGTGACCCTAATGCCACAATCCAACAACTCTTTCCTCGAGAAGCAGGGTATCCCCCTTCGAAGTTAAATTAGCAACCAACTCAAGAAGAGGAGATGGAAAGAAGAATGGATGATAGCTAGTGTAGCTACCTATCCTAGGATGCTTGGCCAGTGTAGCCAAGGCATTTGGATAGAGGATCACATGAATATGACTTTGAATCTCAATCTTGATTATTGAGTATACAAATATATACTTTGATAGGAATTTTATTTTCAATCAGGCATGTCTACTTTTTCGAAGTTTTTGATCTTTCCATTATTTTGAAATACTATATACAACAACATTTACATAAGGACTTTTTCCTCTTGAAACAGTGGACTATCCCTTTTTTGAAGCATTATTACAACCCACAGTCTTTAGACCTTGTTGCTACTGGATTGGATTGTGGTACAATAGAAACAAAAGGGTGATTTCTGATTTTCCATTGGCTTGTGTCTCATGCCGATAAATCCAACCCTCTACTACTTCAACTAAGGTGAGCAAAGTGCAAGGTGAATGTGTGTAAGCTAGGTCATTATGAATAAGAGTCGTGTGTGCTTTAAATACTCTACTTAGGTAGTCAATATGACATTGAATTTAGTCTTGTGTTTCCAAAATAATTAAGTCTAATAGACCTGAAGTATCTCAATTCCGGATCCTATAAGGTCCCTATGATTAAGTAGATTTAGGTCCAACCAAGCTCCGATCATCGGATTTTATTTAGACTAGTTCAATCATCAATCTCAATCCGAAAAATGCAAATGCGATGCAAATGATATATAAAATGCAGAAAATATTTTTGTGATGCAATTCTCTAACTTTGAACTTTTTATGGATTTTTGAAAAGTTTTGCAATTTTTTTATGTATTTTTAATTTTCTTAATTTTTTAGGAATTTAAGGGTTAGTATAGAATACGTACATCTATATATACAAGAGTTCTTAAATTCTGTATAGGAATTAGGGTAGAGGATTTTCAATTTGAGTGTTTGTTATTTTTATATACAATTGGTTAAGAATTTTTTGTAATTTGTATATTCCTCAAACTTATTAAAAATAATTTTATAAACAATTTTGAAAAGTATAGTTAAAAATAAATTTTACAAACAATTTTATACACACATTTACAAACTCGTACTAAGTATAGAAAAACCTATACTACAATGACTAAAGAACCAAGGAATGAGATGTTGAACATCACCCCATACTTAGAATGAAATAATCCTAAATATAGAAGATTGTACACAAAGTAGGGAGGGTCAAGTGTGGGAATGTATGAAATCATCGGCTCGACTTGTCTCCCCAATATTTAGAGTAAAATATCACTACATATAGACAGAATATCAAGACATGAGGAGATCTATGAGAGATCAAAAGAATGAACAACTTGGGCTTCTCACCCCCTATACTTAAGACAAAGTACATCCTAAGTATAGAAGTCATAAAAGGGGTGAATACCTTTTTGGAAGAATTAGAAAATATAAAAGGAAAAGAAAAAATAAAAGAAGAAAGAAGAAAACAAAATTATATTTTGTAATTTTATGCTCAAGTGTCTAATACATTTTCCTCTATGAGCTCATCTTAAAACACTACTTCAATGTAATCGACAATAGACAGAAATACACCGTGCTCTAGATATGTCTTTCGCAACTATCTATTAAGTACAAACGGTTGTGCGCCTGATGAAGCCACATTTCATCATCTTTATTCTATCATTTTGGCATCAAAAACCCTAGCAAATGCGTATATATAGCATTTATTCATGCATTTTAGCATTCATGCATATGTGTGTAAATATTGTATAAAATGTGGTTTTTAAAGACAAAATTGTAGAATAAAGAAAAGAAAAGAAAAAGAATAAAATATTGTAAATATTTTATGACCCGAAACCCCGAGACCTAGGCATGTCGATGACTAGGTCGACAAGGAATAAAGTAGGGGGAGATAAGGGCCAAAAATACAACAAAAATACCTTTCATTTCATTCATTCTTTTTCATTTTGGGACCTATTTTTGGTTCCACTTTTTATACCTCAAATAAAGAAACTTTGTACATGAAAGTTGTAGATAATTAAATAAAAAATACAAAATTTATTTCACTCAAAAATAATGTATAGATAAAAAGTTATGATATGAATAAGAGTCCAAAACTCCAACTTCCCAGACCCGTATCTTGCAAATAAAAACTAGAAATGTATCAAACTCACCTTTAATTGTATATAGCGTAAAATGATCTATTTAATGGAGGTGGTTTCGTATTTTTCGGAGTTACGGTTTGAAAGTTGAGTTTTGGACCCCTATTGTATACTTGTACAGATTAAAATATTCATTTTATTATTTATTCATTATTTTTGTATTATATTTTTATAATTTTGTAAATATTATTTATAATATATTTGTATATTAAAATCAGAATAAAATACAAATGAAAGTCAAAATAAAATACTTGTAAATAGAATTCATAGGTATAACACATGTATCTATACCTATAATTTTAACACTTTTATTTTATTAAGTGTATAAAATACCTCAGAAAAATCAAATAAAAATATATTTAAGTGCATAAAAGTATTTTATAATTTTATAAAATAATAAATATAATTAAAGAAATTAAAATGCACAAAATAAAAATCAAGTAATAAAATATATAAGTATTGTACCTATAAGGGGTACAAAGGTAACTTACAATAATACACATCATAAAAATAAATAAAATTTACATAGAAGAGGGCTAGTTTATAATGCCAAGGGACCTAAAGAATTGAGAAAGCTGTAAAGTGCAAACTCTAAAATACTTCATAAAAAAATAAACATTTTTTATTTTATATACAAAAATTAATAAAATCCTTCTTTATTTTAAATCGAATTTCTAAGCATTTTTTCCAATTTTTTTGGTTGGTCCACGTGGACCAACCAGACTCATGCCTTGTTTGACCTCGGTCAACTCTCTGACCGAGGTCTGCCAGGGCGTCAGAGCTAGTTTTTGTCCTCTTTTGAGGATTTTCTAGGATACTTTGTATCTCTATTCACGAATCTTCCTTCTTGACTTTTGTTCTCCTTCGATCAAGGAATCACGCCCCGATGAAAGATTGGGTTTTGGATCACTGGTCACCCTCGTGCGCTTCGATCTTTGGACCCTGTCCGCCACCTCTTCAAAAAGCCCCTTTGACCTTCGATTTGATTTTGATCCTTCTTCCGCCACTTTCGCCCGCAAACCTCCAGCCCATTGCATTCCTGGTGACAGCAGGAGGCGATTCGAGCTTGGGTTCGCGCCGCCTGGTGTTGAATCGAAGTAGATCCAGCCCCTCGACGGAGCTCCGTCGCGAGTTCTCTCCGTCGTCTCTGGTGAGCCTCACCCCCTTCTTTTTTCCCTTTTCTCGAAGCTCTAGCTTAGTGTAATCTAGAATAGTAACAGTTTAGGTTTTCTTTGCGTTAATCGCCGTGAATCTACGATCAAAGACCACGGTGAAGCTTAGCTCCGCCTCCACCTTCTGGCCACCTCCATCATCTATAGCCTCCAAGATCACCTCCATCTTCTTCCTTGTCACTCCGTCATCACGAACCACCCTTCCATCCACCTCGATCTCTCCCAGATCGAGCGATCAGAGCTCCCATCTCCGCCCGTCGCCGGAGCACCACGCCCGAGCCATTCACCACCTCCATCCAACCCGAGAACACCCCCAATCGCCTCGCCTGGTTTTTGTGCTTCTAATCCTGCAGGTCAGAGCCCAAGAGGAGGCTCTATCGAGCCTCGACAACTCGGGGAAGCACCTCCCAGGTCACCGCCGCCGTCTGTCTTCATCTCGCCGTCTCCGGCTCGCTTGAGACCTCCATTCGACGCGGAGGAGCCCCAGGATCATTTTGCCCTTTATCCTAGGGCCATAGAGGCCATGTGTCGGCCGAATCCACTCGCCAGAGCTCGCCGGGGAGAGTATTCTTCGTGAACCTCTCTCCACCATTGGATCAGAAGCAACCTCCATTACGCACAGGAGCCGTCAGATCGTCAGCACCCTCCACCGTCGGATCTCGTTGCGGGATCAAATCTTGGACGTCCGTGCGAAGCGCCATCGGGCCACCAGAACAGGGCACGTGGATAAGTGGATCGTCCTCGGCCGCACGATCTCATCTTGGGTATTTTGCACTTTCAACCCAAGAGTTTTTGTATTTACGTTTTAATCCTAAAACTTTCATCTGCAGTTTAAAAATATTTGCAATAACTGCATTTAAGTCCCTGAACTTCTTTTATTTGTACTTCAGTCCTCGGCCACGTCACCTCACGTGACTGGGCCGCGTGACTTTGGGTATTTTGCACTTTTGATCCCGAATTTTCATGTAATTGCAGTTATACCCCTGTGCGTAGTAGTCTAAATATATTTCTGGGATAATTGCATGTTTGTCCTGCCGGTTTTAAGTATTTGCAAATATGCCCCTGTGAACGACAGATCACATGGTTCGCGCATGTATTTTTGGTACCATTTGCACCCAAGCCCCTGGATGTTTTTATAATTGCACTTCTACCCCTGCAAGTTTAGGATTTTGTGTGTTTTGCTTTATTTATTTCACGCATCATTAAAGTGCCAAAAATTCCACAAAAATTAAGCTCCTGTTAACTTGCACTCTCACGCCATATTTTTGCATTGCTTTTTCATTGCATTTTAATATTTCTTAAAATAAAAATATGCAGTTTTCTTACTGTTCGCATTGGAAAACCCATAAAAATTAGCAAAATGTTTTGAAAAATTCCAAGAAAATTATATTTTGTGTGTTTTATCATACTTTAGTTCAATCCAAAAATCATTAAAAATTCCAAAAGAAAAACCCTAAAAATTAGAAAACCCTAAAAATCTTCATAAAAATCTAAAAAATCATAGAAAAATCAGAAAAATATAAACTCAGTTGCTGTGTCTACCTTATTTTATTCCCTATATTCTAAAGTTAATTTGAGGAATTTCGGGTACTGTTTAGTATTTTTCATCCTCATTTTGATTTCGGCCAGCAACCTAGTCCACTATTTTCTTATAATTTGACTTTTGAAAATACCAAAAACATTTAGAAAAATCCCCAAAAATCACAAAAAATCTTAAAAATATAAAAAGACAAAAAGATTTTATTTCTTGATTTTTGAGTACTTTGACATATTTTTACAAATACATTTTCCTCTCTTTCTTCTTATATTGTATATATACTCCTATATTGAAAAAGGACATATAAAAAAATATAAAATATAAAAAACCAGAAAATCAAAATACAAAAAAATTATAAAATTAAAAATTAAATAAAAAAATTAAAAATTAAAAACCCACAAAAACCTTGATTGGCTAAGTAGTTCATTAGACCTAGACTTTAACTTTTTGTCTACGCTCTACACCTTTGTTTCCTGTGTTCGACCCTAGTGCTTGCCATTGTACATTTTTAGTAGTGTATAATAAATTTTAATCCTTGCTGTTGATTGCTTGATTAATTGTGTGGGTTAATTGTTGACAAACGGGAAAGCTTGAGTAGTCGCCTCAGCGACAGTGAGTCTGATTTGTCAAACCATCATTAGCGGCTCTGCAATCTCGTTTTTCAAAATGCGCCGTTGCCGGGGAGCATCGACTTGTAGAGTAGACTTGTGTCTCTTTATTGCTTAGCCATTTTTATTATCTGCTTCTATTGCATAACTTGTTTTGAACTGTCTGACATCCCTTTCTTGTTTTCTTACGAGGGACCACTGACCGAGGAGGATCGCCTAGGGGATCCTGAGCAGCCTCGGGAGGAGGAGTCGACTATTCTATCCTAGCCGGCAGGAGAGAGCAGGAGGACTTGAGAGAGAAGAGATAGATAGTTTTTTCTCATTTTTGGTGAGAGAGAGACATTTGATCATTTGTAATAATACAGGTACCCTAGACTTTGGACACTCGGGCCCAATTTCCAAGTGTCTGTTCACTTGAGGGCTCACCGCGGTTTTCTTCGCGTGTCTCGACTGTCATTTGCTGTTTTCTTTTCCTTTTTCCTTTCTTTTGTGGAATGAGCCCTTAGATTTTAGGCATCGCTTGATCGATTAGATTAGGTCCAAAGACCCTAATAACCATTGCATGTACCTATAGTGCATATTTGGACTTAGTTTAATTAAATAGTTAAATCATCTTCTTAGATCCGCTGCACCACGAGCCCACCCCATCAAGTGCTACTCCTGAACTCGATTTCTCGAGAAGAGGAGGGGTGGGTCTAGACCAGACACTTTGGATCGAGGGTTGGTGATTAACTTGTGGTTCTTCACGCTAGCAATTGCTTGCTTAGGACGATTTCCTTGTGCATATCGACATATAGTATAGGTTTATAAATTCCTGTTTTGCATCCCGCATGGAGAGAGTTGGGAGTCACTGTAAGTCTTCTATCTCTGCATTCATCATTTAGGCACTAAGGTGAGATTTCCATCTTAGTGCTACTTGCATTGGCTTTTCCGACTCTTCTCTCCCTCTGTTTTTGGATCAAATAGGAATCAAGAAAAAAACAAAAACGTTAGGCACTTGTTTGATTTACTCAAAAGAAGCGATAACACAAAAAAAATAAAAAAAAAAAATAAAAAAGGGACTGCTAAGAAAACTTTGACCTAAATAAAATTGGTAATTGGACTCATTGATTGGGGAGAGTCACACTCTCACTTGTATTCAGGTTGCATGGGAAGGTCTCCTTCCAAGTGAGCAGAGTGCTTCGTAAGGATTAGAGCCCAAAACCCAGTCTGTGGCTGCCTTGTGTATCGCCTGGATTTCCGAAGTATTGGCGCTTCTATCGTACGTGGACGAGTAGGGCTTGGTCAACATTGGTGACTCTCTATTGTGCAGAGCATCGACCTTGTCCGAAGTATCGAGCCTAGGCCACGCCTTCACGGTGGTGTCTATCTCATCGTCTTGCGTCCGAGTAGGTTCTTGCACGCTCACGGGTGATTCCGTTGCGAGTTCCGAAGTATCGGTTTCGCCTATTGGCTTCCTTTCTCTATTTCTTTGGCTGAGTAGGGATCCAGGAAGGGTTACGAGGACCTCAAAAAGTGCAGACTACAGGTTACACATGAGGAGGACAAGTACGGGATACTCTTCCGATAGTACTCTCTCTCCTATAGGCGTAGCGCTCTGAGGACTCGTTAAAAGATAAATGCCTGAATTCATCTCAAAACTACAATGATAATAACTGAACCCTTACGGCTTCACGTGTTGAGTTGGTGAATCCCCTTGCTTTGTGTTTGATTGCTAGTTGGATTAAGGTCAAGATCAAAAACACCGCGCCCTTGCGCCATTTTTTTGCTCTCCTTCCATTTGACCCTTGCTCATTGTGAGCCTTCTACTATTTTACAATCCTTTTATTCCTTGTTCACCATCGTGCTATTCATCCATCATCTTCTCTTCTGACCTTCTCAAGATGTCGTCACACGGATGGTTCAGTCGGGACCTCGCCGACGCCCACATCGATTCCGTATCGGCAACATCTTCCATAAAGAGGGGTGATCTCCAAGAAGTCAGTTCGGATCTCGCGAATGTCTCCTTGGACTCCCCTATTCTTGCTTCTTTCAACACTTGCCTGTCACCAATGAATCCGCTGTTCGGGATGGACTCGCAACCCGAATTAGCTCTTCCCCTTCAAATAAACCCGGGATTACTCTTGTCCCCGAAATAACCCCTTGTGGATGGAGATCGATTTCAGTCAATATCCTATGCTCCGTTCACAACATTCTGGGATTGACCTTAATTCCAGATTCATCTCGACAGTGGGTGCTCAAGAAGATACTGATCAGGGATTGCTTCGTCATGCAGATTCTTCACCCGATCACGAGCCAGAAATTCAAGTTCATTCTGAGATGGCAGGAGGAAGAGGAAAGGGACCACAACCCCCACCTGAGCCTGAAGTCAATCCGGGGGAGGGGCAATATACCACACAAAATGAAGTTAACAGTCAGCTGTTGGCTTCCATTCAAGCCATCCAGCAGCAGTTGACTAATCAAGCCCTGGCCCAGACCGCTTTCCAAGATATGCTGAACGATTTGAGGAGGAGGGCCGATGCAAGAGATGATCGGAGGGAGGATGATCCGAACCAAGAGACTGATTTTGAAGAAGTTAGAGATGAGTTCTCAGTGGGAAGACCAGAATTCGACGCAGCGGAAGCAGATCCACCGCAGCCCAAGCCTACGCTCAAGGAAACATACAACCCAGGAGCAGGATGCATCACTGAGTGGATTCAGGTTCCACGTATGCATGCCCACTTCGAGCTGAAACCGCAATTTCTGTCCCTGCTTCCCACATTCCACGGGAATACCACTGAGGAACCATATATCTTTCTCAAGAAGTTTAGCCGCATCTGTGCCACTCCTCACTACCCTGGCATTCCTCTAGGGGTAGTCAAGATGACCGCCTTTCCCTTCAGCCTTCAAGACAAGGCCCTATATTGGGTCGACCATCTTGGAAAGGTCGTCACGACATGGGAGGATCTAAAGTTTGCATTTCTCCATAAATTCTATCCTCTTGGGTGATTGAATCAGATGTGTGCCCGTATCTCCAGTTTATGCCAACAGCCACACGAGACTATCCATGAAGCATGGGAGAGATTCAAGGACCTGCAAGAAAAGTGCCCCTACCATGAAATCCCAAAGACTAGTCTCGTGCAGCATTTCTTTGGGGGGCTATCACTTGAGAGACAAAAGCTTGTAGATGCCGCTTGCAGCGGTTCGCATTTCAACAAGGACGAGGACGTGGTATGGAATGTCTTCGAGGAGATGGCTGAAGGAGAAGCCGCCCAATCCTCGTTCAGAGCATACATGAAGGTACCAACCACCATCAGCAAGCCAGTAAACACGGCTTCTCACGCCGAGGATAAGGATGAGAGCTCCAACCTAAGCATCATTGGGAGCCACTTGTCTAAGGTGGACATCATTGAGAAGAGGTCGCAGGACCTCGAAAAATTATCGATCATTGAGAAGAGGACCCATGGTCTGGAAAAGCTCGCCCAGATCTCCCAACAACTGGAGCAGCTCGTTTGTGCATTGAATGCAAACATGTGCAATGTTGTGTCTACTTCTGCCGAGCCGAATGCTGAGAAGAAGGAGCCTACAATGCAGCAGAACCCTCAGCCGACTCCACCTCAGCCCCAGCCTATTCAGCATGTGTATTACGTGCAGTTTTCGGAGCAGACACAGATGGTTGTACATCAACCTGAGCCCCAGCTAGCTTACTCCGAGCAGTTCTCTCCACCCCCGCTACTGATTCAGGAGATCAATGACGTATGGGACAATGAAGCGCAACTGACCCGTCCTCAGGGACATTCTCAGGGTCAGAACATGGGCAACAAGCCCTATCACCAGTAGCAGCAGGGTGGGAGACCCTTCCAGCACTCCTACCAATACCAGCCTCCATCTCACGGTAACACCTGGAGGCAGAATTACCAGCACGGGCCTCAGCAGTCCGGATACCGCGGACAGGGATATCATCAACAACCGGCTGCTCAATACAACCAGTTGAATTCACAGTATTCCTCCAACCCTCATCCTCACCAATTTTCCCAAGGCTACCAGTCACAATCTCAACAGCCTTACCAGCACTCTAGGCCCCAGCAGGGGGATTCCTCTGAGATTGTGCCGATTAATCCGGCCCTGGCCTGTTCAGAACAATTAATGAAGAACATGGCTGAGATGACCCAGAAGATCGACGACCTTACGGCTGCCAAGACCGTCATACCAGCCCAGGTCGAAGCCAATCCGAACAACTTCCGACGCAAGGAGCAGGTAGCCGGCAGTGTCCAACCCGAAGCAGGTGAATTTAATTGTTTTTTATCTAATGCTATTACTCTCAGGAGCGGTAGGACACTCCAGCCATCAGCGACGGTGAAGGGAAAGCATCTTGCATCTGACGGGGAATCGTCAGTCCAGGCAACACCAGGGCCAAGCAGCATTTTATGAACAGCACCAACATTCAGAAAACCACAAAAAAATGAAGAAAATGACAAAACACAAAAAGATAGCAGCAACCCCGGTGGAGATCGGCCAGCATTGGAGACGCCTGCACCTGCCTCACAGTCAGTTCCTGACAGGAGCATCATTGCACCTGCAACGAGTCCAACGCCAGCACCAGAAGCCGAGCCTATCATTTTTGGTCCACAAATTGTAGATGAACCCATTCCTTTTTGCCATCTACCTATACACGACAGTATGGATACTCTTTTGAATGAAATTGATGAAGATGTTGTAAATATTCCTTTCCCTGAAGCAATGAAAAAGCACAAAAAAATGAAAATTTTGAAAAATGCTTTGTCTGATCCGTCCATTATAGAAATCATCCAGAATTTGGTGCTGAATATGCCATTAATGAAAGCTCTTGAGTACATGCCGGCTGTAAAGAAAGGATTGAAAGAGGCATGCACAACCAAGCGCAGGCCGCACCCTCACAACTCCAGAAGCAAGGGTGGCAAGTCTGAAAAGCATATCCTCACAATGGCCACCGTTAATGCCATCAGCAACCTCCCGGATAAAAAGCCAGATATGGGAGCACCTCTTGTGCGTTGTTAGATGTTCAATCAGGAGTTTAAACGAACACTTCTCGACAGCGGGTCTTCTGTCAACTTGATGCTAGCCTCGTTACTTACGGAATTCAGGCTAAGACCGCTCAAGCCTACAAAGATGATTCTGCAGTTCGCAGACAAGTAAGTCAAGCAGCCAAGGGGCCTGTTGGAGGACGTGATCGTCACGGTTCAGGGAAAGTCATCCCGACCGATTTTGTGGTCTTAGATATGGATGTCCCCTCTCCATTGCTCCTTACCCCAATCATACTTGGAAGACCATTTCTGCGGACATCAAACGCAGTAGTGAATTATGGGACGGGAGAAATCACTTTTGGCGCTGGTAATGAAACAATCAGAGTAGAGACCCTGTCTGAGGGAACACCATCCGAACAGTCTTCTCCATCATGTGCAAGGGTGATTGAGTATGCTGATGACTGCGACTTTCTAGCAGAAATTCAAGATACCAACTTATTTTTGGATGACAATGAGATCCATGAACTCCTCTGCCCCGAGGAGGAAGTGGAGACCGCAGTCGAATTTCCCCTTATCGATCAGGATGAGGAACTTGGTGATATGCTGCAAGAGACTGCCGTGGGGGTAATGTGCTTTTAAAACCAAGAGCAAATGTTTGAAGAATCTTTTGATGAGGAGGAAATTATCGAGACATTTTGTCAAGATTTGAGAGAAGAAGCAGAACAGATTATGGTGGACGCAGAACAGATGAAAGAATCACCACCTGCATTGATAGCTGAGGTCACTTCTGAAGTAGCTCAGACCCCGCCAGAGCTGAAACCTTTGCCCTCCAACATGAAATACACCTTCCTTGCGGGAGAACCGAACATGTACCCCATCATCATCAATGCACATCTGACCAAAGATCAAGAATCTCGTCTGATAGAGGTTCTTGAACGCAACCGCAAGGCGATAGGCTGGCGAACTTCTGATCTCCATGGGATCAATCCGTCACTATGCTCACATCGCATCTTCCTGGAAGAAGATTGCAGGACCTCTCGAGAACTTCAGAGAAGATTAAATCCTAATCTGCGGGAGGTCGTTATGAAAGAGATCCAGAAGTGGTGTGATGCGGGATTTATCTATCCCATCTCCGATAGCAAATGGGTGTGCCCTCTGCATGTTGTGCCCAAGAAATCAGGGATCACCATTGTGAAGAATGACAAAGGAGAGGAGATCGCAACCAGAGTACCCACTTCTTGGTGAGTGTGCGTGGACTACAAAAGACTTAATCTCGCTACCAAGAAGGACCACTTTCAATTACCCTTCATCGACCAGATCTTGGAAAGATTGGTCGCGAAGGAATGTTTTTGCTTCTTGGACGGTTACTCTGGATACAATCAAGTTGCTATTGCTCCTGAAGATCAAGAGAATACCACGTTCACCTGTCCTTTTGGTACATATGCCTTCAGACGGATGTCGTTCGGGCTTTGCAACGCCCCAGCCATATTTTAAATGTGTATGCTTGCAGTTTTTGCCGATATGGTGGGCAACTTTCTCGAGGTCTTTATGAACGATTTTTCGGTCTACGAGGATTCATTTGGCCAATGTCTGGATTATTTAGACCGAGTCTTATGGAGGTGCTGCGAAGTCAATCTTGTGCTCTCGTGGGAGAATAGCAACTTCATGGTGACTGAAGGAATTGTGCTGGGTCACGTGGTTTCTAAACGTGGTATGGAGGTTGAGCCCGCCAAGGTGGACGTGATTTCCAAACTTGAGCCACCTACAAACATCAAGCAAGTCAGGTCATTCTTGGGCCATGTCTGTTTTTACCGACGATTCATCAAAGACTTTAGCAAACTGGCCAGACCGTTGACTGAGTTGCTCGGCAAGGAGAATGAATTTATTGTAGATGACCGTGTGCTCCTTGCCTTTAATCAGTTGAAAGAACTCATCACCCAGGCCCCTGTCTTACAGCCGCCGATTTGGACTCAGCCTTTCGAGATAATGACCGACGCGTCAGATTATGCCATCGGAGCTGTCCTTGGACAGAGGAAAGATAATATACCATTTGTGATTCACTACACTAGTCGAACGCTCGATGAAGCCCAGTGGAACTACACTGTCACTGAAAAGGAGCTGCTAGCGGTAGTTTTTGCCCTGGAAAAGTTCAGATCCTACCTCCTTGGATCCAAAGTAGTCATTTACACTGATCACTCGACCATTCAATAGTTACAGCAGAAGAAGGACGCCAAACCACGTCTCATCTGGTGGATCCTTCTCCTCCAAGAATTTGACATGGAAATCAAAGATAAACCTGGGGTAAAGAATGGGGTGGCCGATCATCGGTCAAGACTTCCTAAGCTGGAATCTCCTGAGCTGAACCTGCAGCTGATCACAGAGACCTTTCCAGATGAGGCAATTCTGTCTGTCACCTCGCTTCCCTTGGTATGCGGACATTGTGAATTATCTGGTGACCAAGAAAATCCCACAAGACTGGCATAAGTTGAAAATAGACAGATTCTTGTCTAAAATCCATTTCTACCAGTGGAAGGACCAGTATTTGTTTCGTGAGGGAGCAGATTGTATCTGGCGAAGGTGCATTCCTCATGAGGAAGTTCCAAGTGTCCTCGCTTTATGTCATGACCAAGATTCTGGAGGACATCATTCAGGCAAACGTACGACATCAAAAGTTCTTCAAAGTGGCCTCTGGTGGCCTTCATTATTCAAAGATGCAGATGATTATGTCAAAGGCTGCACTGACTGTCAGAAGATGGGCGGAACTATAGGAATGAGAGACATGATGCCTCTGAAATACATTCAGATCTCAGACATCTTCGACGCATGGGGCATCAACTTTATGGGCCCGTTTCCCAACAGTCAGGGCTATGAATATATTCTACTTGCTGTCGATTATGTAAGTCGATGGGTGGAGGCTATTCCCGCCCGAACTGCCGAAAGTAGGACTATCTGTCGATTCTTGCGAGATCACATCATAGCACGGTTCGGGATTCCCAAGATTCTCATATCTGACGGGGGCAGTCATTTCATAAACAGAGAGGTGAAGAAGCTGACCCAAGAATTCTGCATTGAACATTGTGTTGCTTCACCCTACCACCCGTAGTCCAATGGCTTAGCTGAATTTCAAATAGGGAGATCAAGACAATTTTACAGAAGCTTGTGCGTCCGGATCGCAAGAACTGGTCTCAGTTGCTCGATTCCGTTCTTTGGGCTTATAGAACAACGTACAAGTCACCCTTGGGAATGTCTCCCTACCGCCTTGTGTATGGCAAGCCATGTCATTTGCCTGTCGAACTAATTCACAAATCCTTATGCTTGGGACTCCAAGCAAGCAGGAAAGAACAGAAAACTGGATCTGAACAGATTATTGGAATTCAGAGATTATGCATATGACAACAGCCTGATGTACAAGGAGAAGTTCAAAACATGGCGTGACAAGCATATCCGCCACTAGTCCTTTGATCCAGGTCAGAAGGTGTGGTTGTTCGATGCGAAATTAAAGATATTCCCAGGCAAATTGAAGAGTAAATGGACTGGGCTGTTTATGGTTAGGCAGGTGCGTGACAACGGAAGTGTGCTGATATCCAATCTATCAGCTGACGCACAGCCATTCGTAGTCAATGGACAGCTTCTGAAGCCATACCTTGAACATGATACATTCATGGCTGTCGTTGACTAGATTCAAGTAATCTATAAGGATGAGATGGATATCTCGAAAGAGGCAGAGGAATGCCAAGCACAACAAAACATTTTTGAATGATTTTTCTTCTTTTATTCTTTTCTTCTTTTCTTCTTTTCAATTTCTTTTATCCTCTTCTACGTACTTGATGCCATCCCTTTCATCATCGCTACACTTAGGATGTACTTTATCCTAAGTATAGGGGGGATGCGCATCCCGAGTTGTTCATATCCACGTTCATCTCTTTTTTTCTTTTCTTCTTCTCTTCTTTTCCTTTTCTATCTTCTGTATCCATCCAAAAAGTTCTGCCCCCTTGTAGACAGTCTTCTATACTTAGGATGTACTTTGTCCTAAGTATAGGGGGTTGTGCACCCCAAGTTTC
Organism: Ottelia alismoides; assembly: GCA_037367405.1. Taxonomy (NCBI): domain Eukaryota; kingdom Viridiplantae; phylum Streptophyta; class Magnoliopsida; order Alismatales; family Hydrocharitaceae; genus Ottelia; species Ottelia alismoides. The sequence goes on along the minus strand of JAZKJV010007552.1, from coordinate 397,730 downwards.
TCCTATTATTTTTCGATCCTCTCCATTGTCTCCTCTTCTTGTCTATACTTAGGGATATCTTACCCTAAGTATAGGGGGAGACAATCTGAGTAAGATCTGTTCATTCCCACCCTTGACCCTCCCTGCTTTGTGTATATGCTGCTATACTTAGGATTATTTGATCCTAAGTATAGGAGGGACGGTCGACTTCTCATTCGTTTATTCATTTGTCTCTTATTCATTTATTCTTTGGACTTTTTCTATACTTAGTACGAGTTATGTCTTCTCTTTTCTCTCCGATCTATGAGGACATAGCTCAAGCTAAGTATAGGGGGGTCGTATATACTGTGTATATACTTTATCCATAACTCGTACTTTCGTATTTTCTTAATAACAATGGCCAATTCTACTTATAAAATTCATTAAAAACCTTAATAAAAAGATGTGATTATTCCTCAAATTCTGTGTGCATTTACTGATTAATAAATCAGGTGAAAATATTTTTTGCAAAATGTTTGAAAAATAGTTTGAAAACCCTTGTGAAAAATCTTTTTAAAACTATTAGGAAAACGTTTTGTTACATATTTTCAACCTTGGTAAAAATCTTTTGATATTAAAGTTTATTTTCTTTGTGTGAAATAAAATGTTTGAAAAATGATTTGCAAATGGTTTGAAAAATGGTTGCAAAAATATTTGAAAAATCTATACATACTGTTTGGAAAACCTTTGCAAAATGGTTTTCAAATGTGTGTACATGTGTGTAAAATTGTTTGTAAAAATTATTTTGGACTATAGTTTTCAAAAAAAACTATTTGAAAACTGTTTGTCAAATAAGTTTGAGGAAGACATACATCTTACTAAAATCCATTATATGTATATATGTATATAATTGATCACTTACCCTTGTAAATTCTTAAAATCCACTTCTTGTAAATATATGAAGCACTCCCATGTACATATTTTTCACCTAGTTTTTAGCCAAATCTTTTGTTTTTCAAAAATCCCAAAAACATTTGCAAAATTAAAATCCAAAAACATTTGGAAAAAAACTTTTTGAAAAATCTAAAAAAATATGCATATGCATCATCATCATCTTTTCAAAAACCCATAAAAAATTCAAAACTCTTGAAAATTGCATCACAAAAATATTTTCTGCATCGCATTGCATAACATGAGAATTTTTCGGATTGAGTTTGATAGTTGAACAAGTCTAAGTAAAATCCGAAGATTGGAGCTTGGTTGGACCTCAAATCTACATAATTAACAGGAACCCTATAGGAACTGAGATTGAGGTACTTCAGGTCTAGTTGACTTAATTCTTTGAGGATCACGGGACTTGGTTCAATGGATTCTTGACTGCCTTAGTAGAGTATTTTGGAGCACACACACGACTCTTGTTGATAATGACCTAACTTGGACACCTGCACCTTTCACATGGCTCAACTCAGTTGGAGTGGTGAGGGGGTTGGATTTGTCGGTATGAGACGCACACAGGTGGAAACACTTGTCCTCCTCTAGGGAGGGAAGTGCGCCCCAACCCGTCCAGTGATGATGAGTTTCGAGGATAGGAGATCGTGGGTTGCAACAAAGCTTCAAAAGAGGGATAGTCTACTGGTTTAAGAGGAAAACTCCTTATGTAAATGCTGTTGTATATAGTATTAAAAAAAGAAAAATAAAAGAAAAGCAAAAACTCCAAAAAAAATGGACAGGCCTGTACAAAAATAAAAATGCCTGCTGGAGTGTACATATGTTGTAAAGTCAAATAAGCAAAGCTTGAGCTTCAAAGTCAAATCATGTGAGCCTGCAGCTGAATGACTTGACTACACTGGTCTTGCATCCTAGGATAGGTAGCTACACTGGCTACCGTCCATTCTTCTCTTCACCCCCTCCTTTTGGGCCGGTTGTCACTTGAACTTAGAAGGGAATACCCTGCTCCTTGAGGGATGAGTTGTTGGATTCGGGAATAATTGGGTTGTCATATTGGAGAAGTCAGTCTCTTTGTCATTTCAGTTTGGGGAGAGCCACCATCACTTACACTGTACGAGTCAGATTCATAGTCGTAAGGGTTTGCGTATGAGTTGAAATATTTCTGACCTGGCTATTGAGGAGACTTGAACAGAGTTTTGGGATTCTCGGAGGCTGTTGGATTTCTAATCTGGTTCTCATTAAGATTCCGCCCGCACTAAAATTCTAAAGGTCTAACTTAAGCTCCAAACATTGATTTTATGAAGACAAGTTTGATAGTTAAATTTAATCCATCTTTCTTCTTTTTCTTTTCTTTCTTTTCCTTTCTACACTTATTGCATAAGTGTTTGCTAGGGACTAGCAAAGGTAAAGTATAGGGGGATGATGAAGCCACATTTCATCATCTTTATTCTATCATTTTGGCATAAAAACCCTAGCAAATGCGTATAAATAGCATTTATTCATGCATTTTAGCATTCGTGCATATGTGTGTAAATATTGTATAAAATGTGGTTTTTAAAGCTAAAATTGTAGAATAAAGAAAAGAAAAGAAAAAGAATAAAATATTGTAAATATTTTATGACCCGAAAACCCCGAGACCTAGGCATCTCGATGACTAGGTCGACAAGGAATAAAGTAAGGGGAGATAAGGGCCAAAAATACAACAAAAATACCTTTCATTTCATTCATTCTTTATTCATTTTGGGATCTATTTTTGGTTCCACTTTTTATACCTCAAATAAAGAAACTTTGTCCATGAAAGTTGTAGATAATTAAATAAATAAAAATACAAAATTTATTTCACTCAAAAATAATGTACAGATAAAAAGTTATGATCTGAATAAGAGTCCAAAACTCCAACTTCCCAGACCCGTATCTTGCATATAAAAACTCGAAATGTACCAAACTCACCTTTAATTGTATATAGCGTAAAATGATCTATTTAATGGAGTGGTTTCGTATTTTCCGGAGTTACGGTTTGAAAGTTGAGTTTTGGACCCCTATTGTATACTTGTACAGATTAAAATATTCATTTTATTATTTATTCATTATTTTTGTATTTTTTATATTTTTATAATTTTGTAAATATTATTTATAATATATTTTTTATATTAAAATCAGAATAAAATACAAATGAAAGTCAAAATAAAAATACTTGTAAATAGAATTCATAGGTATAACACCTGTATCTATACCTATAGTTTTAAACACTTATTTTATTAAGTGTATAAACCTCATAAAAATCAAATAAAAATATATTTAAGTGCATAAAAGTATTTTATAATTTTATAAAATAATAAACATAATTAAATAAATTAAAATGCACAAAATAAAATCAAGTAATAAAATATATAGGTATTGTACCTATAAGGGGTACAAAGGTAACTTACAATAATACACATCATAAAAATAAATAAAATTCATAATAAAATACTTCATAAAAAAATAAACATTTTTTTATTTTATATAAAAAAATTAATAAAATCATTCTTTATTTTTAATCGAATTTCTAAACATTTTTTCCAACGTTTTTTTGGTTGGTCCACGTGGACCAACCAGACTCATGCGTTGTTTGACCTCGGTCAACTCTCCGACCGAGGTCTGCCAGGGCGTCAGAGCTAGTTTTTGTCCTCTTTTGAGGATTTTTCTAGGACACTCTGTATCTCTATTCACGAGTCTTCCTTCTTGACTTTTGTTCTCCTTCGATCGAGGAATCACGCCCCGATGAAAGATTGGGTTTTGGATCACTGGTCACCCTCGTGCGCTTCGATCTTTGGACCCTGTCCGCCACCTCTTCAAAAAGCCCTTTGACCTTCGATTTGATTTTGATCCTTCTTCCGCAATTTCGCCCGCAAACCTCTAGCCCCATTGTATTCCTGGTGACAGCATGAGGAGATTCGAGCTTGGGTTCGTGCCGCCAGGTGTTGAATCGAAGTAGATCCAGCCCCTCACCGGAGCTCTGCCGCGAGTTCTCTCCGTCGTCTCTGGTGAGCCTCACCCCTTTCTTTTTTCCCTTTTCTCGAAGCTCTAGCTTAGTGTAATCTAGAATAGTAACAGTTTAGGTTTTCTTTGTGTTAATCGTCATGAATCTACGATCAAAGACCACGGCGGAGCTTAGCTCCGCCTCCACCTTCCGGCCACCTCCATCATCTATAGCCTTCAAGATCACCTCCATCTTCTTCCTTGTCACTCCATCATCACGAACCACCCTTCCATCCACCTCGATCTCGCCCAGATCGAGCAATCAGAGCTCCCATCTCCGCCTGTCGCCGGAGCTCCACGCCCGAGCCGTTCACTACCTCCATCCAACCAGAGAACACCCCCAATCACCTCGCCTGGTTTTTGCGATTCTAACCCTGCAGGTCAGAGCCAAAGAGGAGGCTCCTATCAAGCCTCGATAACTCGGGGAAGCACCTCCCAGGTCGCCGCCGCCGTCTGTCTTCATCTCGCCGTCTCCGGCTCGCTTGAGACCTCCATTCGACGTGGAGGAGCCCTAGGATCGTTTTGCCCTTGATCCTAGGGCCGTAGAGGCGGTGTGTCGGCCGAATCCACTCGCCAAAGCTCACCGGGGAGAGTGTTCTTCGTGAACCTCTCTCCACCGTTGGATCAGGGGTAACCTCCAGTACGCACAGGAGCCGTCAGATCGTCAGCACCCTCACCGTCGGATCTCGTCGCGGGATCAAATCTTGGATGTCCGTGCGAAGCGCCATCGGGCCACCAGAACAGGGCACGTGGATAAGTGGATTGTCCTCGGCCGCACGATCTCATCTTGCATATTTTGCACTTTCAACCCTAAGAGTTTTTGTATTTACGTTAACCCTAAAACTTTCATTTGCAGCTTAAAAATATTTGTAATAACTGCATTTAAGTCCCTGAACTTCCTTTTATTTGCACTTCAGTCCTCGGCCACGTCAACCTCACGTGACTGGGCCAAGTGACTTTGGGTATTTTGCACTTTTGATCCCAAACTTTCATGTAATCGCAGTTATACCCCTGTGCGTAGTAGTCTAAATATTTTCTGGGATAATTGCATGTTTGTCCTGCTGATTTTTAGTATTTGCAAATATGCCCCTGTGAACGACAGATCACGTGTTTCACGCATGTATTTTTGGTGACATTTGCACCCAAGCCCCTGGATGTTTTTATAATTGCACTTCTACCCCTGCCAGGTTTAGGATTTTTGTGTGTTTGCTTTATTTATTTCACGCATCATTAAAGTGCCAAAATTCACAAAAAAATATTTTAAGCTCCTGTTAACTTGCACTCTCACGCCATATTTTTGCATTGCTTTTTCATTGCATTTTAATATTTCTTAAAAATCAAAAATATGCATTTTTCTTACTGTTCGCATTGGAAAATCCATAAAAATTAGCAAAAGTTTTGAAAAATTCCAAAGAAAATTATATTTTGTGTGTTTTATCATACTTTAGTGTTAGTCCAAAAAATCATTAAAAATTTCAAAAGAAAAACCCTAAAAATTAGAAAACCCTAAAAATCTTCATAAAAATCTAAAAAATCATAGAAAATTCAAAAAAATATAAACTCAGTTGACTGTCTTCTTATTTTATTGCCTATATTTTAAAATTAATTTGAGGAATTTTGGGTACTGTTTAGTATTTTTCATCCTCATTTTGATTTCGGCCAACAACCTAGTCCATTGTTTTCTTATACTTTGACTTTTGAAAATACCAAAAACATTTAGAAAAATCCCCAAAAATCATAAAAACATCATAAATTGTAAAAATACCAAAAAGATTTTATTTCCTGATTTTGAGTACTTTGACCTATTTTTACAAATACATTTTCCTCTCTTTCTTCTTATATTGTATATATACTCCTATATTGAGAAAGGAAATAAAAAATTATAAAATATAAAAAACCAGAAAATCAAAATACAAAAAAACTATAAAATTAGAAATTAAATAAAAAAAATTAAAAATTAAAAACCCACAAAAACCTTGATTGGCTAAGTAGTTCATTAGACCTAGACTTTGACTTTTTGTCTACGCTCTACACCATTGTTTCCATGTTGACTTTGACTGTAATTAACTTTACAGTTCTTGCCCGCTACTTTGGAATCCATGTTGTACATATTCAATGCCCAAAGAGATTTGTGAATTAATTCGACAGGAAGATGACATGACTTGCCATAAACAAGGCGGTAAGAAGACATGTCTAGAGGAGACTTGTATGTTGTTATGTAGGCCAATGAATCGAATCAAGAAACTATGACCAATTCTTTCTGTCTGGTCGTACAATATTCTGCATGATAGTTTTGATCTCCCTGTTGGAACATTTGGCCAAGCCATTGAATTGAGTGTGGTACGATTCTGCAACATTATGTTCTATGTCGTATTCATTGGTCATCTTCTTGATCTCTTTGTTAGTGAACTGTCCCCCCATCAGATATGATAATATTGAGAATCTCAAATCATAATATGATGTTGTCCTTCAGAAATCGACAAATGGTGCAACTGTCTGCGGTTCGAGCGGGGATTGCCTCCACCCATCGGCTAACATAATCGATGGCCAACAGGATGTACTCAAAGGCCTGACTATTAGGAAATGGTTCATAAAGTCAATGCCCCATGAATCAAATATGTTGCAAATCGGAATGTATTTAGAGGCATTGTGTCGTGTATGCTGATGTTTCTGGCCATTCTTTGATTAGTCAATACATTTCTTACATAATTAGTTGCATCCTTTAATAGAGTTGGCCACCAAATGCACATTTTTTTGTCGTTCTCTTCCCAAAATGGTTTCCACTAGCTTCAAGCTTGTGATAGTAGTTTAGGACACCCATTATCTCCTCCCAAGGTATACAACTCCTCCATATGCAATCTGCCCCCTCTGAATATATTTGGATATACCCATTGGTAAAGTGGATGTATGCAAAAATTTATCAAGTTTGATCTTTGACTAGTCTGGTGGAGTCTTCTTGGAGACTAGGTAGTTGACGATGTCTGCATACTAAGGGAGGGAGACGACAGACATGATTGCCTCATCTGGAAAAGTTTTAGCGATAGGAATGGAGGTCTGCTCAGGAGGTTCAACTTCAACAACTCTGCAAAGGCTTATCTGCCACCACATTTTTGATGTCTAGTTTATCATGGATTTCCAAGTCAAATTAGCGTAATAAGAGTATCCACTGAATCAGATTAGGCTTGGAGTCTTTATTATTTTGAAGGTACTCGAGGCAAAGTAATCTGTATAAATAATACCCTGCATCCGAGAAGATGCGATCTGATCTTCTCCAAGGAAAACAATATGGATAACAAATCTTTGTCAGTCACTATGTAATTTTTGTAGGCTTTGTCTAATGTTCTGCTAGTGTAATGAATTGCAAATGGCATCCCATCTCATCTTTGTCCAGGAATAACACTAATTGCAAAATCTGAGGCATTCATCATGATCCAAAAGGTAGAGTCAAATCAAGCGGCTAGAAGAGACATGCATGTGTGATTAAATCCTTAACAGATTAAAGGATTGGAGGACTTGGTCATCCACCACAAAATAAACCTCCTTACCCAAAAGCCCATCCAACAGTTGGACAATCTTGTTGAAGACTTTAATGAATCTGCGATAAAATCCAACATGCCCCAGAAAAGACAGTACTTGCTTTATATTTGTTGGTGTCTCAAGTTTTGAAATCACTCTACCTTGACTGGGTCAACCTCCATGAGACGCTTGGAGATGACGTGACCCAGTACAATGCCTTTAATCACTATGAAGTGACTCTTCTCCCATGAAAGCACAAAGTTCACCTCACAACATTTTTTCAACGCTCGGTCTAAGTAGCCTAGACATTGATCAAAGCTATCACCTTAGACTAAGAAGTGATCCATAAAAACTTCGAGAAAACTACCTACTATATCAGCAAATACCACCAATAAACATCTATGAAATGTAGCAGGTGTGTTCCGCAATCCAAAGGGCATTCGGCGAAAGGCGTATGTTCCGAATGGGTAGGAGAAGGTAGTCTTATCCTGATCTTCTGGAGCGATGGTGACTTGATTATACACGGAGTAGCTGTCAAAAAAGCAAAAGTATTCCTTCACTACCAATCTTTCGACTATCTCATCGATGACGGCAATGGGAAATGAACCTTCTTCGTTACAAGATTCCAACTTATGTAGCCCACATAAAAGACGCGGCATGAAGTCAGCACTTGGATCGGAATATCCTCTCCTTTGTCATTGGTGGCGATGGTGATCCCTGATTTCTTTGGCACTACGTGTAAGGGACTCACCCATTTGCTGTAGGATATGAGATAGATAAATCCCACATCACACCACATTGTAATCATTTTCATGACCTCCTCCCCTAGGTTTGGGTTCAATCTATGCTAGAATTCCTGGGAGGGTTTGTTATCTTATTCGAAATAAATGTGATGCAAAGAAAGTGAAGGGTTAATCCCATGAAGATCCATAATATTCCATCCTATAGCCTTGCACTTACGTTCAAGAACCTCAAATAGATGAGATTCTTGTTCTTCGATCATATGAGAGTTGATAATGATGGGACGCATGTCTAGTTCTCCAACAAGGAAGACATACTTCATATTTGAGGGAAGAGGCATGAGCTTAGGGGGAGACGGAGTCCACATGGTGGTGAATTCATATGCTGTAACATGTGTCGAAACTTTCGACTATAGGTTGTCCACCAATTGGCATTCAAACCATAATTTAGAATATCACACAAAACATCAATAAAATCATCATATTCAGACGAGGATGGTTGTTCAAAATTTCAGAAAACCCATTAGCAAAAATTTTATTATCAAAGACATCGGTGAATTTGACTTTGTTATCCAAGCATTTCTTGAGGGAGAGGAATTCATGTGTTTTAATGTTATCCAAGATCAATATGTGATTATGATGTCAGTAAGAAAATTACAATCTTTTTTACCATGTTTGTCGAGCTCTGGTACTAACGATGCCGCCTCAAATAGTTTTGGTTCCTAAACCGTCTCTATCAGAACTTTGTCGTTTTTGAAGTTGAATGTGATTTATCTAGTACCATAGTAAACCACTACCTCAGCTGTCTAAATGAACAACCAATCAAGGATGATCAGAGTGTGGAGTAGAGGTGTAAAGGTGTCCATGTCTAGTATAATAAAATCCACAGGTAACTACATCTCTTAGACTCTGACGATCACATCCTCCAACATGCCCCGAGTCGCTTGATGTACCTATATGAAAATTGCATAATCATCTTTGTGGGCTTGAGTGGCCCCACTCCTAATTCCTTGAGAAGGGAAGAAGGCAATAAATTGATTGATGATCCACTGTCGAGAAATGTGCACACAAACTCTTGCTTAAAAATCTTGCATCATATTAGTGGATCTCCTTGTCTTTTTATTTATGTGGGAGATTGATGATAATGTTGACAGTAGCCATGGTCAGAAAGTGTGTCTCTTGTTTTCTTGGTCTCTTTCTTTTGTTCGAATGATATTTTATACATGCTTCTTTTAGTCCTCTTTTAACGGATGGCATCTTCCCCTTCGCTTTCAGCAAAGGCATTTGAAGAATAAGATTTATCAATATTTGCATAATTTCAGTATCAGATAATGCATTTTTCCATTTTTATAGTTTTTGCTTTAATAGCTTGAGGAAAATGAATACTTACATCAGAAAAAGTTGTTTGCTGTAAAATTGTGTCCATATCTTGATTTATATGTAGATAGTAAAAATGTGAAAAATGATCAACATGTTGTTGAGCGAAAAATGGTGTAGTCTTGTCTCCTTAGGTTGGCTCCGGTTCGGCTACTGCTGCAGCAGCTGGCTTCTCCTTCACGAGCATGGCTTCACCCCGGCACTGTTGTATTTATGTATTTATTATTTTCTTCATTTTTTGTATTTTAGGTGGTGTTGCATCATCCAAAAAATCTAGGTCCTCATCGGTTGGTATGGTTTAAGACTCACCTTCAAATGCTTTGTTTTTTCCCTTCACAATTGCAGATGACTTGAGTGTCCTATCACTTTTGAGAGTTACAAGATTGGAAGAAACAATTCATTTCTTTCTGAATTAGGTTGAACACTACAAACTACATGCTCCTCGCAAAATAAATTATTTAAATTTGCTTCAACCTGGGTCAGAATGGTATTCTTTGTGGTTGTCAGGTCGTCGATATTTGGCTCATCTTAGCCATGTTTTTGATTAACTAGGCCAGATAATCTAAGGTAGGGTTGACTGAGGCAGCCTCAAAAGATTTGGCCTGATTGGCTGCTGACTTTGCAGGTAGTAGGGAGGTTGTTGTTGGTAGCTCATGGAATAACGAGAAGGAGGAGGAAGAGAAGGTACTATTGATGGTACTGGGAGGAGTTCTTATGATATGGAGCATCCAACTCTCGGTATTGTTTTTAGCAGTATCTAGACTATTGATAGTTGTTTTGCCTCGATCTGTATGCTTGCTTCAGAAGATGCTGGTGATGGTCGGGTTAGGATGGCAGTTCCACCCTCCATGTTGCTGGTGAAAATGGCCAACTGGCTTGGTTCTGACCCTGGGATTGTCCCATAGGATGGTTAGATGTTGGTCGTTACTCCAGACACCATTCACCTCTTTAATTAGTTGAAGAGGTGGGGAAAACAGCTCGAGGTACTATAGCTAGAACCCAAATGGCCGGTAGACAACCATCTGTGTCTATAGTGAAGGATATGGTAAGATCCTCAAGCGCATCACAGAAGCGTGAGCGTCGTATCGAATACGATGAAGAACGACTAGTCCTACTAGTGGTTCTATGCAACGGAAATTAAAAATTTTTATGCGACGAAACCACATGATCTAAGAACACTTCTCGGATCGTTTTGTCTAAACCACAAACAAGTATTAGGGTTACCTCTTGAAGCGTGGTTGCGATCAAGTCTCTAAACGAAGAGACCTCCTGTCTTAAGTCCGATCCGACGGAGGAGACGCTTGCGAGCGCAGGGACGAACCGTGTACTTGTCGCAATCCATGTTGATGATCCAAGCGGTGGGTCTCCTGATCTCGACACACGAGATCTGACGTCTTCTTCACGAGCAAGGCACGCTGAAGTAGACGGAGTTCCACGAGCAAACCATTGGGCAGCATAACGACGACGCTGCGGCGATGGAGAACCTCTCTAGGGCATCCATGGTGGACAGCCATAAGAGGGGGAGAGAGAGAGAGAGAGAGAGAGAGAGAGAGAGAGATGTTCCCTTATGTGTTGTGTAAAGAAGAGCATAGGGGTGCCTCTCCTTTTATAATATTTTGGGATCCATGGATCTCAAGCCATGGGACAACACAAATCCAATGGCTCCTATTGATTTGTGTTTCTTTTAATGGCTAAGATTGGTGTTGGTAAAAAACAACAAGAATTATTTGTTGTCTTTGAAATAAATTAAATATATTGAAAATCAATAAATATATTTCAATATAAATCAAAGAAACAAACATGGAATATCTTGAAAAAGATTCAAGCCTCCTTCCATGTATAGAGTGGACGGCCACCAATTTGGAGAGCCCAAATTGGCCGTCCACTCCATGTATGGAATGGATGGCTTTTTATTCCAATTATGCTTACATCTTATATCTCACATAATATTCCACACATGAAACAACTTTTTATTGGAAAAATATTCACCAAAATAATTCTAAATTATTTTGTGAACATTGCAATCTTGCCATTGGAAAATTATGAATCACATTCACAACCCAAAATAAAATGTGAATTACATTTTCAATTAATTGTCCAATGTGAATCTCATTCACATCAACATTTAATTAACAAATGTAAATTACAAATAGCTCTCTCTCTTATATATTATAAATCATATTTATAATTTATATGACTAATATAGATATTGCTATCCACATTATTCCTATCCATGATAATTAAATCACATTTAATCATCTTGGATCTCCATTCTCTTGTTTTCAAATAATATGAATCACATTCACATTATTTACATCTTCGATAATCAAATCACATTTAATTATCTAAGATAGCTCTCTTTATAATATGAATCGAATTCATATTAATCATGATAATTAAATCATATTTAATTATCCCATTTTCTCAATGCTCTGATACTCTTATCATCAATGAAATTATCATGAACCCTTTCAAGGATAATGTGCTTTCTCCGCGAATACTTGGAGATAAGGACATGGCGATTGCATTGTTCCACGTATAGTGACTTGGATATTGAGATCATATCTCAAATCCAGATCGCGGGCCTCCCATAGATGCTTGATTAAATCAAGACCGCAAATCTAATCTTCTCATTGCATCTGAATCACATTCAGATTAATGTCCAACATTTAGACTAAGATCAGATTACTTTTCTACTGAGAGGAGTCACTAAAATCCAGACCCGTTTCATCACTCCCTAGGAATGCAAGCGTCATGGTTATACAATCGTTTATTATCACATCACCCTCAGGTATTCCCAATACCTGTACATCCTGCATACTAGAAGACTCAGATTAAACAAGAAGTATTAGATCAACTTTATACTGTCTACTTCATGGTTTTATCAGTAAGTTTCTCATTCGATCATTGGGAGTTGGTATCGATCATATACTTTCCAAAAGCATATATCATACCTAGGTCTTGATCATATACTTTCAAAAAGTATATATCAAACCTACAAATTCAGTCAAGCTTCCAAAGCAAGACGACCGTGCACGGAATTAGTCTTCCCAATATCTCATGAGTAAGCTCATGTCTTCCGATTCAGTAAATGAACCTATATGATCCCTTTGAGAGATCGTATTACTCATATGCCCTAATATGCACACTAGCGCACCGGTGTATAGACCTTGGTTAGGTCATCAACCTATTGGTTTGCCAAATGTACATACTCAGACATACAACGACACATCTGTCTCCGTTCAGAGGATAAGTTCCTGTATCGTGACAACATACGATATAGGACTTTGGTTATCTCGATGTCGTTAAGTCAACTCTTTGACCTAACTAATCTGACACCTCCGAATCTCTATTCCTATGTAGAGGACCTGCATCAAGAGGTCGGTAAGATATCAATCTAACTGAGAAAGGATTGCCATCTCCTACTCCGGCTGGAGATCATTTCTTAACAATCATTTGACGGCGCTTGATAAGTCCTCAATCTAACTCTTTAGATATTCATCCAAGCACCAACCTCTATGATTCAACAGTTGAATCAACAGCTATACGATCATCAAGATAGCCACGATACATAACCCTAATTGTACTAAGGGACCTATTATGCAAATTGTTTATTCTTCATATCAGATCAGGGAATGATATTTGCAATAACATTTATTGCAAAATGTCTAGTCGTGGGCTCGCATGTCCAACAATCTCCCACTAGCCCAAAGAGCCATTAATGGGCTAATCATTTAAACCCACAATCACGTGACAATCATAGGCTATTTAGAAAATAGCTAGGTAAGCTGATCAGTCACTCTGTTCCCGCAAGACTACGCCAAGTCCTTTTACGGCACTTGCATATCCCCAGTAACAGTGCTCGCATCTAATGCGGATGTTGCATCTTGTGCAACCAATATTCAATCTTGTTAGTTACAGTGTCCTTGACATTACAGCTTAACAATTATCATAACCAGTATTTCCATAATCCTTATCAGAATACCCTTATTCCTGGAGATCACTATCTCTTAAGGTATCCACAGTTAAGACCTTCTAGATCTCTATCTATAAAGTCTTAAGCTTTTGAAGATAAGACTTTGAGATCACTATCTCAAAAATCTTGTCATCTTTGAAGATAATGTTATTACTGCAATCAAGTGTTATATCTCCATAGTAGGATTAGTAAAACTTTACTACTCCCACTGCATGGCAGATATCTGGCCTTTGTAATCATCTAGCGTACACTCAGCTTCTCGTAACTAATGCACAAGTGCAAGTAGTTCTAGCATTCAATTCCTCAACTCTTTGAGGTGATGTTCCTTTAGATAGGTCTGTACCATATCTTAAGGGATGGAACCCTTTCTTGGAATTTCCAAGAATGGAATATGTCCAAGGTGTACTATTAATGTGACAGTCCCAATACCCTCTTCTCTATGCTTCTGAACACCTTCAGAACTAAGATCCAAGAGATATCCTTGAGATCATATCTCAAGTTATGGAATAACCATATTATAAAACACTTATTATTATCCTTATATCATTTTAAATGATTAGGATATCATCTACATTTAGCACGATGAACACAAAAGGCACTCCCATTAAGCTTCACATGGCTCATCAAGATTCTATCGGAAATCATAACATTTATAATCTCATCAAATCTTATGGTCCAACTTCAAGAAGCTTATTTGAGTCCATAGATGGATTCCTTAGCTTACACACTTGCTTTCCTCAACCATGAAGCCCTAGGGCTACTTCATGTGAATATCCTCATAGAGGTATTCATAGAGGAATGCAGTATAGACTTACATCTTGAAGATGCAATAGTCAAGTTGTGGAGCTAAGGTTAGCAATATTCTGATGATCTTAGTCATGGTCACCGAAGATCAAGTCTCATTGCAAGCAATGTCTTCTCTTCCGGTGTGTAGCTCATGGCTACGAACCGTGCTTTGAAGATCTCTACCTTCTCATCAGGTTCCCTTTCTCTTGAAGATCCATTTACACCTTACAGGTCTTACCCATATAGGTGGATCCTTGAGGGTCCATATACAACACTTGTATATGAAGTCTACATTAGACTTTTATTGCTAAAATCCATCTATCCTTGCTATGATCTTCAGAAGCTTAATCACATGAAGTTCGATCATTGTCAGATTTCTCCGACACATGGAATCCTTCCTCCAACTCATTTGAAGAGGTTTTAGTGTTTCATATTTAATTGTCCTTTTAGTTTCCAATTTCAGGAGCCTCATTATCTTTTCAAGATTAAATGAGTTCCTACAATTCATTTTCATCTTGATTTTCAAGAGTCTCTACCTCTAAGTATCACATTCTCAGAGATGAGATATTTTAAGAATCTCAAGGTCATAAAGTAGGTATCCAATACCATCCGTTATTTTCCTAATGAAGTAGTACTCTCAAGTGCTAGATTCCATTATGCATGGAACCTTATTAAGGATATACATTGTAGTCTCTACTACATATATATACCTGGAAACTAGGGGATAATTATGCTAAAATTCATCAATGATAAGATCATGTCATACATGATCCAATTGTATCTCCCTATAACTCTATTGAGTTAAGGTGTGCTAGAAGGATTGAGATAGAAATGTGAAGGATATTGAGAATCCTTAAGCGCATCATGGAAGTGTGTCGATCGCATCGTATGCAATCGGAGCAACTAGTCGCACTAGATGCTAGATGCAGCGGAAATTAAAAATTTTTAAATCTAAAGATGAAACCACATGATCACGAGAACACTTCTCGGATCGTTTCATCAAACCACCAAGTATAAGGAATACCTCTTGAAGCGTGCTTGTGATCGCGAGATCCCAAAGTAGAGATCCTCCTATCTTAAGTCCGATCCACGAAGAACGCACTTGCGGGCGTGATGATGAGTCACATTCCTTCCCGCAATCCTTGATGAAGATCCAAGCGATGCCCCCCCCCCATTTCGTCAAACGAAATCCGTCGTCTTTCTTTAGAGTAAGCAACTCCAAAGAAGATGGAGATCCACGAGTCGTCGAAGGCGAAAGCTGAGAGTCTCTCCTTTCTCAACACAAAGTGGACGGCCACTTGATGGAGAAGAGAAAGAGAGAGGGCGAGAATGAGAAAGAGAGAGAGAGAGTTGTAACCTTGCACAACTCTTGATCATGTACCTTGGAAGGCTACCCTAGCCCTCCTTTTATATTAGTTTAGGATCCATTGGATCTCAATCCATGGACTTATAGATCCAACGACTAGGCTTGGTCTATGTAAGGTCAATGGCTATGATTGTTGTTGGTTAAAACCAACAACATTAATTTATAATTAAATTAAATATATGTTGTAACATTATCAACACAATTTAATTCAACATAAATTAATTTGTCAAGAGATAATTTGATAATAAAAAGAGGAGGCAACTAACCACCCTAAATCGTAGGGGGCGTCACCTATGAACAAGTCATAGGTGGCGCTACTCTATTTAGGTGGTTGATTTAGTCTCCTTTTTTATTTTATCTTCTTATTTCTTGATTAATTTTGCAATAACAATTATCACAAAAAATATCCACCAAATTAATTCTAAATTAATTTGTGAATATTTCAATCATGCCATTGAAATTACGTGAATCATATTCACATCACAAACTAATTTGTAAATGACATTTCCAGTTAATTAACAAATGTGAATCCAATCCACATTTAATAATTAACAAATGTTATTTACTAAATTTCTCTCTCTTGAATATATGTATATTATAAATCATATTTATAATACACAAATATTATGGATAGTATTATCCACATTCTCTAATCCTTGATAATTAAATCTCTTTTAATTATCTTGGACAATAATATGAATCATATTCATATTATGCTTGATAATTAAATCTCATTTAATCATCAAGTCCTTGCTTGGATATACATTTCATCAAATGAATTATTCTTGAACCCTTTCAAGAATAATGTGCTTTCTCCGCAGATACTTGGAGATAAGGACAGGGCGATTGTATTATTCCACGTATAGTGACTTGGATGTTGAGATCTCGTCTCAAATCCAGATCGTACGAACCTTCCATAGATGCTTGATTAAATCAAGACCGCAAATCTAATCTTCTCATTGAATCTGAATCTCATTCAGACCAATGTCCAACACTTGGACTAATATCAGATTGCTTCTCTACTGGAAGGAGTCACTAAAATCCAGACCTGTTTAATCACTCCCTCGGAATGGAAGCGTCATGGATTTACAATCGTTTATGATCACATCACCCTCAGGTATTCCCAATACCTGTACATCCTGCATACTGGAAGACCCATGGTAAACCCGAAGATAAAGATCTATTTTGCACTGTCTTCTTCAGGGTTTGATCACTAAGTTTCTCATTTGATCATTGGGATTTGGTATCGATCATATACATTCCAAAAGCATATATCATACCTAGGTCTTGATCATATACTTTCCAAAAGTATATATCAAACCAACAAATTCAGTCAAGCTTCCAAAGCGAGACGACCGTGCACGGAATTTGATTCTTCCCAATATCTCATGAGTGAGCTCATGTCTTCCGGTTCAGTAGTGAACCTGTATGATCCCTTTGAGAGATCGTATTACTCATATGCCCTTACATGCACACCAGCGCGCCGGTGTATAGACCTTGGTTAGGTCATCAACCTATTGGTCTGCCAAATGTAAATACTCAGACATATAGCAATACATCTGTCTCCGGTCAGAGGATGCGTGCCTATGCTGTGACAGCATTCAACATAGGACTTAGGTTATCTCGATCTCGTTATGTCAACCCATTGACCTAACTAATCTGACACCTCTGAATCTCTATTCCTATGCAGAGGACCTGCATCAAGAGGTCGGTCAGATATCAACCTATGTGAGAAAGGATTGCCATCTCCTACTCAGGTTGGAGATCACATCTTAACAATCATTTGACGGTGCTCGATGAGTCCTCAATCTAACTCCTTAGATATTCATCCAAGCACCAGCCTCTATGATTCAATTATTGAATCAACAGCTGTATGATCATTAAGATAGCCATGGTACATAACCCTAATTGTACAGAGGGACCTTTTATGCAAATTATTTATTCTTCATTTCAGATCAGGGAATGATATTTGCAATAACATTTATTGCATAATGGCTCGCCGTGGGCTCACATGTCCAACAATCTCCCACCAGCCCAAAGAGCCATTAATGGGCTAATCATATAAACCCACACTCATGTGACAATTATAGGCTATTTAGAAATAGCTAGGTAAGATAATCAATTACTCTATTCCCAAAAGACTATGCCAAGTCCTTTTACGGCACTTGCATATCCCTTGGTAACAGTGCTCGCATACAATGCGAATGTTGCATCTAATGCAACTAATACTCAATCTAGTCAAAGCAGTTATAGTGTCCTTGCCACTATTGCTCAATTATTATAACCAGTATTTCCATAATCCTTATCAGAATACCCTTATTCCTAGAGATCACTATCTCTCAAGGTATCCACAGTTAAGACATTTTAGATATCTATCTAAAAAGTCTTAAGCTTTTGAAGATATGACTTTGAGATCACCATCTCAAAAATCTTGTCATCTATGAAGACATTGTTATTACTGAAATCAAGTGCTTTCTCTCCATAGTATGATTAGCAATCACTTTGCTACTCCCACTGCATGGCAGATATCTGGCTTTTGTACACATCTAGTATACACTCAGCTTTCCGTAACTGATGCACAAGTGCAAGCAGTTCTAGCATTCACTTCCTCAACTCTTTGAGGTGCTATCCCTTTAGATAGGTCAGTACCAAATCTCAAGGGAAGGAAGCCTTTCTTGGATTTTCCAATAATGGAATATGTCCAAGGTGTACTACAAATGTGACAGTCCCAATACCCTCTTTTCTTTGCTTCTGAACAACTTCAGAACTAAGATCTAAGAGGTATTCTTGAGATCATATCTCAAGGTATGGAATAGCCAGACTATAAAACACTTATTATCATCCTTATATCATTTCAAATGATTAGGATATTATCTACATTTAGCATGATGAACACAATGGTACTCCCACTAAGCTTAACATGGTTCATCAAGATTCTATCTGAAATCATAACATTTATAATTTCATCAAATCTTATGTAAGAAGCTTATTTGAGTCCACAGATGGATTTCTTTAGCTTTCACACCTTACTTTCCTCAAACATGAAGCCCTGGGGCTACTTCATGTGAATATCCTCAGAGAGGTATTCTTTAGAGGAATGCAATCTTGAATTCATCCTGAAGATGCAATAGTCAAGTTGTGTAGCTGAGGTTAGCAATATTCTGATGAGTTTAAGCATGGTTACCGAAGAGCAAGTCCCATTGCAAGCAATGTCTTCTCTTACAGTGTGTAGCTCATGTCTACGAACCGAACTTTGAAGGTCTCCACCTTATCATCAGATTCCCTTTCTCTTGAAGATCCATTTACACCTTTATGGGTCTTACCCATATAGGTGGATCCTCGAGGGTCCATACACAACACTTGTATATGAAGTCTACTTTAGACTTTATTGCTAATTTCCATCTTTCCATGTCATGATCCTTAGGAGCTTCATCACATGAAGTCCGATCACTCTCAGTCTTAACTGACACATGGAATACATCCTCAAACTCATTTGAAGAGGTATTAATGTTTCATCTTTAATTATCCTTTTAGTTTCCGATTTCAGGAGCCTCATTGTCTTCTAAAGATTAAACGAGATCCTACACTTCATTTTCATCTTGATTCTCAAGAGAGTCATCCTCTAAGAATCTCATTCTCAGAGATGAGATCTTTTAAGAATCTCAAGGTCATAAAGTAGGTATCCAATACCATCCTTTATTTTCCTAATGAAGTAGCACTCTCCAGTGCTCAATTCCAGCTTACTTGCATGGAATCTCATTAAGGATATATAGTGTAGTCTCTACTACACACACACACACACACATATATATATATATATATATCTGGAAACTAAGAGGAAATTATGCTAAAAATTTATCATTGATCAAATCATGTCACACATGATCCAATTGTATCTCCCTACAACTCTATTGAGCGCAGGTTTATTAGGAGGAGTGAGATAGAAATGATATTCACATCTCCATAAGGTATTCTTTGAATTTTATCTAACAGGTACAAGCTACCTAGGTTAGATCAAATTCATTTAATCTTCCTTCAAACTTTGGTTCTAACCAAAATTGTGAAATCTTTGAACATTTCAAAGGTTCCTCAGGTGAAGAGAAGAAATCTCATATCATACATAATCATTCATAGATATCACATATCCATAATGTTTACTACGATATAGATGATCTACATACATCAATATTTATGAGATCTTGAATACCTCGACATCTAACACCATTCCCAGAGAAGGGCGTATTGGATATTTTACTTTGAATACAATATTCACAAGTATGTAAGATTTGAAATTTTAGACATTCTAAAGTTTCATATCTTACTAGTCTATTGATAAAATCAACAGACAAATGTCCAAGGCTTGATGCCAGATCATTGTCAAATGATCTTCATCCTCCTATTGATCATATAAGGTTTGATTTTCAGTATTAGAAATCTTAATGAACCATTCATTAATTTTCTAATTTTGTGGAGTCAACTAGATGTTAGATTACTATCTGAAATATTTCCATCATAACTCTTTATGATAGTTCTATCTCAGAATTCATGTTTATTTCCAACATTTAGAAACAAACAATGAGTGTACTCTACTATCTAGATCATAGAGACATTCTCCAAGACTAAGGGCTCTCCCACTGAGAATATGAAGTTTATCTATCCAATAGAGATTGTTGCAACAATTGCATCAATATCCATGTAGATGACTATTAAACCTTAAAATCAAATTTCTGATCTTCTAATATATATATGCAACCAATTGCAAATGTCATTAGAAGATTGAGATACAATTGTCAGACTTTATCTTATGAAATAAGAAAGTCAGAGTCAATGATTATATGTAGATTATTTTGATGCTCTATCTGAGTCCTTCACTAAGGATTTTAGACAGATTTGATAGTCATACTATCAGCACATCAACTTATTGCAGTATTGGCATTCATCCAACTCTTTGGATGTCATATGGAAGTCACAGAAGTAGGTCAACTCTTTGACTTTCCTTCTTACTCGGGTCCGATCCATGCTTCCACTGTGCTCTCTTCGTCTATAAACAACCATTGTTCAAGACAAAGAATCTCTTATGTTGAACTCAAAAGATTTCAATATAAGAGAACTTCAACATTTATACATGCTTCATTTAATTCATACAATATAAATATTATGAAGCTTCATGAATGACTAGAGTATAGACAACAGAATGATGACACTCATCATATCTCTATGCATCTTAACTCTTAGAGATTTAGGTTCAGGTAGGTATTCAAACATTTTGAATACATCATCTCTTTCGAGCTACCATTCTACATAATGTAGAGAACTATGTCATTCAAGATTAAATGTCTCGAGCACATATGTATGCCAAAATATCTTCTTTTATTTTATAAGAATTATTCGACAACTATGATCACCATCGACATGTCATTTCTAAAGTACATTCGATGGAAGATCAAGAACATAGAGACATACAAACCCTAAGGTGATGTCTTATTGTCTTATTTAATTGTCATTCCTAAATATGTTGAGGAAACTTGCACATTGCAACCACATACATTATGTGTCCAATTGCAAGTACAATATCTGGATCATGAGTCCAATCCAAGATATTATACTGGTTATAATTGAGTATAACATTGAGTGGTTTTATGAAGGATTGTCTGAAATAAGAAATTTGCATAAGTGTATATATAATATATATACATGTTTTACTTTGATTTAGGAATTTTATATCAAAGTTGTCTTGCCTTGTCAACACTGAAAGTTCATTCCCTTAATTACTTTCAATGTAAGAGATATTCTTACCATTATATCTCTAGCAAGATCTGGGATCTCCTTTCCTATCTTTGTCGCATCCCAATAATATGAGAACTTACGACTCCGACAAAAAGAAGTGGGAACTCATTCCGCATTGCAAGTCCAACTTGCATTCCCAATTCGGTCTTTAACACCCGGGCCCACCACCCCTAAGATGATGTTGACCCGTCATTAATTTATTCAACCGTCAACAGGATTAGCACTCGCTATGCGCAATCCAATATCGCCCCAATAATATGAGGACTCGATATTGGGGTCACTACGCATACGACCTTACTCTTTCGAGAAGCAAAGAGCCCGATCCAGATGCGCTTGCATACAGGAGCTGTCACTTCGGACAGGCGTCTCCTACATACAATCCCTGGCGATGGAAACCCTTCGCCTTGACGGGAGACCATGGATGTCACTTATGTGATCCTCCACCTCATATTCAAATTGTAATTAATTATCGTGAATCATATTCACCTAATTAATTCTTCCAAGGGAAATACACATCTATTCATAATAGAGTGTTTATTGGATATAATTAATTTAATAACATTAAATTAATCATCAATCAAATCATCAATCAACAAACATGTCTTTTACTTGAATAGTAGGTATATTCTCAAAGTACGTATTATTCGAATTTTAATAATTAGAAAAATACACATTGACTTTCTCCGGCATTATACAATCCCTACCCGCTGTCATGGCCAGTACCGATGAGAGTGGAACGGACCACATACGTTGCATCCCGCGACCCCAATGCTCTTCGACTAGGCACCACATCCGCCTCGGGAAAGGATAATACCAGATAGATCGTCAAGTACTTTGAGACGCTCATCGGTTTTTCAACCGAAATTATATCATATAATATACATTAAAACATTTTTGATTATATTATAAGGAGATTTGCTAGACAAATGCCCAATCCTATTCAATAAAGAGGGTTTTTCATGTAAATGTTGTCCTACAACTATTGTAGGATAAACTATGGTTTTCATGAAATCAATGTTTGTTGATGAACCAATGATCAAGATCTAATATCTCATCATTGTGGTTTAGGCAAGTGTCATTCAATGAAATAATTATCTCTTTAAATATTTCACAAATATTTATCACTAATTATTCCAGAAAATTAACAATTAATTTTCATGATAATTGAATGACATATCACGAGGTTCAAGATCAAAAATGTCAATTTCCAGCAGTGACCCCCAATCACTAAAATTAGCGTATCTTGATCAATTTAAATCCAAAAATTGCAAACTCAGTTTTCAAGATTGCCTATTTGATTTATTAAAGAACCCAAGTGATAATTCACGCATTTCGAGGCGGATTAAAACCTTAATTATATCATTAATCACGTTTAAATCCGCAGTTCCCGCAACAGTGAATATAGTCATATTCAAAAAGCCATATCTTGAGCAAATGAAGTCCAAATTTAGTAAACTCAAGTCCTATGGTTTCCTTGTTTAATGGGGAATAAAATACAATTCAAAATTTCGTGTTCAAACTTTTTAAACAGTGCCGAAAAAATAAATTAGACAGAGGTGCGAAAATTGAAATGCAGTAAAAATTTCGCAACCCTTTCAAGAACCAAATCGTCTAAGGTCTATGGATCATATCCAAAATCTTATTCAACCTGGCTCTGATATCACTTGAAGGATATTGAGAATCCTTAAGCGCATCACGGAAGCGTGTCGATCGCATCTTATGCAATCGGAGCAACTAGTCGCACTAGATGCTAGATGCACCGGAAATTAAAAATTTTTAAATCTAAATATGAAACCACGTGATCACGAGAACACTTCTCGGATCGTTTCATCAAACCACCAAGTATAAGGAATACCTCTTGAAGCGTGGTTGTGATCGCGAGATCCCAAAGTAGAGATCCTCCTATCTTAAGTCCGATCCACGAAGAACGCACTTGCGGGCGTGATGAAGAGTCACGTTCCTTCCCGCAATCCTTGATGAAGATCCAAGTGATGCCCCCACTCCCCCCCACCCCCCCCCCCCCGATTTCGTCAAACAAAATCCGGAATCTTTCTTTAGAGTAAGCAACTCCAAAGAAGATGGAGATCCACGAGTCTTCGAAGGCGAAAGCCGAGAGTCTCTCATTTCTCAACACAAAGTGGACGACCACTTGACGGAGAAGAGAAAGAGAGAGGGCGAGAATGAGAAAGAGAGAGAGAGTTGTAACCTTGCACAACTCTTGATCATGTACCTTGGAAGGCTACCCTAGCCCTCCTTTTATATTAGTTTAGGATCCATTGGATCTCAATCCATGGAATCATAGATCCAACGACTAGGCTTGGTCTATGTAAGATCAATGGCTATGATTGTTGTTGGTTAAAACCAACAACATTAATTTATAATTAAATTAAATATATGTTGTAACATTATCAACACAATTTAATTCAACATAAATTAATTTGTCAAGAGATAATTTGATAATAAAAAGAGGAGGCAACTAACCACCCTAAATCATAGGGGGCGTCACCTATGAACAAGTCATAGGTGGCGCCACCTCTATTTAGGTGGTTGATTTTGTCTCCTTTTTTATTTTATCTTATTATTTCTTGATTAATTTTGCAATAACAATTATCACAAAAAATATCCACCAAATTAATTCTAAATTAATTTGTGAATATTTCAATCATGCCATTGAAAATTATGTGAATCATATTCACATCACAAACTAATTTGTAAATTACATTTCCAGTTAATTAATAAATGTGAATCCAATCCACATTTAATAATTAACAAATGTTATTTACTAAATTTCTCTCTCTTGAATATATGTATATTATAAATCATATTTATAATACACAAATATTATGGATAGTATTATCCACATTCTCTAATCCTTGATAATTAAATCTCATTTAATTATCTTGGATAATAATATGAATCATATTCATATTATGCTTGATAATTAAATCTCATTTAATCATCAAGTCCTTGCTTGGATATACATTTCATCAAATGAATTATTCTTGAACCCTTTCAAGAAAAATGTGCTTTCTCCGCAGATACTTGGAGATAAGGACATGGCGATTGTATTATTCCACGTATAGTGACTTGGATGTTGAGAACTCGTCTCAAATCCAGATCGTACGAACCTCCCACAGATGCTTGATTAAATGAAGACCGCAAATCTAATCTTCTCATTGAATCTGAATCTCATTCAGACCAATGTTTAACACTTGGATTAATATCAGATTGCTTCTCTACTGGAAGGAGTCACTAAAATCCAGACCTGTTTCATCACTCCCTCAGAATGGAAGCGTCATGGATATACAATCGTTTATGATCACATCACCCTCAGGTATTCCCAATACCTGTACATCCTGCATACTGGAAGACCCATGGTCAACCCGAAGATCAAGATCTATTTTACACTGTCTTCTTCAGGGTTTGATCACTAAGTTTCTCATTTGATCATTGGGATTTGGTATCGATCATATACTTTCCAAAAGCATATATCATACCTAGGTCTTGATCATATACTTTCCAAAAGTATATATCAAACCTACAAATTCAGTCAAGCTTCTAAAGCGAGACGACCGTGCACGGAATTTGATTCTTCCCAATATCTCATTAGTGAGCTCATGTCTTCCGGTTCAGTAGTGAACCTGTATGATCCCTTTGAGAGATCGTATTACTCATATGCCCTTACATGCACACCAGCGCGCCGGTGTATAGACCTTGGTTAGGTCATCAACCTATTGGTCTGCCAAATGTACATACTCAGACATATAGCAATACATCTGTCTCCGGTCAGAGGATGCGTGCCTATGCTGTGACAGCATTCAACATAGGACTTAGGTTATCTCGATCTCGTTAAGTCAACCCATTGACCTAACTAATCTGACACCTCTGAATCTCTATTCCTATGCAGAGGACCTGCATCAAGAGGTCGGTCAGATATCAGCCTATGTGAGAAAGGATTGCCATCTCCTACTTAGGCTGGAGATCACATCTTAACAATCATTTGACGGTGCTTGATGAGTCCTCAATCTAACTCCTTAGATATTCATCCAAGCACCAGCCTCTATGATTCAATTATTGAATCAACAGCTGTATGATCATTAAGATAGCCATGGTACATAACCCTAATTGTACAGAGGGACCTTTTATGCAAATTATTTATTCCTCATTTCAGATCAGGGAATGATATTTGCAATAACATTTATTGCATAATGGCTCGCCGTGGGCTCACATGTCCAACAAAATGATATTCATATCTCCATAAGGTATCCTTTGAATTCATCTAATAGGTACATGCTACCTAGATTAGATCAAATTCATTTTATCTTCCATCAAACATTGGTTGTAGACCAAAATTATGTGAAATCTTTGAACATTTCAATGGTTTCTAAGTGAAGACAAGAAATCTCATATCATACATAATCATTAGTAGATATCATATATCCATAATGTTTACTATGATATAGATGATCCACATACATCAATATGTATGAGATCCTGAATACCTTGACATCTTACACCATTTCCCAAAGAAGAGTGTATTGGACATTTTACTTTGAATACAAAATTCATAAGTATGTAAGTTTTGAAATTTTAGACATTCTAAAGTTCCAGCTCTTACTAGTCTATTGATCAAATCAATAGACAAATGTCCAAGGCTTGATGCTAGATGATTGTCAAATGATCTTCATCCTCCTATTGATCTTAAGGTTTAATTTCAGTATTTAGAAATGTTAATGAACCATTCATTAATTTTCTAATTTAGTGGAGTCCACTAGATTTTAGATTACTATCTGAAATATCTCCATCATAACTCTTTATGATAGATTTATTATAGAATTTATGTTTATTTCCAACATTTAGAAATAAACAATGAGTGTATTCTAATATCTAGGTCATAGAGACATTCTCTAAGACTAAGGGCTCTCCCACTGAAATTATGAAGCCTTTCAATCCAATAGAGATTGTTGCAACAATTGCATCAATATCCATGTGGATGACTATAAGCCTTAAGATCAAATTTTCTATTCTTCCAAAACATATGCAACCCATTGCAAGTGTTGTAGAAGATTGAGATACAATTACAAGACTTTAAGCAAGTCAATTTCAATGATTTATATGTATATTATTCTGATGCAAGACTTTAAGCAAGACCAAATAGGGCCTCGTCGAGCATAGTGTTCCCACCTTGTGTAGAGCATCCGACTTAGTCTGAAGTATGAACGTAGGCCACAACCTTACAGGTGTGTCTGTCTCATCAGTTTGCGTCCAAGTACCTTGCTTGCAAGGGAAGTAGTGGTTTCGTTTATTGGCTTCCTTTCTCTATTCTTTAAATGAGTAGACCCACATGCACGAGATCAAAAACCTTTAAGTGCATAGAACATAGGTTATAAAGGAGGTGGAAGAAGTATGAGGTACTTGTCTGGCAGTACACACGCGCCTATAGGGATAGTGCACTTGAGGACTTGTTAGATTTGCCGGCAATACAACCACAAAATTAAAAAAATATAAAAATAGTCGAACTCTCACAACTTCATTTGAGTTGTGTTGGCGAATCACAACTTGCTTGGTTTTTTATTAGATTAAGATCTAAGATCAAAGTCACGCACACTTGTGCAAATTTTGCTTTCATTTTTCTCCTTTCCCTTATTCATAGTTTATACCCTGCTCACTTTGATCCTTTCTACCATTTTACACTCCTTTTATTCGTCGTTGATCTCCATATCATTCATCCAATCTCGATCTTCCTTCTTGACCTCAAGATGATGACTCATGAAAGGCTTAGTTAGGACTTCGCTGACAGCTACATCAATTCCATGTGCTTCCCTTATCCAATAATTTGGGGTGATTCCCGATAACCCAACTCAGACTTAGCGACCGATCTCCAAACTTCCTATCTTCTCCAATAAACAGAGATTACTCTTGTCTCGAATTATGCCAATTTTGGATGTCAATTGATTTCACTCATTATACATCGCCATCCTTAATGATGTTCTATGTTGACCTTAACACATATCGATATGTCACATCCGGTGATTCTATACAAACTGATCAGTGCATCATTTCTTGTGCATACCAGGAACACGATCTAGAGCCACAGATTGTATCAGATTCAGACTCAAAAAAAGAGATAAATCTTGGAGGAAAAAGGAAAGGACCACAACACCCTTCGTAACTAGATAAGAGCGGGCAGTCAGATCAGAATACCATGAGTGCCCAGATTCTTGCCTTCATCCAGGACACTTTCCAAGACATGCTAAACGATTTGAGAAGGAGAGATAAACTAGGAGGATAAGAAGAAGAACTTGGAGGTGGACATCATAGAGGTGGGCAGATGAGCCGAGAGGAGGGCGGCCCAATCCAAGTTTCAAGGAGACCTACGACCTCGGTGATGGACAAGTCACCGAATGGATTCAGATTCTTGCTGTCCATGCCCATTTTGATTTGAAGACTCAACTCTTGGCGCTTCTTTCCACATTTCATGGGAATTCAAATGAAGAAATGTACATCCACTCACAACAATTTGGGCGCATTTATGGAACAACACACTACCCTAACATCCCATTAGGAGTAGTGAAGGTGACAACATTCCCATTCAGCCTGTAAGATGAGTCACTCCATTGGATTAATTACTTGGGGAAGGTCGTCACTACCTGGGAAGAATTGAAATCAGCCTTTCTACACAAGTTCTATCCTCTGGGGCGACATAATTAGATATGCGCTCGCATCACCAACTTCTCCCAATCAGCCCACAAATCTATTCATGAGGCTTGGGAGAGGTTCACTGATCTCCAAGAGCCAGTGTCGACATCACAACGTTCCATAGACCAGTTTGGTCCAGTGTTTCTTTGGTGGACTCACAGTTGAAAGTCAGAAGCTTGTGGATGCCACATGTGGTGGTTCACATTACAACAAATATGAGGATTTCGTGTGGTAGATATTTGAATAAATGGACGAAGGAGAGACAACTTTGTTGTCATCCAAAGCATATTAGTGACAACCACAAATTCAACAAAAGGCAGTACATATGGCACCATCCCACGAGTAGGACAAGGATGAGAGCTCAAACCTCAGCATTATTGGGAACCACCTATGCAAGGTGGATATAATTGAAAAATGATCATAGGATCTCGAGAAGCTCGTTGTGATCGAACAGAGGAAACGATAGTTGGACAAACTAGATGAGATTACCAAGCACTTGTAGCTACTGGTAAGCACAATCATATCCCAGAATTCCATGTCTGCATCAACCATGGCTCCAACTAAGATGAAGGAGCCGACTTCATGCAGCCTCCTCAACAGAGTCAACCCCAACCAATGGTTCAACACATATATTACATGCAAGATCCAGAACTATCATCTCAACAACATCCACAATAGTAGATGGTTGTTTACCAGCCTGAGCACCAGATCATCCAGGATCCAGACTCCCCTCCACCACCTCTCATTCAAGAGAAGAATGGAGTTTGGTATAATGATGCGCAGTCAGCATGGCCAATATGCAAACTCTCATACATTCCCTCAGCGATAAGGAGGGCAATTTGTCCAAGGAAACAATTAGCCTCACCACCAACAGTCTCAACCATATCAGTAGGGCTAGAGACAGAATCAATTCCAACAATCATAGTACCATCAACAACATTCCTATCAGCAATACTCGTTTGTCCTGTATCAATACCAAACTCCTCAGCACCAACAACAACACCACCTTTATCTTCCACATAATTACTAGTATTCCAACCAGTAGTCTCAACACCATTCGTAGTCTCAGCGTGGTCAACACACTGAACATTCTGAAGCTGCCCCTCTCGTAAATCTCGCGTTGGACTGCTTGGATTAGATTGTCAAGAGCCTTATAGATGTTAGTCAAAAGTTAGATGATCTCATCGCTACAAAGGCATCCATTCCAGCACAGGTGGTGGCCAACCCCAACAATTTCCGCAAGAAAGAGCAGGTAGTATGCAATTTTCCATCCAACCCTATAGGGTTATATGTAAATGATATGTTTTTATCTAATGTTATTAATCTTAGGAGTGGTAGGACTCTTCAGCTATTTGCTACAATGAAGGGGACGAATAACGCTTCCACAGGCGAGTCAACATCTTCTTATACATCAGCCATACCAATAGTCGGGCCGAGTGATGAAGAAGAGGAGGGAGAAGCACCAAAAAAAGTACAAAAAATGAAAAAAGTCGAAAGCAAAAAGAGAGGAAAACAACAACTAGAGCGCCAACCAACCAACGATGGAGAGGACTGCACCTGCAGTCGATCTGGAGTCAGCCGAAGGAGCCCGCATGCTATTTTATGATGCCCATCACTTCAGAGGAATGCATATTCTACTTTTTATCATCCAGATATACAACCTGATGTGGGCATAGATTTTGTTGTAAATACCAATAATGTTTCCGCAGATTTTGATTCTGTAAATATTCCATTTCCAGACGCTATAGAAAAATAAAAAAAGAAAAATTTGAAAACAGCTTTGTCATATTTGGATGTTGTGAAAATCATTTTAGAATCTTGTTCCTGAGATGCCCCTGCTATAAGTCATTAAGTATATGCCAAACATCAAGAAGGGACTTAAAGAGGCATGCACTTATAAGAGACAACCACACTAGACAAAGAAATGTGAAGCACATATTGACGATGACTATTGTTTGCTCAATCAACAATATCCCAAGTAAGAAGAAAGACATGGGAGACCCTCTCGTCAGATGCACGATGTTTGATCAAGAGTCCGACCGAACTCTTCTAGATAGTGGGTCATTAATAAATCTGATGCCTACTTCACTACTGAAGGAATTTGGGTAGGGACTGCTCAAGTCTAAGAGGGTGATTATGAAATTCATGGATACTTCATCAAGAACCTTGAGGACTTTTGGAGGATGTCATTGTCACCATTCAGGAAATGCAGTTCCCTGTCGACTTCAGCGTTCTAGACATGGACACCTTAGCTCCTCTTCTGCACATCCTTATTATACTTGGACGGTTGTTCCTTCGAACAGTCGAAGTAGTGGTGGATTATGGCAGCAGACACATTACCTTTCGCTTGAACAATGACAAGGTACCCATTTAGACAATTCAAGTACCAAAAGCTTCAAAATATACAACTGATGCAAGTATGCCTTGACGAGCCGCGGATCTACCTTTTAATGTTGTCTAATTGACATTTTCATTGCAGTCATATAAGTTTGGATCGATCAAAAACTAACCGCACGAATCGAATAATCACAAATGAAATTAATATGTGGTTTTATGTTTGTTTAGCATGGGCAAGCCCCAGGGTCGACTCAAGGAGGCAAAGGAACAACTCGGGATCAAGTTAGAAGGATTAAATCGCCATTTTCCAAGTGGGATTTTTTTCTTATTTTTCTTCAATAAAATGCCAAATGCAATGATGTGAATGAGTTAGGTTATTAAGAAAATCAAAAACTTAGCCAAATTTAATTTTAATATGAAATTATTCCAAAATTACTAAATTGTATTTTTCATGTAAACCTAATTCAATAATTAATGCAAAATGGATTTGTTTTGTAATTTTTAGGTTTAAAATGCACCAATGAAAAATACAAACTTTTTTGAGTTTTTTATGCATTTTTCGTGCAAATGATATACAAAAATTATGAAAAATTTACTGGAAGATAAACCTGATGAAATTAAGATATACTATTTTTTTAGAATTTTCTGACACTTTATTATTATTTTGTGCTTTTTACTAAAAATAGAGTGACTGTGAGTGTTTAATTCTTAATTAATCCACGAAATTAAATTATACCCAGAGCTATTTATCTCAAATAGATATTTTAATAAGGAATCCATGAGAGTTGAAATTTCTCAAAAATCTTATTCGTGGAATTAACTAAAAATCAATTACTAAAATCACTCTACAATTTATATTATGCAAACGACAATCCAAATTGGAACAAATTTGGACTATAATTAAAGCACACGTAAAGGCATCATCTGCAATTTTTTTACATTTTTTGTAGAAAGAAATATGGCTGTGCAAATTTCAGAGCTTAAATGGGTAAAATATCACTGATTTTCAATCTCTGATTTTTAATAAATGATCCAATGCTCACAAAAATGCAAATAAATAGCCAGGAGATAAAGAATTAGTTGCTCATCAAAGTGCTATTTTTCATTAAAATAAATGATGCTATTTAAAGATCCAAATTAAAATACAAACTCAGGGGTGTCTTTG
This sequence comes from Ottelia alismoides, assembly GCA_037367405.1. Classification (NCBI taxonomy): domain Eukaryota; kingdom Viridiplantae; phylum Streptophyta; class Magnoliopsida; order Alismatales; family Hydrocharitaceae; genus Ottelia; species Ottelia alismoides. The sequence continues at coordinate 366,054 of JAZKJV010007552.1, read as the reverse complement.
CAATACCGAATGTGAAATGAATGAACTGAAATGTGATACTGAATGATTTTACAAATAAAGAAACTAAACAGACTGACTATGCAATTTTTCCAAAACATAAATAAAATAAAATGACCTTTGTGAACTTCTTCTGCAAGCTAACAAGCAGGGAGGCTAGGGCTCGTGAGGCGCTTAGAGCATGGGCGACGGCAGCGGCTGGCTGGCACTGCGGCAACACGTAGGGGCTTTGGAGGGCCGCTGCAGCTGGGATGCGGCGCCGCTAGTGGCGGCGGGGCCTGGCCGCACGAAGGCTGGGGCACCGCAGTGGCACACGGTGGATGATCTCACGGCGGAGGGTGGCTTGGCTTGACGCAAGAGAGCGCACGACGCACCTGGGCGACGAGGAGGCGCTACGGTGCGCCTGGAAGGGGTATGGCGTGAGGTGCGACTCTGTTGGGACGAGCGTCGGAGGCACGTTCCGCGGAGGAGGCGGCCTGGAGGGCGCGGGGACGGGTGGCCGGAGCATCGTGACCAGCTGCTCCTGCTTTATTACTATTTTTTATTTTCTTTTTGTAATTTTTTGTTGTAGTTTTTAATGTAAACCGGAAGTAAAATTTGTAGAGATGAAATGATGGTGATGATGATTTGTGTGATGTTGTGGTGTAGAAATGCAATGAAGATGTATGTAAAAAATGAATGAAGTGATGTTGGTGATGGTGATGTGATTTTGATGGTGTGTTTGGTGATGAAAAACTAGGAAGAAAATTGTGAGATAAAAAAATGACAAGGAAAAGGAAAGGGATTACTTACCTGTGATTTGCCGAAAGTAGAGCCACGGTGTGCGGCTTACGTTGTTGCCTCGAGGGGATGGCGGGTGCTCCAAAGCTTGAGCGAGTCCGATTGGAATCTCACGACGCGACAATGGTGATGTCGCGGATCTCGCCTGAAAGGTTGTCGTCGCTCAACTTGTCTCCTTCAGCTGTCACCTGTAGGTTGAAGGGTCTCGACCTCTCTTCTCTCGAATCGACGGATGATGAACAATAAAGGAGGAGATGAGAATATAAAGAGGAGGAAAGGGAAGTTGGAGAAGGAATGGAGGAAATGGAGTGGTGGAGAAAGTGGTGGCTTGGAGTGGAAGGCAAGGGAAGAGATAAAAGGGGGATAAAATAAATTATTAATAAAATAATATAATAGGCTACTAAAAATAATTAAAATAATAACAAAATAATTATAAAATAAATCCTAAAATAATAAAATAAATCCGAAAATAATAAAAAATGGGTTGACATGTGGTGGCTCCAGGAGCTGCCACATGTCGCTCCTAGAAAATTCAAAAATTAAATGTAAAGAAAAATAAAAAAGAAATAACAAAAGGGATTAAATCAAAAAGTAGTCAACATGAAAGTTGCTCATCTCGACGCAATCTACAACTTTTGTAAAGGGTCGAAAATCAAATGAAATCATCTGTACAAAAATGTATTTTTGGGTGATACCTTATAAGTATAAAATACCACATTTTTATCTTTTGTATTTTTTTGTTATTTTTAACCAAGAGAAAAATTAAAATAAAAATAGAGAAAATGTGAAAAGAATATTTACAACCTAATCTAGTTTTTTTCGGATTTTTAATAATTAAGAAAATGAAATGGTAAAATACATGGGTAAAAAGGTCAATATGTACAATATACAAAAGGGGTCCAAAACCCAAGTTTTGCATACAAGCTCCGATTTTAATGAAATTAGTCTTGTTTTTAAGGTCTCTGAATGTATATTACTTTAAAAGTGAGTAGACCTAAATCAGACAATGTATGAGAGAGATTTGTGCATTTTAAGGTTCCTAGTTTTAAACTTGGATTGGGGTTTTATTGGTCAATTTTACAAGTTAGTTTTTTTTGATATTTTTGCTTAATTAGTGTTAGTAATATATACACTATAGAGTTGATTTTATTGGATTTGAAGTTAGTATAAAATATATACAAATAGGTGAAATATGGTGAATATACAGGTGAATATTTACAAGTGAATTTGGCTTCTTATTTAATGCAATTATGAATGCTAAAATGCAGATATTATCAATGCATGCATGATTGATAATTATGCAATATAAGTTGAAATATGCAGCTAATTACTCAGGAACAAAGCTCTATTTTCAACTTCTACAGTGATCAATCGCAGATTCATCAACCCCCTATACTTAAACCTTGCTCATCCCCGAGCAACTAAAAATGAAATGCAAGAGTGAAATGATTTTGGGTTCCATACCAAGGTCATGAACAAAAGTTGAAAATGGAGATTGACTCGACTTTTGGATTAATTGTGTGGCAGAACCTTATTGGGATCTGAACTTAAGACCTAACAGACTCCAAGTTCCACAATTCTTCTATTCAAGACGCCTCAACAGTCAGGTCAGAACAAATCCTCAAACACAAATTTCTGATGACTATGATTCTTACTTGTATTGTGTTAGTGTAAAATATCTCTCCACATCAGAAATGGCTCAGAACCAGCCTCCTCTAACATGGTAACTCTAATTACACGGTTTAGTAATTCTTTCCTCGAGGAGCGGGGTATTCCCTTCTAAGTTCAAGTGCGACCAGCTCTAGAGGATGGGATGGAGAAAAGAATGGACGGTAGCCAGTGTCGCTACCTATCCCGGGATGCCTGACTAGTGTAGCCAAGTCATCTAGCTGCAGACTTCTTGCTAATATACATACTCCGACAGACAATATTTTTTTCGTATATCTATTTTTTTGGAGTTCTTGCATTTTTCTTTTTCTTTTTTTTTCTTTTTTCTTTTTTTTGGAACTATATACAAGGTGCAACATGTACATCAGGAGTTTTTCCTCTTGAGCCAGTAGACTATCCCTCTTTTGAAGCATTATTGCAACCCACGACGTCCTGTCCTCAAACGTCAACACCACCAGACTAGGTTGAGATGCACTACCCTTCCTAGAGGAGGACGGATGTTTCCACCCATGTGCTACTCCAAGCTAAAGGATTCTACCTCATCACCACCTCATCAATGAAGAGCTACGTGCATGGTGCTTGTCCAAGTTAGGTCACTGTCTAAAAGAATCATGCGTGTGCACGAAATATCCTACTTAGACTAATCAAGATGACATGTGAACATAGACTTGCAGACTCAAAGAATTAAGTCACTTGACTTGAGAAATCTTAGCTCCAGTTCCTATATGGTTCCTCTAAAATTAGGTGGATTAAGGTCAAATCAAGTCCATCCTCAACATCTATTCATAACTTGTTTCAGAACCCACTAGCTTTTCACCTTGCATATGCAAGATATGCAGATGAGGTGCAAATGACATGCTATAAAATGAAATGCAGGACTTTTTTTTAAATGCAAGGATGCAAAAGTAAATAATAAGCCTTTATTTTCAACATTTTTGTTTTATTTTCTAGTATACAACATTTTTTATTATTACAACAATTTTTTAGTTGATACAATTTGCACATAATATACATAGTATACAATTGTTTTTGATATACATCCTATTTTACAACAAATTTTACAAAAGTATGTTTTACATGAATTTTACAAGTTTTTATACAAGTATTATACATATAGTATTTTTTTTTCAAATTTTACCCACCCCATAATTATTGCATAATATATACAAAAATATGCGAAATTACGTGAAAGTACGAGCTATGGTAAAGTATATATGTAATATATACATGCCCCCTATACTTAGCGTGTGTTATGTCCCCAGAGCACGAAAAGCGATGAAAAAGACATAGCTCGTGATAAGCGTAGGAGAGCGAAAATATCAAAAAAGTGTAGAATTCATTCTGCCCCCCTATACTTAGGCGCTGGCAACCTAAGTGTAGAAGAAGATAAAAAATGGGGCGGACGAGGGCAAGAGGGGAAATGGATGAGTATATACATGGCGGGCATCGGTTCCCCCTATACTTAGGCTCTGGTCAACCTAAGTATAGAACAAGAATGAGTATGAGGACCGATGTGATCTGGAGGATGTACAATGAATAGTGAATAGACTCGGGTCACTCTCTCCCCTATACTTAGGATCTGGTTATCCTAAGTATAGTCACAAAATGAAATGATATGGAGCCGGGGCGAGTGATTCGAATCACTGGGGAGGGAGGGAGAGAAAGTATATACAAGAAAGAATGAGAATATACAAGGATTAAGAAGGTTTGTGACGAACCTTCTTGCGGACGTGAGGAGGTGGATAATATACATATGTGTCGCTATCGGAATCGTCCTCAGATGAATAATAGTGAGGTGTAGGGATCGTCCAATGAGGGTCGACACACGGCTGCTTCCTTGATAAGGCTTGAGAATAGCTGAACTGAGCTCACTCATATAAATCACCTTATCCGGACCAGATGAGGACTCCTTAGAAAATTCCTTCTCCGGTGTGTTGAAGGAAACTTTCTTAGTCGGTTTTCTAGAATCTGAATCACTGAGAGGGAGATGAGAGTGACGCGCCTTGAGAGGCTCGATGGAACACCTCGAGGAATCAATTCTCGATTTCCTCTTATTATATAGTCGACTAGAAGAGGGAGCAATCATGTTTTTATGTGGAGTCAATTTAGTCTTGGTTGTTTCCTTTAAAGATCCGAGATGTGGTGTGGTGCAGACCATGGGTTCCTCATCAGACGAGTCACCATATAGATTGTAATATTCCTGAAGGGTCAGCACATTTCTCGGGAAGGTTCTAGTGGTCTCAGTTGGCTTGGCATTATTGTGCTCTTGTGTCGGATCATCAAAATGGTCAAGGCAATCAACAAAGGTCATGTCCGACTTAATGATAGCTTCTGATCGTGAGTCCTCCTTAGAAGTTGTCATGGTGGTGGTGCAAGTAGTTGATGAAGTGAAGGTGTGGGGAGTCTCAGAACCAACGGTCATCCGGGCAGTCGGTCTCTTAGGTGTAGCAGAGAGATGGGACTCTTCTACCTCTCGATGGTCACGACTGTCAGTGGATGTGTGGGTCACCTTAGAGTAAAGTGTATCAAAGAATGGGTGAGGTCAGAGTGCTCCCAATGCTAAAAAATCGATCTCATGAGTCTCGTAATCTTTAGTCACCTTAGTTGAGGCTAAGAATAGCTTCCGGAGGATAATCGGAGACTGGGTGAACTCTCCTCGGTGTTCAATGTCAATGACTGTGAAGTCTACCTGGAGTAGAGCACCTTGGAATGTAATGATAATTAAAATCTTTCCTCTAGACCGTTTGATGGATCGATCAGCCAGTTGAACGATCTGTCTCGAATTTCTGATTGGCCTAAGTTTGAGTTTGTCAAATACAGAGGTCGGGAGGATATTTATCGGAGAGTCATCAACGATTCTTGCATGGATAAAGATGGTGTCTTTGATTTCACATTCAACCCTAGGCAACCACTTCACTCTGCGGCTCTTGGTCTTTCTTCCCATCACTAAGGAGGTGGCCATAGACACTATGTGTCTCTCAATCCTTGTTCTCTTAGTACCCGACCTCTTGAGCATCAATTTACTCTTTACAAATCTCTTGAGATCGGGGAGGTGATCTATGGCCTTTATTAAGGGATGTTTGAAAATCAATTCTTCATCGAGTGCTTCCCTTAGGGTAGGATCCAATTTTTTTAGGCCTTTTTCATTTTTAATTTTTATGTGTTTTTCTGATTTTTCATTTTTTTGGTGTTTTTGGTGGATGAATGATCAGACTCTGGATTGGAGGGCAAGTAGTTAGTAGAAGAGGGAGATAGAATGGACTCCAACCGTACAAACGGTGTGGGTTCCCTAACGCTTGCTTGGTTTTCAACATCAGATCTACTTACTTCCTTCTCCACTTTCATACTCAGGCTGGCAGAAATTGAGTGTAATATTCCCATGACATCTCTTAACTCGTTACCTAATGGTTCATTTTTCATGATAAGTCGAGAAATGTCATCCTCCAAAACATTCTCATGACAAATCATGGTAGAGTTCTGCTCAATTGGAGGATACTGCAGAGATATTGGGGTCTCATACTCAACATACCTAGACTCTGGCATGTATTGCTGGGTCGAGTATGGATTAACCAAATGGCAAGTATTGGTCGGAGCCTCATATGATGGAGTCAATGAAACAGGGACTGATAAGTCCAGGTCATGAGTCCAATCTTGTGAATGCATAGGATATTCGAATGAAGGCTGGTTAATGGAGGCTTGATCACTGAAGTCAATCAAGTATGGGAAATCAGGATGTGCAAGCCTCTCCATTTGGTATGTTCGATCGACCATGTTATGCCCTAAGGTAAAGTCGGAATGTGTATATGTAAATTGTTGTCTGGTCCCTACTTGAGGTGAGAATGTCGTATGTGGGGGCATATAATTTTGCCAATCATCTGTCTTAGCAAAGGCTTGCTCTTCATTCGATTCTTTGACTCCTGCAAGCTCTCGAGAGTAAGGACAGTCAGCCCAAGGTGGAAGTGGATCCGGGGTGTTAGAATATGGAGTAGATGAGAAATGCGAAGAAATGGAGAAGTCAGTCGAAGTTCAGACTTCATCATCGGGTTGAGGTGGAACCGACCACGGTTAAGGGTCTCCCGTGGATGGAAGAGGATACATGGAGGAAGGAGTAAGAAAAGATGAACGGTATATGGTCGAGGAGGAATGACCAGAGGTCACAGGGTATGGGGACCAATATCCTGACATCATGAAGAGGAAATGATGAATGTAAGTAGGTTGAGGTAGAAAACGTGCAATTACACAGGATAACACACATGGACAGACACAAAGACAAATGCAAGAGCAAACTCTGAGTTCACACTCAACACGGTGAAGGACCCAAAATCGAGTCCGATTAATCTGGTTGATTTTAAGTCTGAATTTTCAGATAAGTAGCAAAGGTTACACGACCTATAGAGAAGTCGGCTAAAAGCCAGATGCGTCTTCCCTGTTTAACCTGTGGCCCAAGATACCTACGTCCTTCCTTTCTTTGCTCTTATCCCAAGCTGATGGATTCAAAGGTCGTGCCCCTATCTACCTATAAGCAGGCGGAGGCTGACAAGGCTGGAACTTCGCCCCGAAGGGTTACTAGCAACTTGTCGCGAAGTACCGCTGGTTCACCCCTGACTACTTGTGAACAGGCAGAGGTTACTTGGTACTAGTTAATGAACCTGAAAATATTCAACTTGTGATATTTGCTAGGATTATTTGGTACGTGATATGGAAGGTGGGGATTTGGGCTCTGCCTTAAGGTGTTCACACACGCTCAAGTACCCTCGCTTAGCCTGAAAACAAGGTCGGGGTTACTCTCCCGCAAACAAGGGTTAATTTTAGTCAATTTTTTGGTCCAATTCAATTAGCAGTCCCAATTTTAAAGATTAGTGTCACTGATATTAATCCACACAGGCAATCACATCTGCCTTCCAGTCCCAATTCCTTTATCCTAGGTTAGAATACCAAGAGAGAGAGAGAGAATCGGAAAAAGTCGATGCAATCGAGAAAACAATGATGAATTCTTGAGTAAGAAGATTTACAGTGCCTCCAGCTCTCTACAATACGGGATGCAGTACTGAATTGAAATTTTACACTAAATGAATGCAATCAATGAAAAGCCGCTCCTAAACAGGTAGTTCTATTAACGAGTGAAGAACATACTATGCTTGGCTAAGTCCTGCGGTCTAAGTGCGTCTTTTATGTGTGAAGTGTGGTCCTAAATTTTACGAGCACAAATAGTCTTAGGAAGCTCTAAGAGCCGTAAGTGCAGGTCCTATTCTACGTAAAGCAACCACACAGCATAGAGGGACACGTTTTATTATGACTTACATGCGCGAGATCCCAAACGGGAACCACGGTAAATGCAGACACTTTTTTTTACAAGTTAATAAAAATCTTTTTGGCATCTCAACAACCGACTTGATACATGAATCGTCGGCCTCCGATGCACTTCGAGATGCGTTGACTTCAAGAAAGCCGCTCCAAGTCCACCGGACCCTCGCACAAAAAGATAGAAATTATGTCAAAGAGAGAGAGATATACAGAAATGGTTAGAAAAATAATTAAAGAAAAAATGGATAATTACAAGATGGCTCGGGGGTCAGACTACCCGAGTTAATGGAAAACGTAAATCTAACTTTCTAAAGTGATCCTAAGCCATTTGCCTCCCCAGCAACGGTGCCATTTGACGAGCTACGGATCTACCCTTTTAATGTTGTCTAATTGACGTTTTCATTGCAGTCAGATAAATCCAGATCGATCAAAAATGAACCGCACGAATCGAATAATCAACGAATGAAATTAATATGCGGTTTTATGTTTGTTTAGCATGGGCAAGCCCCAAGGTCGACTCAAGGAGGCAAAGGAACAATTCGGGATCAAGTTAGAGGGATTAGATCGCCGTTTTCCAAGTGGGATTTTTTTTTCTTACTTTTTTTCAATAAAATGCCAAATGCAATGATGCAAATGAATTAGGTTATTAAGAAAATCAACAACTTAGCTAAATTTAATTTTAATCTTAAATTATTCCAAAATGATTAAATTGTATTTTTTTCTGTAAACCTAATTCAATAATTAATGCAAAATGGATTTTTTTGTAATTTTTAGGTTTAAAATGCACCAATGAAAAATACAAACTTTTTTGAGCTTTTATGCAATTTTCGTGCAAATGATATGCAAAAATTATGAAAAATTTATTGGAAGATAAACATTATGAAATTAAGCTATATTAATTTTTTTAAAATTTTTTGACACTTTATGATTTTTTTATGATTTTTTACTGAAAACAGAGTGATCGTGAGTATTTAATTCTTAATTAATCCATGAAATTCAATTATGCAGAGAGCTATTTCTCTCAAATAGATATTTTAATAAGGAATCCATGAGAGTTGAAATTTTTCAAAAATCTTATTTGTGGAATTAATTAAAAATCAATTACTGAAATCACTCTACAATTTATCTTATGCAAACAACAACTCCAAATTGGACCAAATTTGGATTGTAATTAAAGCACATGTAAAGGCATCATCTACAATATTTTTACAATTTTTAGAGCAAGAAATATGGTTGTGCGAATTTCAGAGCTTAAATGGGTAAAATATCACTGATTTTCAATCTCTAATTTTTAATAAATGATCTAATGCTCATAAAAATGTAAATAAATAGCCAAGAGATAAAGAATTAGTTGCTCATCAAAGTGTTATCTTTCATTAAAATAAATGATGCTATTTAAAGATCCAAATTAAAATACAAACTCAGGGGTCTCTTTGCAATACCGAATATGAAATGAATGAACTGAAATGTGATACTGAATGATTTTTCAAATAAAGAAACTGAATAGACTGACTATGTTCCAAAACATAAATAAAATAAAATGACCATTGTGAACTTCTCCCACAAGCTAAGAGGCGGGGAGGCTAGGGCTCGCGAGGCGCTTGGAGCGTGGGAGGCGGCGGCGGCTGGCTAGCACTGCGGCGGCACATAGCGGCGTTGGAGGGCCAATGCGGCTGGGATGCGTCGCCGCTAGTGGTGGCGGGGCCTGGCCGCGCGAAAGCTGGGGCACCACAGTGGCGCGTGGTGGATGATCTTGTGGTAGAGAGCGACCTGGCTGGAGGCAAGGGAGCGTTTTGCGCGCCTGGACGACGAGGAGGCGCTACGGTGTGCCTGGAGGGGGTATGGAGTGAGGTGCGGCTCTGCTGAGACTAGCGTCAAAGGCGCGGGCCGCAGGGGCGGCAGCCTGGAGGGCGCGGGGACGGGTGGCCGGAGTATTGTGACCAGTAGCTCCTACTTTATTAGTTTTTATTTTCTTTTTGCAATTTTTTATTGTATTTTTTAATGTAAATCGGAAATAAAATTTGTAGAGATTAAATGATGGTGATGATGATTTATGTGATGTTGTGGTGTAGAAATGCAATGAAGATGTATGTAAAAAAATGAATGAGGTGATGTTGGTGATGGTGATGTGATTTTCATGGTGTGTTTGGTGATTAACAACAAGGAAGAAAATTATGAGATAAAAAAATGACAAGTAAAAGGAAAGGAATTACTTACATGTGATTCGTCGAAAGTGGAGCCGCGGTGTGCGGCTTCCGTGATCGCCTCGAGGAGATGGCGGGTGCTCCGAAGCTTGAGCGAGTCCGATTGGAATCTCACGACGTGGCAATGGTGATGCCGCGGATCTCGCCTAAAAGGTTGTCGTCGCTTAACTTGTCTCCTTCAGTTGTCACCTATAGGTTGAAGGGGCTCGACCTCTCTTCTCTCGAATCAGCAGATGATGAACAATAGAGGAGGAGATGAGAAAGATAAAGAGAAGGAAAGGGAAGTTGGAGAAGGAACGGAGGAAATGGAGCGGTGGAGAAAGTGGTGGCTTGGAGTGGAAGGCAAGTAAGGGAAGAGGTAAAAGGGGGATAAAATAAATTATTAATAAATAATATAGTTGGCTACTAAAAATAACAATAAAATAATAGATAATAAATCCCAAAATAATAAAATAAATCCAAAAATAATAAAAAATGGGGTGACATGTGGCGGCTCCAAGAGCTGCCACATGTTGCTCCTAGAAAATTCAAAAATTAAATGTCTAGAAAAATCAAAAAGAAATAACAAAAGAGACTAAATCAAAAAGTGGTCAACACGAAAGTTTCTCCTCTCAACGAGCTCTACAACTTTCATTAAGGGTCGAAAATTAAATGAAATCATCTGTACAAAAATGTATTTTTGGGTGATACCTTATAAGTATAAAATACCACATTTTTGTCTTTTGTATTTTTTGTCATTTTCAACAAGAGAAAAATTAAAAAAAATAGAGAAAATGTGAAAAGGATATTTAAACCTCATCTAATTTTTATGGATTTTTAATAATTAAGAAAATGAAATGGTAAAGTACAGGGTATAAAGGTCAATATGTACAATATATAAAAGGGGTCCAAAACCCAAGTTTTCCATACGAGCTCTAATTTTAATGAAATTAGTCTTGTTTTTAAGGTCTCTGAATGTAGATTACTTTAAAAGCGAGTAGACCTAAATCGGACACTGTATGAGAGAGATAAGTGCATTTTAAGTCTCCTAGTTTCAAACTTGGATTGGGGTTTTATTGGTCAATTTTACAAGTTAGTATTTTTTTGGTATTTTTGTTTAATTAGTGTTAGTAATATATACACTATAGAGTTGATTTTATTGGATTTGTAGTTAGTATAAAATATATACAAATAGGTGAAATATGGTGAATATACAAGTGAATATTTACAAGTGAATTTGGCTTCTTATTTAATGCAATTATGAATGCTAAAATGCAGATATTATCAATACATGCATGAATGCTAATTATGCAATATAAGTGGAAATATACAGCTAATTACTCGGGAACAAATCTCTATTTTCAACTCTTATAGTGATGAACCACAGATTCATCATGCCTACAGAGCAGACATAACATTGTGATTTTCTTAAAGAGATTAGAGACATATATCTGTTTATGGATGACATTGAAACCCATGAATTCCTTTATAGAGGAAAGAGTGGATAGCACCGTCGACTTCCCCTTGTCTTAGAGGATGAGATCTTTGTTGATCTGCCAGGTGAGTTGATTAATGGACAACTGTCTGTAGCAGAAGTAGAAGGAATCATTGCAGACTTCTTAGAACAATATTCCATCATTGAGAATTGTTGTGCATCAAAGATTCAGAGCTTACATAGTCAAAGGTGGACATTATACATGTACCAGGTCTTACCACACCAATGCCATGAACAGTTCATGAGGTTACCACTGAGAAAGTACAGATACCACCAAGCTCAAGCACCTTCCAGCAAACATGAAGTATTCCTTCCTTGCAGGTGGGCCAAATATGTTTTCTGTAATCATCAATTCCCATTTGACTCAGGAACAAGAATCTCGTATGTTGGGGGTTTTAGAAAGAGACCACAAGGAGATTGGCTGGAAAATTTCTGATCTCCGTGGGATTAATCCTTCCTTGTTCTCTTATCACATTTACTTGGAAGAAGATATCAAGCTTTCCTACGAATTCCAGCGAAGATTGAATCCGAATCTTTGGGAGGATGTTATGAATGAGATCATGAAATGGTGTGATGTGGGCTTCATTTATCCCATCTCTAATTCTAAGTGGGTGAGTCCCTCGCATATCGTGCCCAAGAAATCAGGGATCTCCAATATGAAAAACAATAAAGGAGAGGGGATCGCTACCAGAGTTCCTACTTTAAGTCACGTATGTGTTGATTATAGACACTTGAACTTAGCAGCCAAGAAGGACCATTTCCTGCTTCCCTTCATCGACCGGATAGTTGAGAGACTTGCCATGAAGGAATATTTCTGATTCTTGGATGGATACTCTGGGTATAATCATGTTGTAATTGCCCCAAAAGATCAAGAGAAATCCACCTTAACCTATTCATTCGGGACGTTTGCCTTCTACAAGATGTTGTTTGTTTTATGTAATGCTCCAGTGACATTTCAACAATGCATGTTAGTCGTGTTTTCATATATGGTTGGTAGCTTTCTTGAGGTCTTTATGGATGATTTCTTAATCTACGATGATAGCTTTAATCAATGTTTATACTATTTAGATCGAGTGCTGAAAAGATGATGCGAAGTTAACTTTGTGCTCTCGTGGGAGAAAAGCCATTTTATGATAAGCAAAGGGATTGTGCTAGGCCATGTCATATCCAAATGAGACATGGCGGTTGATCCCGCAAAGGTGGAAGTCATATCCAAGCTTGAGCCACCTACAAACTTGAAGCAAGTCTGATCATTCCTTGGGCATGTGAGTGTTTACAGAAGTTCATAAAATATTTCAACCAGATTGCTCGACCATTGACTGAGCTTCTAGGTAAGGAGGCGGATTTTATTGTTGATGACAGAGTCCTCCATGCCTTCAATCACTTGAAAGAAATAATCACTCAGGCCCCTATCCTTTAGATGCCAGATTGGTCTCTACCATTTGAGATTGTGACAGATGATTCTAACAATGCCATTGAAGCGGTTTTAGGAAAGCGAATAGATCATATTCCATTTGCAATTCGTTACGCTAGTAGAATTCTTGATGAAGCATAAAGGAATTACACTGTTACAGAGAAAGATATGCTAGCAGTCGTCTTTGCCATGGAGAAGTTCAGATCTCATTTGTTTGGGTCCGAAATTATTGTGTACACAGACCATTCCACCATCACGTACTTGCAAGCGAAGAAGGATGCCAAACCAAAGATGATTAGATGGATCCTTATAATCCAGGAATTTGATCTTGAAATTCGTAATAAAACTTGAGTTAAAAATGTGGTGGTATATGATAAACATCAAATTTGACTCGTTAATTATCTAAAATTGTCGTAGTATAGGAGGCAAATTCGATTCAGCAAAAACCACAATCGTTTGAATGTTGTGGAGTATTTATACTTGGCAAGTCTACCAAGGTCGAACACAGGGATACGAGCTACTCTATTTATTTATTGATTTTTGATTAATTAAGAGCAGTGTGAATAAATTCTCAATTTCAAGTCTTCATGAAGATGCAGGATGCACTAGGCAGATTACAATGCAATAAAATAGAGCATGCAATTTTTAAGAGATTTTTATGCAATTTATAGGATGATGCATGAACAATAGTGCAAGGTTAAATATATGATATGATAATACAAACAATTAGGACTAAGAAAGATTACATAAATGAGCAATAAAATATTGGATGAAATTAGAGTCAAATTGAACATAAGAACAAAAGCAATCATCTAATCAAGGCATACACACAGATATGGAGCACATCATCTAATCTAACATAAAAATTTACCTCTTTTAATATGATGTGGAATGAGAAAACTAAACATGCCAAGATGTAAAGGACGAGACAAGGATCAAAATGACACTAAAATCATGTAATTTGGACCTATGATGCTCAAGTTATGAAGAAAACAATGCAGGGGCATAATTGTAATAAAAATGCAAGAAAATAAAGGATAAATATTACATTTAGGTCCCTAGAGGGACCTAAATGCAAATACCAAAAACAGCCTGGGCACTGATGTGATTTTTCCATGCGCGTAGGGACCTTTTTGCAAATTTTCAAAATAGCGAGGGCCTCCCTATAAAATATCCAGACACACACGTGAGTCACATGCGTGGGGACCATTCTGCAATTATCAAATGCTTCCAGGGTCTTTCGTGCAATTTACTGAAGTCCTCACGTACGACGCACGTGAGGAGCCTAGGCTCGGGAGGCGGCTGAGGCTTGGGACACGTGGCTTCACTTGGAGGTTCGGCTCGAGGTTCGATGGACCTGAGCCTGTAGGTTCGGATGGAGGCTCGGTCCACCACGTGTCTTCACATCAACCATCCGATCCAGATGATCGGACGACACCTGTGTCTTTGTGCTCCTCCACAGGTCACCGGATAAGGCGGGGCTCCGACGACCTGCCTTTTACTCCTCTGCGATCCAAGTTAGCATCTGAAGGTTGGGGAAGACTGTTGGTAGGCCGACGAAGACCCTGAAGGTGCGGCGAAGCTCCGAAGCTTGTCGGAGGGGGAGATCGGTGGAGCCTTGCCAGAAGAGAATAGCTCGAAGGAGCTCCGACGCCATCTCCGACCAATCAAGATCCTGCAAGAGTTAGTCATAGCCGAAGCGTGTCGTGCGTGCGAGCTGAGTGAGATGGAGTCCTAGGGAGGTGGTCAGAGCGGGGGACCCAAAGCTCCTTCTCTTGCAGAGCAGAGAGAAGGTGGCGAAGGGTGGATAGGGTTGTGGAGAAAGGAATAGTCGTGGTAGAGGGTCACGCGAAGATGAGGATGGATTTGTGAAGCTTGTGGGTGGGTCAGATGAGGGTGACAACGAGTGAGTAGGTCGGGATAATTCGAAGAAGTCAAGCAAACAAGAAGGGAAGGAAGGTACCTCGTCGGGGAGGGGAACCCGGTGGAGGAGGTGCTTATGCAGGGATTCGAGGAAGCCCGGGTCGTCGCCCAGTCTGGTCAGCTAAGCCAGAGAGCTCGAGCTATCGCCGAAGATGGTGGAGCTGACATGGCAGAGATGCCATGGATCACACCGGGGCTCGGGCTATTTTCACCTCGATTGGTGGCCCCTCCGCTGTCACCGGAGGACCGAAGGCTGGGCCAAAGCCCCTCGAATGGTGGATAAGGGCTCAGGCGGCGAGGCGAAGGCTTTTATAGGCGGAGGAAGTCCGTCAGTTATGTGGTGGGGGGAGTTGTTTGAATGAAGGTAGTGAAGGTTGAGAGTAATGGCGAGGAGGGTTGGGGGTTACGCGAAGGAGGCGGAGGAGTGGGCTATGTGAGGGGGGCATTATGAGAGGGGGAGGTGGACGGAGGTGATGGCTAAAAATGGTAGTGCGAGGTGGGTCGACGAGGTGTAACGTCTGGTCATGAGGAAGACAATGAGCAGTATCCGTTGGATCTAACGATCCAACAGCTTGGATGAGGGTGCTAGTGGAGGGTTCTGATTAGATCTTAGGATATGATCCAGCGGCGGAGATCAAGGCGCGGATGAATGGATATGATGCGATCGGGGGGAGATCCAATGGTGAGAGAAAAAGGAGTGATGTGGCACGCGGAGAGGAGTTGGATGGTATGGCGATCAGACGACTGATGTGAAGAGGCGATGTAGCCTGAGGAGGAGCGTAGGATGACAGATGGTTGGGCGACTGTGATGGAGGCGTGAGTGTGCGGTTGGGATCAGATCTGGAAGTCAGATATGATGGCCGGGGCGAAGGATGGACGACAGAGATGGAGGCGGGATGAAGGAGATCCAACGGTTTAGGAGAGTGCCGGGTGGTGGAAGGAGATGCAGGACACGTGGGCGGCCTAGAGGGCGCCACGTGGCCCAATCAGAAAATTAGAAAATATAAATACAAAGAAAAATACAAAATAAATAGTTAGAGGCAAAATAAGGAAAAAGTCAAAACATGAAAGTTGTTCATATCAACGAGATCTACAAGTTTCATGTTGGATAAAAAGTCAAAAGAGGTTATTTGTACAAAAAGTATTTTTGGGGGTACTTTTAAAGGGGATAAAACACTGACTTTTTGGCTTTGAGTTGTTTTTGTATTTTTACTCTTTTTAAGAGTTAGAGATGTTACAGACAATTATTCTACCTAATTTTTAGGGGTTTTTGATGAGAAAATGTTTACAAGGAAAATAAAGGAAATTAAATACAATGAATTAAGGTTAATTATACACAATATATTACAAGATAAAAATAAAGAATTAATGGCGGTTTTTATTGGATTAGTTAAGCCAGGGTTTTAATATGTGGTTTTTAGCATGATGAATACGAGATTCATTAGTAGACCATTTGTCAAGATTATTAGAGTCTAGACACTCTTGAGCAAAGACTGATACCAATCAATGAAACCTTTCCAGAAGAGGCAATTCTATCAATTACCTCGCTCCCCTGGTTCGCCAATATTGTAAACTATCTTGTGTCCAAGAGAACTCCACAAGATTGGCCAAAGCTGAAGAAGGATAAATTTTTGTCAGACATTCATTTCTATCAGTGGGAGGATCCATATCTCTTTCATGAGGGAGTAGATTACATTTCAAGGAGGTGCATTCCTCAGAAGGAAGTTCAAAGTGTCCACGAGCATTGCCACGATCGAGAATCAGGAGGACACCACTCTAGAAGATGTACGAAGACAAAAGTATTGCAATGCGAACTTTGTTGGCCAACCTTATTCAAAGATGTAGATGATTTTGTGAAGCATGCCTACTGACTTTCAAAGGATGGGTGGCACTATTGGAATGAGAGATACAATGCCCCTCAAATATATTCAAATTTCCTATGTGTTTGATGAATTGGGTATCGATTTCATGGGCCCATTCCCAAACAATCAGGGTTATGAATATATTCTGCTTGTTGTCGACTATGTGAGCTGTTAGGTAGACGCTATACCTACTTGAGCTGCCGACAGTCCCACCGTCTTCCGATTTCTGAAAGAAAACTTCATTGCACAGTTCATGATGCCCAAAATTCTCATATCTGATGGGGGTAGCCATTTCTTCAACAGAGAGATGAATAAGTTGACTAAGGAATATTGCATTAAACATCAAGTAGCCTCTCCGTACGACACACAATCTAATGGCTTGGCAGAATGTTCTAATAGGGAGTTAAAGACGATTCTTAAGAAACTTGTATGTCCAGATATAAAGAACAAGTCTCAACTTCTCGACTCAGTTCTCTGGACTACACACAAGTCTCCTCTGGGAATGTCTCCCTACTTCTTGGTACATGACAAGCCATGCCATTTGCCTATCGAACGGATTCATAAATCTTTATGGGCTATAAATATCTACAATTTAGACCAGAAGAAAGCAACAAAGAACAGAAAGTGGATCTGAACAGACTTTCGAATTTCATGACTATTGATGAATGCAAATTCAACTTACTCATGGATAAAATAAATCTAATGTCATTGTCCTAAATCAACCAAAGCGAATAATCGAGAAAATTAAACCACTCTCAAAATCAATTGGTGAATGTAAGTGGTTTCGCTACTTTTATTTACCTGGTATAGCGATCACGGTCAAACATAAGGAGCACAATTAAGAGCTAAGTAGTGAGATTTCAAAAAGATTTTCATTTTTTGGTGGTTTTTAATTTTTCAAAATTTTAATTTTTCAATATAAGAGATAATATGCACATGTATTTTTCTTATGGGTCAAAAATACTCACAAAGTTACAGAGAAAATATTTTTGTGTTTTATATATTTTATATTATTTTTGATAATTTTTTGGGATTTTTAAATTTTTTTTGTGATTTTGTAAAAATCAAACAGTGGGAAAAATACAAAACAGTGAACAATCAGAAGTAATTTGCAAATTAAAAATAATTAATGTGTCCAAACATCCTGAAAGTATTTTTTATGATAAAATAGAAGTAAAGATCTACAAACAAGAACCAAGATCACAATTTTTTAGTTTTCATTTAAATTATATGATTTTTCCTAATTTTCAAGTTTTGTATTTTTTGGTTTTTATAAAATATTTTCGAACAAAAATGGTAATAGAGTTAAAATCGGAAGAAAGACAACAACACTATTTTTTAGAAATTTTCAAGACTTTTTCGAATTTTTATGATTTTTCTAAGGCAAATATGACTCTTTTTAGGGGTTTTTGAATTTATAAAAATATAAAATTCCTGCAAATAAAAAAATCACCATAAAGAGTACATGCTAACAGGAGCTATAAGTAATTTTTAGGTAATTTTTATAGTTGATTTAATAATTATTGTACTAAATAAAAGATGTAATTAAAATCAGTATAACAGGGACCTAGTTCCAAATATTATAAGTTCTAAGGGCCAAAGAATAATAAACAAATAAAGTTCGAAGGCAATTAGACAAATAGTCCAAGAAACTCAGCGCAACACGTGAATAAGACTCATAGGGGCATATATGCAATTTAATCAAAATATTTCATTCATTGAATGATAATTTCAAAGCATAGGATAAAACATGCAATTACACCAAAACACACATGAGGCTTCACGTGACTAAGGAACAACCAGAATAAAATGTGAATATTAAAAACACCAAGGTTCTTATTGCAAAAAAATCTTAACTACACATTACATTTATTGGACTAAAACTAAATGACACATACGACAGGGAAGAAAGGAAAGTTACCCTCGAGGCACATGGTTTGAGCATGGAGGTCCTAATGTTTCTGATGTGGTGCTGAAAAAGATTTGACGGCTCTGGTACTTGGCACTAGCATACGGTCCTGATGACCGTTGGGACATGGATCTGACGGCTCTATAGTTATAGGTGAGCATATGTGTCAGATCCACCTAAAAAGCTGATCTAATGCCGTTGAAAAGGGAATGAACGTGCAGCTCCGATGGAATATGGCAAGCGTCTTTGGATCTGACGGTCGCGAAGGGTGCTAGAAGAACTAGTGGTTGGGGAGCTTTGATCGACGAAAGGTGGAGATCTGCTGGTCTGATCGATGCTCCAAAAGGCCCAGCACCTTCAGGAAGGTGCTCCACTTCAATTGGGGTCCTCAGATGTGGGAGTTTATGGTCGGATGGCTGGGATGGTGGTGCTCCACCTGGAGCTGCTCCGCCACCTAGAATGAGGCTCAAACTGCGCCTCCTTGTGCATGTGGGTGACGAGTCCGGAATTGCACGTGTTAAAGATGTGTATATGTTCTCGTGCATAAAAATAATGATTTGATTTGCCGTTTCGTTGTAGACGGCAATCGGAATCGGTCAAGAAAATAACCACACAAAATATTTATCGATTTTATAAATGCAGTTTTATGTTTATTATACTTGGGCAAGTCCCAAGGTCGAACACAAGGAGGCAAAGTAACAACCTAAAATTATGTCTATCAAAATTCATGTGTGATTTTTGAGGCAGTCTTTTTTTGTAATTTTTAATGCAATAAAGGATGCAAAATACAATGTTGGCCTATTTTAGGGACTAAAATATGAATTACGCTCAAACGATATCCGAAAAATATGAAACTTGGACACGATGCAAAATATGATGAAATGAATGCACTGTATTTTTTTTGGAATTTTTGGATGTGAGATGAATTTTTTTATGAATTTTTAAATGCAAAAAAATGAATTTCAATATTTAATTATAATAAATATCAAACCTAATTATTTTCAAGGTACAAAATTATCTAAAATCTATCACAGGTGATTAATCTCAGAAAAATCCTAAACCTCGAAAATACTAGTTTCAACACTTACTAAAAATCAAACATTGAAATATGCAAAATGATTTTTACAGGGCAATCTATGCATGCAAATTCAATTCTTTTTAGGAAAAAATGTCAAGCACAATTAATTCTACAACATGTGATTTTTTTGGAATTTTTAGAGGAACGGTTAATCAAATATAAATTTCAGAACATGAAATGGGAAAAATACGTAATTTTCCACAGAACAAATAATTATTAATTAACCATCGATCACAAAATTGTCCTCAATATGTCAAACTGTAGAGAATTAAATGACAAACATCATGTTATTTTTTGGATAATAAAATAAAGTTTTGTTGAGGTCCAAAATCATAGGGGAACATAGGGGTATAACTACAATAAATAAATAAAATAAATATGAAAATAAATGCAGTGGGGGCCTAGATTTAATTACCAACAGTTGAGGGGTCCTCCTTGAAAATTTCTAGTGGGTCACGTGCGGCGCACGTGACCCTTGGGTTGGCGGGACTGGAGTGAAATTTAGAGGAAGTACGGTGGGGATTTTGCAATTTGCCCACGGTCACGTGCAAAGCACGTGACCCGGGTGACGTGCGACCGACGTCCCCCCACGCACGTGCCTCGCACGTGCGGGGGGTCTCGAGGCTGAACTCGGTCCTGGTCGGTGGAGGAGCGACTGAGGTCCGGCCATGGCTGTGACTTCGAGGGTCGGCGAAGATGCTGCGAAGGGGGGGGCGACGAGCTCCTGGAGGTCGTCTTGGTGGAGTTGGTGGAGGTGATTCTCCTGGCGAGGAATCCTGTGGTGGTGTCTTGCGTCAGAGAAGATCGTGGGCGGTGGTAGTTGTTGGCGATGAAGAGGCGGAGGCGTTGGAGTCGTCGGAAATCGAAAGCGTGATGTTGGCGGTGAAGCTTGAAGGTCGTTGGCGGTTGTAGTTGTTGAAGCATTGTTGCTGGAGATGATGGTC
Source organism: Ottelia alismoides (assembly GCA_037367405.1). Classification (NCBI taxonomy): domain Eukaryota; kingdom Viridiplantae; phylum Streptophyta; class Magnoliopsida; order Alismatales; family Hydrocharitaceae; genus Ottelia; species Ottelia alismoides. The sequence continues at coordinate 345,497 of JAZKJV010007552.1, read as the reverse complement.
GATGAACGTCACGGTCGAAGTCATTGTTGGCTTGATGGCCAGGAGAGGCCAGAGCAAGAGCAGTGACGGTTGGAGGGGCACTCGTCGTAGGCCGCAACGAGTCGGAGAGACTCGAATCTTGCCGGAGGGGGATCTTCGAGGCGTTGTCACCGCCGAGAGGGGGGATATGAGGTGCAGCCGGTGGATGGTTACAACGAGGTTGGCAGCAAGGTTCTTATAGATGGTGGTGATGCGCCGGAGAAGGAAATAGGGTGCTGGCGGCGGGGAAATCCGAGGGATTTGATGGGGAAGATCTGGGCGAGATCGGGGGAGATGGTGAGATTCGAGATGATGCGGCAGTGCTAAATGATTAATTTGAAGAGAATGGAAGGATCGGTCGATATTCGTGGAGGCGGAGAAATCTTGACGAGGTGCGGGGGTAGCGAAATCACGGGGGTGAGTCGACGTTCCTGATTGGGAAAGGGAAGGAGGTAGAAGATGAGCCCTGGTCGTCCCGATCGGCCGAGATCGGGCGACCAGCAAAGCGACACGTGGCGTCAAGGGGGGAAAGCGCGGGGCACGTGAGTTGCACGTGCCTGAGAGGCACGTGCTTCGCATGTGCAGGATTTTTTTATAAAATGAATAATAAATAATGCCAAAAATAGCTGACACGTGGCGGCTCCAGGAGTGACCACGTGTCAGCACCACAAAATTCGAATTATAAAGCTTTTGTAAAATCAAAAATAAATAGCAAACGGCCTCGGATCGAAAAAAATTCGTCACGAAAATTGCTTCGATGAGATCTACAACTTTCATTAAGACATCAAAACCAAAATCGATCAACTGCAAAAAGTGATTTTTTGTGGTATCCCATGTACAGAGAATACCTTGATTTTTGGGTTTTATTATTTTTTATCATTTTAAAACAAGATAAAAATCCGAAAAAAATATGGTAAAATCAAAGATAAATAATTACACCTAAATCTAAGTTTTTTTTTGGATTTTTATTAGGAAAATTTAAAGTAGGTTAAATATGTACATACAATATTAGGTCAACAAAAACCGCTAAAATACAAAATGTACAAAAGAGGCGGCCCAAAAACCCAATTTTCACATTGAGCTCCGAATCACTTGATCTTGGTCTTTGTTTTGAAGGTAATTGAATGTACATTAGTTCAAAAGTGAGTAGGATTGAAACGGGCCCTGGATGAGGAAGATATGAGGTTTTTAGTCCGCTTATTTGGGTTAGTGATTTTTTTGTATTTTTCATTTATGCTTGTTAGTGATATGTAAACAGTGGAGGTGGTTTTGGGTCATTTGGAGTTAGCATGAATGAGTTAAAAATCCGAGAAGTTAGGCTATTTACAGGTCAATTTTGGCTGATATTTTTGGCTTCTTATTTTGTGCAGATATTAGTGCTAAAATGCAATTCTTATGAAAACATGTATGAATGCTAATTATGCAGAATAGATGCAGAAATGCTGATGATTTTGAGGGATTTGAGCTTAATAAATGAGATTTAGAGTGATGAATCTGAGATTCATCAGTGGGTACATGCGAAGGAACAAGAGACTCGGAGGCTTTGCTCTAGTCATGTTATTGCTTGTAAACAATAAGAGAAGCAAGGTGGGATGATGTTAGACCTATAGCGGAAATGGAGGATGGAGATCTTGTCCTAATCTAGCTTTGATGAGATGGTTTAAGGATGGTCAGAATGCGAAGAGTGGTGGCGGACGAGCTGATGATTCGATTTGAATGGTTGGATGGATGAGGTGAAGCTCCTACCCAATGGTCGAAGCAAATGAACGATGATGAGACTGAAGGATGAAATCAAACTGAAGTGGAAGTGCGGGTCAAATGGGGGTTACATGGGTGCGCTACAGTGATCAGTGAAGTGAGGCAGAGGAGGGGTGATGTCATGGCCTCGAGCGGAGGGCTTCAGCCATGAGTGAGCGTCGTGCTACATGGCATCAATCCAATCTTTCAAAGGGACCCCATGGACCCTGTCACTGCCATGGAGGTGCTAGAGGAGTAGTGGTGGTGCAATGGACGAGGTACTGAGCTCGGGAGGTGGAAGCGAGAATTTATAGGGGTGCCCGAGGGTCTAGAAAGATCGGAGAGGCACTCGAAACCCTATGGCGATCCATTTGTGTCTAGGGATCCGTGAGGATAACAGATTCTATGAGAATGTCGAGTGTGAAAATCGAGGTGAATGGTGAATGGGTCTAACCAAGAAAAAGTGGAGAAAAGAGCTGTGGTGAACAGAAGTCGGGTTGATCCTGCTTGTAGGAGAGGTTGATCGCGGTCAATAACCTGAGATGGACCAATAGAAAATTCCAGGATAAAAGAATGAAAGAATAATGAATAATAAATAATAAATAATAAATGGTTTTAAAATGGAAAATGAATAAAATAAAATGTTTTATTCTTTTTCAAACCATTTTATATGATTTTTATTTTTTTAGTAATTAATATATTATATTATATATAGTATACACTATTATGTGCATGTATAGCATACATATATATTATATACATGCATTTATATTTTTATTATTTTTACAAAATATGTTTTGTTTTATATTTTATTTATTTATAGCATATTTAAATGAGTATAAAAGAATTTTGATTTGATTTTTACAGGTTAGTTAAATAAATAGATTTTATATACCATATTTACATGTGTGGTTAATATACAATAGAATTATTTTATTTTATTTTTATTTCTTTTAAGTTTTATATTTTTTTATTTTTATCTTATTATTAAAAGTATTTACAAGTGTTTAAATATAATATTCATAAGGTATAAATATAAATATTTATGTGTATAGGTATTATATACATTATGCTCTCTCTCCCTCTACTTATTCTTTGTCGATCAGGTCAATTAATGACCATCTCTCAAGGTTTAGGCCGATCTGTATTATTCTAAATACACCCTTTTTTTCTTTTCTCTTTATTCTTTTATTTTTAGAAAATATGTGTTAATAATGGAATATTAATAATGGCATGCACAATGATAACTAATTATATTTATACCAATTTACAGATGTTTTTGCTCAAAGATAAAGCTTAAAATAAAAGAACAAAGAATGAGAATCATAGATTCATCATCTCCATATACTTTATCTTTGCTAGTCCCTTAGCAAACACTTATTTGAAAAAGAAGTGAAAACAAGAGGAAAATGAAATAAAAAGAAAGAGTCGAAATTGATTATTAAACTTATCTTCATTGAATTGGAGTATGGAGCTCGGTCAGACCTTTGGATTATTAAATTGGTAGGACCTTATTGGGAAATGGGTTTAAGACTCGACGCCCACCAAGTTCCATAGTGCTATGGTCAGGTCTCCTTAACAACCAGGTCAGAACAAGGCTATATATACAAACTCTAATGACTATGAATCCTTCCTTGTATTGTGTAAGTGATATATATCTCTCCACCCTAGAAAAAAAAAAGAAACAACCTCCCTCAACAAGGTAACTCTAATCCCCCAATCTAGCCACTCATTACTCGAGGAGCGGGCTTCTAAGTTCAAGTACAACCATCTCAAGAAGAGGGGAAAGAAGAGAATGGACCATGGCCAGTGTATCCATGTATCCTATGGAGCTTAACCAGTGTAGCTAAGTCTCTAGCTGCAAGCTTCCATGAGATGAGATGGTGGATTGCATAAGCTTTGCTTCTTCAACTATATACACTCCAGCATACATTTTATTTTCAATCAGGCATGCCTCCTTTTTTGGAGTTTTCTCAATTTTGCACATTTTTTGATATGCATATATACAACATATTTTAATGGTGTGGCATGTACATAAGGAGCTTTTCTTCTTGAGGCAGTAGACTATCTCTCTTTTGAAGCTTTATTGCAACCTACAATCTCCTGTCTTTATACCTCAATGCAACTAGACCATGTTGACGTGCACTTCCCCTCCCTAGAGGAGGACGAGAGGTTCTTGCTAGCTGTACTACCCTCATGTGCTACTCCAAGCCAAAAGATTCTGCCACTTTACCACCTCATCCATGTTGAGCTATGTCTAAGGTGTGTGTCCAAGTCAAGCCATTGTCTCTAAGAGTCATGTTGCACTGTTAAGTGATCTACTTAGGCTCATCAAGATGACATGTTAACATAGCCTAGTGGACTCAAAGAATTAAGTCTCTATGGACTTGAAAAGTCTTAACCCCAAATCCTATAATGCTCCTCTAAAGTTAAGTGTATTAATGTCTTAACCAAGCTCCATCCTTCAATTTATTTCCAGACTAGTTTAAATGTCAACCATGATTATGAAGAATATACATGCAGATATGTACAAAACCTCTTTTGTGAAAAAAATTTCAAAATATGCAAGCTTTTATGGAATTTTTTAATTTTCAAACAAGGGAATAAGACAAATCCTTGCAAAATATTTTTACAAAATATTTACAAACATATTTTTGCAAGCATTTATTTTCAAAAATTTTCCAGTTGTATACTTTATGCATAATTTTGGTACAAATATATTTAAAAAAAATTCAATCAAAAAAACTTTGCAAACATTTGTACAAATATAATTTTACAAAGATTATTTTTACAAAAATTTACAAGATAAAAATTTTAAAATTATTGCAATTTTTAGCCATATTATTAACACACACAAAGTATGAGTTATGGCTAAATTATATATACAATATATACAACACCCCCTATACTTAACTCAAACGATGTTTTTAGAGTGATCAAAGAGCAGTGAAGGAAGACATAATCCGTGCTGAGCATAGTGGAGTGAAAAGAATGCTTATAATGATGAATAAAGAATAGAATCAGTAGAAGTCAGTGAGACCCCTATACTTAGGATTAAGTAATCCTGAGTATAGAAGATTGTACACAGAGGGAACCGAGGAATAACATATACATATATTACCTCTCCTATACTAAGGGTCAAGGATCCCAAAGTATAGGAAACAAAATAGAGGTAATGATATCAAATGAATAATTATAGGTCTGACACCCCCTATACTTAAGATGAAGTGTATCCTAAGTATAAAAAAATCATAAGATGAAGACGAGGTGTTAGACATCTCATACAAAATGGATCTATACAACTGCGCAGTGGAGGTGATGAATCATGTATGAGATGCACGTGATGTAAGTCAAAGAACACATCTCATACAAAATGAATAGGGCAATGTCAAAGATCAACGGATCATGATCAAGTTATGGCTTCAGGAGCTGATCGTTGACTCGAAAGGTGGATTCAGAATACAATTCAGATATATCAATGTTGTCATTATCGTGCACCTTTCTGACCAAGTATGGACCCTTCCATTTACTCTGTAATTTCCCTGGAAATAAACTCAACCTAGCATCAAATAACCATACTCTCTGATTCGACTCAAACTATTTTATGGCTGATATGACAATCATGCCATGTCTTTACTCTGTCCTTATATTGGAGGCTACTTGAGAAGGTTGTGTCTCTCAACTCCTCCAGGGCTGTCAATTTTGCTCTCCTCTAGTCTCCTATATTATCAAGATCCAATAATATCTCAGTGACTGCCCAAAGGGACTTATGCTTAAGCTTAAATAGTAAGTGGAGTGGCTTGCCATAATTGAGTCGAAATGGAGATGTACCCGAAGGTGTCTTGAAGGAATTCCTATAGGCCCACAAGACCGAGTCCAAAATCTTTGACTAATCCTTTTAGTCCGGGCAGACTACCATACGCAATATAGTCTTAATCTCCCTATTTGAAACACTCAACAAGGCTATTTATCTGTATATGGTATAGAGTGGCAACTTTATGATCAATGCTAAACTTGTTAGCAAGAGCCCTTACCTTGTCATTGATAAAATGAGTCCCCCGTCAGATATCAAATCTCTAGGAACCCTGAACCATGATATGATATTCTTCCTCAAAAATCTGCAAACAATCTTTGCATCAACAACTCGAGCGGGGATGGCCTCAACCCAATGACTAAAATAATCCACAACGAGAAAAATATACTTAAATCCCTGACTCTTAGGAAATGGACCCATAAAATCGATGCCCCATACGTAAAAAACCTCACAGAAGTGAATGGGCTGCATCGAACTCATATCTCTATGTCCACAAGTGCCCATTTTCTGACAGTCAGTACATCTCTTCACGAATTCATCTGAATCCTTGAAGAAAATATGCCATCAAACGTCAGATTGGAGCACCTTTTATGTTGTTTGTCTCCCAGAATGATGTCCTACTGCCTCAAGCTTGTGGAAATAGGTGAGGATGCTATGGTACTCCTCTTGAGGAATACACCGATGCCAGACACTACCCACCTTCATGATAAAGAGTGGGATCCTTCCAATGGTATGACTTGGACTTCGCTAGGAAGATCTCGTTGTTGTCTGGTCCAACCTTGTGGAACTTTCTTGGCAACAAGATAGTTCACAATGTTAGCATACCATGGGAGCAAGATGATAGTAAGAATCACCTCATCTGGGAATGTCTTAGTGATAGGTGTGGTAGTCTCAAAATCCTCAAGATGCTCTAATCAGGAGAGGTGACTTGCCACTACATTTTTGACTCCAGGTTTATCCTTAATCTCAATATCAAACTCCTATAGTAGAAGGATCCATCTGGTCAATCTAGCTTTGGCATCCTTCTTCTCCATGAGGTATCGGATGGCAATGTGGTCCATATAAATAGTCACTCTAGATCCGAGAATATAAGATCAAAAATTATCAAGAGCAAATACTACAACTAGCATCTCCTTCTCAGACACTGTGTAGTTCCACTGAGTGGCATCCAAAGTCCAACTATCATAATGAATGGCAAATGGTAATCCATCCCTCCTTTGTCCAAACATAGCCCTTACGGTAAAATTAGAAGCATCCGTCATGACCTTGAATGGGAGAGACCAATCCGATGGCTAAAGGATAGGAGTCTGCTTAACTAATCCCTAGAGAGTCTCAAACAACGAAAGACACTTATCATCTACTAGGAACTCGGTGTCTTTCGTGAGTAAATCAATGAGCGATCAGGAAATTCGACTGAAGTCCTGTATGAACCATCGGTAGAAACCGACATGCACTAAAAAAGTCTGCAACTGTCTCAAATTGGACAGTGGAGTGATCTTCTTTATGATATCCACCTTGGCCGAATCAACTGCTATGCCCTTGTTAGAGATGATGTGACTAAGGACTGTCTCTTGAGTCATCATGAAATGACTCTTCTCCCAAGATAATAGAAGGTTGACCTCTACGCAACGCTAAAGTACCCAGTCTAGGCAAGCAAGACAAGCATCAAACTCATTGCCATAGACCGAAAAGTCATCCATGAAGACCTCTAAACAGTCGTCCACCATGTTCGAGAAAATGGAAAGCATGTATCTTTGGAATGTAGACGAGGCATTACATAATCCAAAGGGCATCCATATGAAAGCATACCTTCTGAACGTATAGGTGAACACCATTTTATCATGGTCTTTAGGTGCTATGGCCACCTAATTATACACCGACTACCCATCAAAAAAAAACAATAGTGACTCTTCCCAGCTAATCTCTTAGTGATCTGATCAATAAATGGTTGTGGAAAATGATCCATCTTGGTGGCCTAATTTAATCGTCTGTAGTCCACACAGACTCTCCAAGAAGTGGGTACTCTGGTAGCTATATCCTCTCTACACTCATTCACAACTATGGTGATACCTGTCTTCTTGGGTACCACATGTAGAGGACTGACCCATTTAGAGTCAGAGATGGGGTAGATAAAATCGGTGCTCCACCACTTACATATTTCCATCATGACTACATCTCTTAGATTTAGGTTAAACCTACGATGAAACTCACACGAAGGATTGGTGTCATCTTCGAGATATATGTGGTGGGAGCACAGGGTCGAACTTATCCTCTGGAGATCAACTGTAGTCCATCCGATTTCCCTGCGGTTTCTCTCAAAAACCTCCATCAATTGAGATTCTTTATCATAAATAAAATCTATTGAGATAATGACTGGAAATATTTCTGGCTCACCCGCAAGGAATCCATACTTCATACTATGAAACAAGGTCTTCAATTCAGGACAAGTGGGAGAGGGAAGATCTGACCTCTAAAAAGTCTGAGTGAATGCTACCAAATTTGCATGGGAAAACTCTCGTTGAATTTGTAAATCCGACGAAGACAACTTTACTAGTGTATCTATTAGTTGTATTGGATCGACCTCCATCCTAGTTGTGGGCTTTGTGGCCATCAGATAAGGTAAATAATCATCAAAGTCATGCCGATAAAAATCGGTGTATGAGTCTGATGGATCTGAATCTGAATCTGAATCACAATAAATGTGCTATGCTTCGTTAACCCAATCACAATCAACATCTCTGAAGTGTCTTGTGTCATGAGTGTTCTCTCTGAACTCTCATCAGCTGGCATCTGTAACTCTATTGAATCTGAAAGCTCGTGTTTATGGGTCTTCCCAAATGGCCTCATCATTTGTGATCACAAAATCACACTCATGGTGGATGTCTAACTCAAAATCTGTCATCTGCTCTGAATTATTCTCGGAGTATGCTGAATCTATGGCTCTAAGCTCCTCAATAGTCTCTATTTGTATACTCTCACCCTCAATGAGAAAGTATACCTTCTCGCTATCATTACCGAATACTGCCTTGGTTGTGGCAAGGAAACGTCATCCTAAAATGGTGAGGGTATTGGACACACATTCAAGGATATCGATCTCAAATACAATGAAGTCCATGAGGAATTTCATTCCCTAAATTCTGACGACAACATCCTTTAATAACCTCTTCGACCTCTTATCAGATCTATCGACAAAATAGAGAAATGCCATGCTCTGTCTAAGAGGGTCAAACTCAAATCAGTCAAGTAACACATCCAGGAGGAGGTTAATCAAGGAACCACTGTCTAACAAAGTCTGATCAAATCGCTTCTCATGAATATGGCATCTGACATAGTGAGCTTTTGCATCGGGTTTCTTGGCTGGCAATCGGTTCTTGATGGCGAAGCAGGTGGCACGGGTAAGCACATGGATTTCTGCATTGTGATTTCTCCTCTTTTTCCTATGAATGGTAGTATTCTCTATGAGGTTCTTTTGGAAAAGAGGAATGCACTCAAGTGCCTTATGAAGAGTCAACTGGATTTGAAATCTATCCATCAACTGCTCGCGGAACTCTGTCTGTTGTCTCTTTTTAGGATTTTCTGATTTTTGGCCCTTCCCTAACCAGAGTGCTTGAGGGAAGGGGATAGAGGGACCCTTCCAGAAGAATGAGGGTCATTAGAAGGTTTCCTATCATTCAAAATAAGTTAATACATGCAAACATCATCAAGCAACACTGATGGATCCAAAGGAGATACATAAACTTTTCCTTTATTCATATTTTTTATTTTAAAGTTTTTCCTTTTTTTGTTATTTCTAAAAGTCTCCTCAGGTACATGAGATGATAATACAATTGTGTGATTTGGTGGCATCAGTACCACCGACAACATCTGGACTTGCGGCATTAACATCGCAGTCTGCAACTGGTAATACGACAACTTCAGTACCATCTTTGGAATCAACATCGTATGTGGCTTCAGCGCCACCACCACCATCATCATTAGTGGCCTCAATGCCGCTCTTAACTCCATCAAGCGCCCAAGCGGGAGCATGAGAATCAGACAGGTTTCCTCGCTGAAAATCAGGCTGAGTCCGTGATGAATCAAATTCTCGCTATCAGGATAAGGTATAAATATATAATCAGGGTCGTTGAGACCCGAATCACGAGGCTAAGTCAATGCAAAAAAGGGAAGACCACCAATATAAAAATCAAGCAAGCAAATCAGACAAATAGCGGTCTCGCTATTTTATTTTACATGGTATAGCTACCAGGGTCGAACACAAGGAGCACAGTAAGGTAAACCTACGAAGTAGTCGGAGATTCAAAAACAATTATTTTTAGTGGATTTTATGTTTTTAAATTTTTTTGAAATTTTTGATATTAAGAAAGGGGGTAAAAACACTCAGAAAAGCTCAATCAAACAATTATTAAGCACATCAAAAACACTCAAAAAATTCGACTAAAAATATTTTTGGGTTTTAGAAATATGCAGATATTTTTTGGTATTTTTCTTTGATTTTTTTGATTTTTAGTGTATTTTATAAAAATGAAACAAGGTCGAAAATACAAAACAATGTGCAACTAGAATCTAAAGGGACTTTAAAAATACTTAAAATGCCTATAAAATTCGAGCAACAATTTTATTATAAACTAGAGAAAAAACTCTAACTACAAAAACTGGAAATACATTTTTTTTTGAAATTTTGTGATTTTTGAATGATTTTTCTAAGTTTTTCAATGTTTTTCAATTTTTAAGGTTTTTATAAATCCAAAGGCAATGAAAATTGGATAGAAGTGAAAAGACAATAAACGAAGCAATTATTAAATTGTTTGGATTTTTTAGAGGAATTTTAATATTTTTAGTTGAATTTTGAAACTGGACATAAGTAAATTTTTAGGTTTTTGAATTTTTAAAAATATAAAATGCAAACAAAACGAGCCCCAAAATTCATAGAAAATTTTCATCATGGCAGGAGCCATGCATCCAAATTTCATGAAGTTTGGACGAAATTTGTTATTTATTCAAGCCAATAAAAAATGCACGGCAAATAGGGACATAAATGCAAAGAAAATAACTTCCAGGGATTACATAATAACATGTGTCCAAAGTCTAGGGGGCCACTTGCAATTTTCACATGATTTTAGCACATGTCCAAAACAATCATGCATAGGGGTATAAGTGCAAATATGAAAACTAAAATATCAAATCATAACATCAATTATGTTCCGGGTCATACATGCAAATATACCAAAAATACACGTAACGATGCACGTACGACCATACACGGACCAAAGCGTAAATATTGAAAATAGCAGGGGATCAAATGCAAATAGTCCATAGTATACTATTTATTCTACAGACTAAACGACAAATAAAATAAAGGCAGGGGTAAGGAAGCAAATTACCCAGGCGGGGCGTGCGGCTCACGTGGGGGAGACAGGTGGCGGCTATGGTAGGCTGGAGACGTGTGGCTCTAGCACTACCACCTAGCAGATCCAACGGCCTGACGAAGGGGGCGAACGTGGGGCGTACAGGGCCGTTAGATGTCAGATCTAACGGCCTGTCAGGCATGGGCGATGAACGGCTCGGATGCGAACTGGGAAGAGGCAAGATCCAATGGCTGAGGAAGGTCCTGGAAGAACTCCTCCCTAGCGATGTTCGCCGAAGAATTGGTGGTACTCCGGGCGTCCGATGAACGATCATGAAGCGGGGCTCGACTCACGACGCTCCTCCGCATCGGATGGCGGTGTCGAATGGAGCATCCACTGGTCGGATCTCCGGGAAGGTGGCTGTGACCTGGGATGGCTCCGACGAGGTTGTGCTAAAGTGATTTGGGGTAACTCCACGTGCGAATCGACCTGCGGGGTAAAGCTCCGGCTTAGAGGAGTGCTCCGACCGAGGTTATTTGATTAAAGCTAAAGAGAAGCGACAGTGGGAGGTGGAGGGAGATTACGACGATGCGTAGGATGGAACCTAAGCCTAATCTTGGCTCGGATAGCCAGGATTGGGTTGATCAAAATGCAGGGGAAGGATGATGGTGAGAAGGGGATTCTGTCTAAGCGGCTAAGGGTGGCTAATGGAGCTCCGACCGTCAGGTCGGAGCTGACGGAGGGCAAATGAAAGATTCGAGATAAAATGAAATTGGGGTCGAAATGAGATGTACCTGATGGTCCTAACAAGATCCTGAGCTCTAGGAGGTGAGGTCGGTGTGGGTCGTCGCCTCTACCACGCTACGGAAGGCGGGGATGCTCGAACGCGGCGGAGGTTCGGCCACGTGCTTCGAGCGTCAGCTGCAACCACTCTCTCGGACCACAAAAGGGTTCTTCTGAAAGTTGTTACCAAGGGGAAGGTCTCTAGGGTAGAAAGAGGGAGTACGCCACGAGCTAAGGGACTGCGAAATGGAATGAAGGATTTATACTCGTTCCCTGGTGGCGAAGGAGATCGGGCACGGGTGCACGAACCAAGGGAGAATTGCTCTTCCATAGGGATCCACGAGGGTCGTGGATCTAAGGGGAAGATGTGGATCGTGGAATCAGAGCGAAAGGTGATCGGATCGGTAACGGGAAAATGGGAGAAATTCGGGTTGAAACCAGATCCGCAGAGGAAGTGGTCCAGGGGGGCAGTTAACCGAGGTCAACACTCCCCTGTGGACCAATCATAAAATTTCAAGGTCAAAATTATTTGTAAAATGAATTAAAAATCAAAAATGATTTTATTTTAAAATATGTTCAACATGAAAAATGTTCCATATTTTCCAAACTATTTTTTAGTTTTTTATTTATTTTGTTTTGAAAAATAAATTACGGTATATACATTATATTGCATTATGTACATAAATAAAATATTTTTTTATTTTATTTAATTTTTATTTTGTTTTTTTGTATAAATACCCTAATTTTATATTTTATTTTATTACAACATAAAATTTGGAGTGTAAAATAATTTTATTTATTTATTTATTTATTTACAAGTGTTAAATAAATAGGTATATTTTACATATATACATGTATTATGTACAATGTGGTAGAGAGAAATTGTTTCATTTTATTTTATTTTTCTAATTTTTATTTTATTTTTAGGAATATATACAAGGTAGTATAAACATATTTTTATTTTGATTTTTTTTTGCGAAAATAAAAATATTTATATACATAGAAGGAATATGTACAAGATTGATATACGCTTTTGCTTTATTTGGCTATATACACTCCGGTGGGTATTTTATTTTCAATCAGACCCACCACTTTTTTGGAGTTTTTCTTTCTTTGCACATTTTTTTTCGATGTGCATATGTACAACATATCTACATGGTGCAACATATATACATAATGAGTTTTTCCTCTTGAGCCAGTAGACTATCCCTCTTTTGAAGCTTTATTGCAACCCACAACTCCTGTCTTTAGACTTCAACACCAACAGACCAAGTTGAGACGCACTTCCTTCACTATAAGAAGAAGAGAGGTTGCGCCTAGAAGTACTACCCTCATATGCTACCCCAAGCCAAAATAAATTGCCTCCTCACCACCTCATCCGTGGAGAGCTATGTGTTGTGTGCTGGTGCAAGTGAAGCCATGGTCTCTGAGAGTCATGTGTGCGTTGTTAAGTGTTCTACTTAGGCTCATCAAGATGACATGTGATCATAGCCTAGTGGACTCAAAGAATTAAGTCCCAAATGGACCTGAAAAGTCTTAATGCTAAGCACTATAAGGTTCCTCTTCGAATTAGGTGGATTAAGGTCTTAACCAAGCTCCATTTTCGAATTTAATTCCAGGCCAGTTTAAATGTCAATCATGATTCAGAAAAACTGTACAAATATATACAAAAATATTTTTATGCATGTTTTTGAAAATATGCAAAATGTTCAGAAAATGTTTGAATGAATGAATGCATGAAGTTTTGCAAAGTATTTACAAACATTTACACAAGGGTTTTTGCAAACTTTTGTTTTTCAAAAATTTTAAAAAAATTTTGTACTATATACATAATTTTGATATCAAAGTATTTACAAATTCTTTACACAAATCATTTTTACAAGCATTTGTACAAAAATAATTTTTATAAATCTCTATGTATGTGCAAGAAGGAATTTTTATGTACAAGGAAAAATTTTAAATTTTTATGATATTGGGTAAGAGAATTTTAGCCATTTTATTTGTTAACACACTCACACAAAGTAGAGTTATGACTAAAGTATATATGAAATATATATATGACACCTCCTATACTTAGATCGAACGATGTCCTCAGAGTGAATCAAGAGCGATGAAGAAGACATAACTCGTGCTTAGTATAGGGAAGTGGAAAGGAATAGTATATTACAATGACAAATGAAATAATAGAATAAAGAGGACTCGGTGTTTCCCCTATATTTAGGATCAAATAATCCTAAGTATAGCAAACTATACATGAAGGGAAATCCTAGTGGAAGAATGTACATGGTCTACTCCCCTATACTTAGGGTAAAATATCCCAAGTATAGGCAGCAAAGCAGAGGTAGAAAGAATAAAAAGAATACCCAAGAGTCCAACACCCCCCCTATACTTAGGGTAAAGTACAGCCTAAGTATAGCATAATCATAGGATGAAGATGGGGTGTGAGACTAAAGAATGGAATGATATAAACAACTGGATCTATACAAGGTGGAAGACATTGATAATCAGGCGTGAGATGCACTAGATGTGAGTCAGAGACCATATCTCACGCAAAATGAATAGGGGCGATGTCAATGACCAGCGGCTCATGATCTATGGTTTGAGTCGTTGTCCGTTAACATGAAAGGTAGACGCAGATGACATCTCAGATATGTTGATACTTCCATTGTCATGTACCTTTCGAACTAGGTATGGTCCCTTCCACTTGCTCTGCAACTTCCCTGGAAATAATCTAAGCCTGGCATCAAACAACCATACTCTCTGTCCTGGCTCAAACCGCTTGTGGCTGATATGAGAATCATGCCACTCCTTCACTCTCTCCTTATAATGTAGGCTTTGAAAAGGCTTCATCTCTAAGCTCATCCAGGGCTGTGAATTCTTCCCTCCTCTGGTCTCCTACACTCACTGGATCAAAAAGTATCTCCGTAACAACCCAAAGTGACCTATGTCTCAGCTCAACAGGTAAATGGCAGGGCTTGCCATAAATGAGGTGAAAGGGAGATGTACCCAAAGGAGTCTTGAAGGACGTCCGATATACCCACAAGACCGAGTCCAAAAGCTGTGACTAATCCTTTCAGTCGGGGTAGACGACCTTCTGCAATATAGTCTTGTTCTCCTTATTCGACACTTCAACAAAACCATTGGTCTGAGGATGGTATGGAGTGGCTACTCGATGGTCTTTGCTGAACTCACTAGAAAGGGCCTTTACCTTATCATTGGCGAAATGAGACCCCCCGTCAGATATCAAAACTCGAGGTACCCCGAACCGTGAGATGATATTCTTCCTCAAGAATCGGCATACTTTCCTAGCATCTGTGGTTCAGGCGGGGATGGCCTCAACCCAATGACTCACATAATCAAGGGCCAACAGTCTGTATTCGAATCCCTGACTCTCAGGGAATGGACCCATCAAATCGATGCCCCGTGCGTCAAAAACCTCATAGAAGTGAATAGGTTGCATCGGCATCATATCACGTTGTCCACAAGTGCCCATCCTCTAACAGTCAGTACATCTCTTCACGAATTCATAAGAATCCTTGAAGAGAGTGGGCGACCATAGGCCGGATTGGAGAACTTTCTATGCCGCTCTCCTCCGGGAGTGATGTCCTCCTGCCTCCAACTTGTTGCAGTAGGTGAGCATGCTATGGTGCTCCTCCCTAGGAATACAATGTCGCTAGACACTATCCCCTCCTTCATGGTAATGGATGGGATCCTCCCAATGGTAAGACTTGGCCTTCGCTAGGAAGGTCTTAAGTTTGTGCCTGGGCCAACCCTGTGGAACTTTCTCGGCAACAAGATAGTTCACAATGTCATCATACCACGGGAGTGAGGCAATAGCAAGGATCACCTCATCTGGGAGGGTCTCACATATAGGATCAATCTGCTCAAAATCCTCAAGATGCTCTAATCGGGAGAGATGATCTGCCACCACATTCTTGACTCCAGGCTTAACCTTAATCTCAATGTCAAACTCTTGGAGTAGAAGGATCCATCTAGTGAGTCTCGCTTTGGCATCCTTCTTTGCCATGAGGTATCTGATGGCGGTATGATCTGTAAAAATGGTCACTCTAGATCCAATGACGTACGATCTGAACTTATCTAGGGCAAAGACTTTGACTAGCATCTCCTTCTCAATGACTGTGTAGTTCCGCTGGGTGGCATCCAATGTACGGCTAGCGTAGTGAATGGCAAAAGGTGCTCCATCCCTCCTCTGTCCTAGCACGGCCCCTAAGGCAAAATCAGAGGCATCCGTCATGATCTCGAATGGGAGAGAACAATCATGCGGCTGGAGTACAAGAGCCTCAACAACTAGACTCTTGAGAGTCTCAAATGACGCAAGACACTTATCATTGACTACGAACTCGATGTCTTCGGTCTGCAAATCAGTCAACGGTCGGGCAATCCTGCTGAAATCATGAATGAATCGTTGGTAGAAACCGACGTACCCCAGAAAAGACCGTAAATGTCGCATGTTGGATGGTGGATTGAGTTTTCTAATGATATCCACCTTGGCCGGATCAACCTTCATGCCACTTTTGGAGATGATATGGCCAAGCACCGTCCCCTGAGTCACCATAAAGTGACCCTTGATAAAACAAGGTTGACCTCAATGCATCGTTGTAGGACGCGGTCTAGGCACTCAAGACAAGCATCAAACTCATCGTAGTACACCAAAAAGTCGTCCATGAAGACCTCCAAGCACTCATCCACCATGTCCGAAAAGATGGACAACATACACCTCTGGAATGTCACTGGAGCGTTGCATAGACCAAAGGGCATGCGTCTGAAAGCATACGTCCTGAAGGGACAGGTAAATGTGGTCTTGTCCTGGTCCTCTAGTGCAATGGCCACCTGATTGTATCTAGAGTACCCGTCAAGAAAGTAACAATGACTCTTCCCTGCTAGCCTCTCTATAATCTGATCAATAAAAGGCAGCGGGAAATGATCCTTCTTGGTGGCCTGATTCAATCATCTATAGTACACATAGACCCTCCAAGAAGTGGGTACCCGGGTAGAAGTCTCCTCTCCAGACTCACTCACAATTGTAGTAATGCCCGTCTTCTTGGGCACCACATGTAATGGACTGACCCACTTGGAGTCAGAGATGGGGTAGATAAAATCGGCGCTCCACCATTTCAAAATTTCCTTCATGACAACCTCTCGAAGAATCAGGGTCAACCGCCGCTGGAACTCACGTGACGGCTTCGCGTCCTCTTCGAGATAGATATGGTGGGAGCACAGGGCCGGACTTATCCCTTGGAGATCGTCTACGCTTCCATCCTATCGCCTTGCGGTTCTTTTAAAGAATCTCCATCAGACAAGATTCTTGCTCTCTAGTCAAATCTGCTGAGATAATGACTGGGTGTATCTCATGCTCACTCGCAAGGAACCTATACTTCAACGAATGCGGCAAGGTCTTCTGCTCTGGGCAATTGGGAGCTGCGGATCTGGTCTCTGAAATGTCTGAGTAAATGCGACCAAATCTGCATGGGAAAGTAAGAACTCTCGTTGAAAATCAGAATCTGGTGAAGATTGGTGATGAATCCCCATTCATCACTCTTTATTCCTTTATTTTAGATAGAAATCTTGGCAAAATACCATGTAATTACTTGTAAATACAATAATTTGTCAAAATGCATGCATTGTCTAAATTGCAATAATTAACATGTTTTTGTATAAAAATAAAGGAATAAAGAAAAAGAGAGAAATATTTAGAATATATATTGAGTGACATGAACCCAAGGGAGGGCCAATATTGGCCTGACCGCAAAATAAAACAAGTAGAGAGAGATAGGGCCATTCATCATTATGCATATTTTCCCTTTTATGTATATAATTTTTTTTCAAAAATAAAAATATATTTGTGTTTCTCCTAATGTGTACATATTTATAAAAACACAATAAAAATAAGAAAAAAATAAAAATAAAACAAAAAAAATAAATTCTCTCTCCTCCCCTTGTATATATTATGTATATATGTACCTATACCTATTTATTTTACCCTTGTAAATACATAACAAAAATTAAAAAAAATATTTTGAATCCCATATTTTATGTTGTAAATAAATAAAATATAAAATACGCCTACTGGTATAAAAATAAATAATTAAAATTAAAAATAAAAAATACATAGGTACATATACCTGTATATAATATAATACTATGTACATACATTAATTTATTTTTCAAAAAAATAAATAAAAATCACAAAAAAAATATTTTGTAAATAAATAAACATCTTTCATGTTAAAAAATTTTTGAAATAAAATCATTTACTATTTTAAAATGAATTTTTAACTAATTTTCCAAGAGAATTTTTCCATTGGTCCACGAGGGATTGTTGACCCCTGGTCAACTCTCCCCCCAGGATTACTTCTAGGCGGATCTTCGCACCGACACGACTTCTCTGAATTATCGTGCCTCGATCCGACTGCCATTCACCCATACCCCGGGCTCCGATTGATGACGTATGATCCATGACACACGCCTACCATTCTTCCTAGGGATCCGTGCACCACATTTGCTTGCCCGACTCCAGTCTTGTCGGACCCCTGCCACTATATAACCTGAGCCTCCACCGCATTTTCACGCATCTTTGGCCATCCCCTTCGGGTCCCTTGACCTCCCTTCTTCCTCCTTGAGTGACATCAAGTGAGAGAGATTGATTGCGGCGAGGACCAAGGTCGTTAGCCTTAGATCCGGTGGTCTTCGCCGCCATGCTCCGCCATCAGCGAGCTCGAGCCTCTAAAGGCATCGCTCCATTGAGGCAAGGACCCCAGGAGGACCAGGACCTCCAGCATAGACGTCTACACTCATCTCGTGACCCTATTAACCTTTAGCTTAGCTTCAATTCAAGATCTTAGGTTTAGCGCCGTCGACCAACCCACTCCGCTCCGACCATCCTTTCGATTATCCGATTGTAGCATCACCTTCACGAGACCCCTCTACACCTTCTACGCCACTCCAATCATCTCGTTTTGCCCCGGAACCAAGACTTAGGTCTTCTCTATCGTCGCCTCGCCGGAGACCCACGCTCCACCCCCATACGATCACCCATTCCACCCATAACCGAGCTTTCTTCCTGTGCAGGTCGAATCGAAGAAGGACCTCATCTGGAGGTCTAACCCCTCGGGCATAGGTCCTCCAGGAGCTTCACGTCGCCAAGGCGCCTCGGGCGTCCTTGGCCTCATCGGAGACCATCAGTCATTGCGGACGACTTCGAGCTTCTTTTCCCCTCTCAGAGCAGCATCAGAGGAGGTCCTGATCGCGCACATTGGCCCGGAGAAAGTCGCCGGCGACTTGTTCTTCGAGGACCGTCCTCCACCGTAGGATAGAGTTCCCGCACCAGTTCTGATCACCGTCGTTTGTGCTTTGGGAGCTGTCAGTCGTTGGATCGAGCTCAGGATCTCATCTAGAGCGTCGATCATCGAAGGGGTACCTGTGCACCATAGCCGTCGGATCTTACACATGGACTCCCTTCAGTCGTGGATCATAATAATGAGGTAATATCACATAGGCCCCTGTTCTTTTTTGCATTTATAGTGTAGTCCTGTAAATATTAAGTGTAGTTGTTTTTATTTTGGTTAATTTGCACTGTAGACCTTAGACTTTCTAGTATTTGCAATTTAGTCCCTGTGAGTGTAGAACACATGCTTCGACACGTGAGTTTTTGGACAAATTGCATGCATGGACTTTAGCTTTCTAGATGTTATTGTTTGATCTGTAATAAATAGGAATGACATTTAAGTCCCTCTGAGTGTGAGTCACATGTGAGGGTCATGCCCATCTGGGCTTTTTGGGATTTTGGCCCCCAGATTTTAGCGTGTGTTATTATTTAGCCCTTAGAACTTTGTTTCTTTACACTTTGGTCCTTGTGCACTGTCAGGCTTTGATTGGTTGAATAAAATATCAAATCAACTCCAAATTAAGTGAAATTTGGACACGTGGCTCTTGTCACTGTGTAATTCTCCCTAATTTTTTGGGACATTTTTGTTGCTTTTTGCTATTTCTAAAAAATCAAAGACACCTATTTTTGCTACTGTTAGAAATATAAAATCAACTAAAAATATAAAAACTCAACAAAAATTCTAAAAAAATTACTTACTGTTTGTTTGTATACTTTCTTGCTTTGTACCAATTTTTAAAGCATCTGGATATATAAAACACCTACAAATTACAAAACCCTAAAAATCTTATAAAATCATTAAAACTTCTAAAAAAATTCAAAAAATTGCAATGTTTGTTCTTGTAGCTTAGTTTTCATTTATAGTTTTCATAAAATAGTCTTCAGATTTTTATACGTTATTTATCTATTTTTAGATAGCCTTTCAAATCTGGCTGCACATTAGTTCCTTGCTTTTGCCTTTTTCCATTTTATAAAATCGTTAAAAATCACAAAATTCTTAGAAAATTACCAAAAACACATAAAAATTTATAAAACCCAAAAATATTTTAATGCAATTTTTGGAGTTGTTTTAATATGTTTAATAAATTGTTGTTTGTGTGCTTTTTGCCTTCTTTTCTTATTTCCTTCATAACTAAAAATACAAAAAAAATAAAAAAACCTATAAAATCCACCAAAAATACATTTTCTTATTTTATTTATTTTCTGACTACTTTGTAGGCCACTTGGCCAACCCGTGCTCCTTGAGTTCGACCCAGGTCGCTATACCAAGTTAAATAAATAGCGAGACCGCAATTCAGATTTTATTCTGATTACTCTTATTTGGTGGTCTAATTTTCTTGTTGAGTTGGATCTGCGAGAACCGAGTTGCAATGACCCTTGATTGATTTTTCCTTACCCAGATTTTGTGGGATTTTCGGACTCATCGGAATGGCGCCGTTGCTGGGGAGCACAACTTAGTAGTCTTTTTTTTATTTTTCGCGGTTTTCTTTTTCGCATCTTTTTGTTCATAGTTGTATATATATTTTTTATCTGATTTATTTCCATATTTTTTTGGTCTGACACATTTCTGGCTTGTTTTCTTGCGAGGGCCCGAGGACCGAGGTGACTTTTTCGGAAGCCGACACAACCGCGGGAGTCGGAGGCAGCTCTTTTCTGCATAGAGCCGTAGGAGAGTGCGAGGAGCCGAGCAGAAGTGCGGAAGCCACGAAATAGCCGCAAATAACCGTAGAATAGCCATAGCTTAGCGTAGAGTAGCATAGTTTTTTATTTCCAGCAGGATTATTATTGTAATAGTACAGGGACTTAGACTTGGACTTTGGTGATATCGGGGTCTGTTTCGCCGAGCATCGGTGTGCTTGGGGGACCTCATTGCGATTTTTTGTCGGTTTTGATTTTTCCGAATTTTTATTAACTGCTTGTCTGATTTACGTGGTTTTGGCCTTACCTTAGGATTTTTTTCTTGATTGTGACGTAATTGATTAGGATCCAATCCCTAATTATCTGCCTGTTCCTATTAGGTCGTAATTGGACCTAATTAATTAACTCACAAGAAAAAGCTGGATTAATTAAACTCTAGTCCACGTGCATTGAGGAGTCACATACAACGTATGCAGGATCCGTTGTGGCGGACACCGAGTGGCTCTCAAGATAGGACTCCGGACTTAGGTTTGATTACCCGGCTACTGTGCTTTACGTGTAGAAATTGCTTTATCTAAGGCCGATTTCTCGTGCATCATATAGGTAGTTTATTTCCTATCTTTACATTTATGTGTGGATCACTTTGCATGTAGACTGCTGGAGTCAGGTACGCATCTCTTACTCTGCATGCATCATTGATTTCATCGCGCATCAGCTTTTTCGTCTTCTCCCCCTGTTTTCAGACTTAAAATAATCAGGAGAACTGAAAAATTCATTAGGCGTTGTTTGTATTGAAAAATACCTAAAAAAGAAAAACTATAAAATTAGGACTGCTAAACACACTTGACCCTAAAAGACACTTCACTTAGAAATTTGTCTTGGGGTGAGCAACCCCCTCATTGTCTGGTTTGGATGAGCGAGAGAGCGACCCGCACACTAGGCTAGAGCCACATCCGATCTCTGATCAGACTACCGGCCTTTTATACGAGACAATCTGTTGGGAGGATTGGATTCCCATCAGCTCTCGTAACCGCTCTGATAGACTGACATTATCACCTAAATAAAATTGACAAGATAATCAACCGAACCTTTACGGTCTTCAACTCCGCGTTGCGTATGTGAATCAGGGGTTTGTTTGCTCATCTTGTGTATTTCCAGATCTCATCCGCCAGATTCGCCAGATCAAGATGATGGCAGGTGGTCTCTTAGGCAGCCTTTGGCTGCACCGCTTTTCAGCACTCCGACCCGTTCATCTAGGTTGGTTCGTGAGAGCCGAGACCCGCTCTCCAAACCCGAGTTCGATTCCGCCCTGTTCCCCCTTGACCACCCTTCTACCACTGATTCTGAGATGCCAGTGCCAGATGAGAGACAATGGACATATGATTTATCGGCACCGGAGTTTGGGTCTTTTGCCTTTGTAGAGACCATGGCCAGTAGTGAGGAGTGTACCGAGAGTTAGAGACCAGAGATGACGACATACGTATTGGACTAGGGAGCGATAAAAATACCTTGTTGGCTTCCCTCGAGACGATGTAACGCCAGATACGGGATCAGAGAGCCTTCATGGTGGAGATGAGGAGACAGATGGAGAGGCTGAGGACAACGCAAGATCAGCCGAGAGCCGCAGGAGAGGGAGAGATACCAGATCAGCCGGAGGAGCCGGTCCAGCCAGCAGCAGCAGCAGACCAGCCGAGACCGATACGGGAGTTTCACAACCCTAGATCGACACTGACGCACCGATGGATCGTACTTCCGACAATCGTGGGGGAATTCAAGTTCCCCCCGCAGACGATATAGCTACTCCACCACTTCCACGGGCCCGTGACAGAGGAGCCCCATCTTCATCTTCAGGAGTTTGAGGTGATCTGCAGCACCGTCCACGAACGACATGTGGACGAGGATACTATCTGGATGATGGCTTTTCCTTTCTCCTTGGTAGACAGAGCAGCCAACTGGCTGAAGCATTTGGGGAGATTTTGTTTACACCTGGGAGCAGCTCCGCACCGAGTATTTGAACAAGTACTATCCACTCGGGCGGACCAACGCAGCGAGGGCCCTGATCAGCAACTTCTCCATGCTCCCCAATGAGCAGTTCCACGCGGCATGGGAGAGATTCAGAGAGCTTACCGATAGATACCCGCACCATGACATTTCGAAGCCAAACCTAGTTCAGAGCTTCTTTTGCGGACTAACACTAGAGCTGTAGGGCCTGGTGAATGATTCTTGTGGCGGTCCTTACTTCGCCAAAGATGAGGATAAGGTCTGGGCCATCTATGAGGAGATGGTCGAGAAATATACAGTGATGTCCCTGACCCACCTCTACACTCAGGGACGTCCCCAGCCACATGCCGTGCAGTTTCAGAGGATAGCACGGGTCGATGCCGGTCCTTCCACTTCATCTGCGGCAGCCACACTGGCAGAGTCTACAGCCGCAAACATGGGCATCATCAGCGAGAAGCTGGACATGATCGAGTTGATTGAGAAGAAGCAGTGCCAGGGCATCACGCAAATGGATCAGATGGCATAGATGCTGAGTGACCTGAAGACATGGCTCATGTGTCTCCAGGAGGCACAGACGGCTTCTCAGCCCCATCTCAGGTCACGAGGAGATCCGAGCAGCAGTGGTAGCTTGTCCCAACACTCCAGTCAGCATAGACAGGTTCACCTTGTACAGGTGGAGTTGTACCAGTCGCCACCGCAGTTTTACCAGCCACCACCATCCCATGACACTCAGATGGTGGTGTATCAGCCGGATCAGCCCCTGGCAGTACTTCTCCCATCGACCTATGAGCAAGAGCCATTGATGGATGTCAACGGGATTTGGTATGATCGATCCCAGCCCGGTATCCGACGAGACCATCTCAGATTCCACTGGTTGGCCAGAGGCACCAGTTCCCAGCAGCAGCCTCTAGTTCAAGGTGGCCAGTATGACCAACAACGTGAGCAACACCAGCAGCCCCAGCCCCCAGTACACCAGCAGCAGCCATCCCACAAAGAGCAGTATGGTCCGCGTCCCTATCAACAAGGACAGCCTTGGAGGCGAGAGCAGCCTCTTCGTTTTCTTTTCTTTCTTTTTCTTTCTGCACTTATTGCATAAGTGTTTTCTAGGGACTAGCAAAGGTAAAGTATAGGAGGGTTATGAAGCCACATTTCATCATCTTTATTCTATCATTTTGGCATCAAAAACCCTAGCAAATGCGTGTAAATAGCATTCAATCCATCATCTTAGCATTCATGCATGTGCATCTAAATAGTGTACAAAATACTGTAATTAAAGCCAAAATTATAGAATAAATAAAATATAATAAAAAGAATAAACTATTGTAAATATTTTATGACCCGAAACCCCGAGACCTAGGCATATTGATGAATAGGTCGACAAGGAATAAAGTAGGGGGAGATAGGGGTCAAATACAATACACATTCCTTCATTCTTTATTCATTTTGGGACCTATTTTTGGTTCCACTTTTTATACTTCAAATAAAGAAACTTTGTACATGAAAGTTGTAGATAATTTAATAAATAAAAATACAAAATTGATTTCACTGAAAAATAATGTACATATAAAAAGTTACGTCTGAATAAGATTCCAAAACTCCAACTTCCCAGACCCGTATCTTGCAAATGAAAACTCGAAATGTACCAAACTCACTTTAACTGTATATAGCTTAAAATAATCTATTTAATGGAGGAGGTTTCGTATTTTTCGGAGTTACGGTTTGAAAGTTGAGTTTGGACCCTTGTAGTATACTTGTACAGATTAAAATATTTAATTTATTATTTATTAATTATTTTTGTATTTTTATATTTTTATAATTTTGTAAATATTATTTATAATAAATATATTCATTAAAATCAGAATAAAAATGCAACGATAACTCAAAATAAAATACTTGTATATTTCATACATAGGTATCTTACCTATACCTATACCTATACAATACATACTTGTATTTTATTTAATATATTAAATACATCAAAAAATAAAATAAAAAAATATATTTGTGTATAAGAGTATTCTATAAATTTATAAAATACTAAATATAAATAATAAAATTAAAATACACAAAATAAAAATAAAAAAATAAAATATATAGGTAATATACCTATACGGGCTATAAAAAGCAACTTGTAAAAATAGACCTCATAAAAATAAATAAAAATCACTATAAAATACTTCATAAAATTATAAACATTTTTGATTTAATAATCTAAAATTAAATAAGTCATTTACTATTTTTAAACTAATTTTTAAATCATTTTTCAGAGGTTTTTCCTGGTTGGTCATCGTGGACCAACCAAGTGGTCTGGACTGACCTTCACCCCTGTGCACTGTGTCAGACCTCGTTTGACCCAATTTTGCGGATTTTTTCGAGGCATCTCCATTCACTATTTCGTGTATCGTCCTTCACGACTTTTGCTCCTCGACATGTCGTCTTTTACGCCTAGATGTTTCCTTGGAGAATGGAGCGACGATTAGCCAGATAATCCTCGATCCTTGAGACCCATTGGTCAGCCATACAAAAACCAACCTTGACTTCCATTCAAAATTGAACCCCATTTGTCTGGTCCTTCGTCCCCATTTCACCCGCCTTGGATCGCTGGAGGTGACATCTCCAGTTTGGGCTTCTTCGAGGCGGCGGAGCGACGAGTTCCTGGGCGTTCCAACCCACCTCCGGTGACCCCCCGTCGAGGTACTTTAACCTCGGGCCCCTGGCCCTTGAGGTGTTTGTTCCTTTTCATTTTCCTCGCATTTATCTCGCCATATCCCTCGGAATAGTTTGCGTTCGTCACTCCCTCGTTCGTCGTTGATTCACGCATTATCTTCACCTTCGCGGGAGCACTCCTCCGGCGACGACCACCACCTTCGTTATCTTTGCCCCCAGTTGTTCCCCCAACCCTCGAGGCATTTTTACCTCGAGGGAGTAACTTTTTGGTGTAGGTCCTGTAACATTCCCTCTCGCTTGGAGACTTCTTTGGTGCTCGCCGGAGAGACCTGGAGGCCTGCAGCTCCTCCGACCTCGCTGGTGCACTCCAGACGTCCTCTGGCCCTTCAAAGACCTCCAGCCAACAGAGCAGCCAACCGGGAGTCTTTTGAGCCTCGCCGTACCGCCAACAACCATTGGGAGTGCGAGGGAGGAGAGCTAGAAGTTCGTCGGGCCCAGTGTTCGTCCCTGTTCTTGCTCCCTTGCCCGTCACCGTCCGATCCACAAGGATCTCCAGGGCCTACTGTTGCCGTTGGATCTTGCGAAGCCTGGGTCATTGATTCCTTGAGTGCGATCTAATCGCCGCCGTTGAATCCCGAAGCGTCATCGCGCGAGGAGGCGCGGACACGTGGCCAAGTGAAGTTTCATCCGTCGTCCGTTCCCACCTTAGCCTCGGGTATTTTACGACTCCACCCCTGGCGTTTTTGTTATTTATTTTGCAACGCTTAAACTTTCATCTGCTGTGTCAAAAGTTTTGTAAAATTTACTCGAGACCCCTGTGCTTTCCATTATTACGTTTAGGTCCTCGGCCACGTGACCTCATGTGACCAGTTCACGTGAGGTGCTGGGCTTTTTGCAGCGAGGCCCTCGACCGTTTGTGTATTTCCTTTCAGTACACTAATTTTTGAATCAAGTGTTAAAGTTTTGGAAATAATGCATGTAAGCCCTCGGGCAATTTGACAATTGCACATAGGTCCTTCCCAGGCGCGTGTTCGTCACGCGCCCTGGTGGACATTTTGCGGGCGTACCCTTCCGGGTTTGGATATTTGTACTGGGTCCATTAAATTGAGTATTCAGTGTTATATTTTGAGGAGAAATTGCAAATGTGCCTCTAGATGTTTTGATATTTGCACATATACCCTTGTCTGGCCATATATTTTTGCTTGCTTACTCTAGTTATTTCACGCATCATATTGACTCTAAAAATTAGCAAAAAATTTGCATAAGCTCCTGTTAACTTGTCATTCGTGCCATATTTTTGCATTGCATTTTTGTTGCTTTTTAATATTTATTAAAAATAAAAAACATGCATTTTTCTTACTGTTAGCATTAGAAAACCCATAAAAATTAGCAAAACGTTTTGAAAAATCCAAAAAAAAATATATTTTGTGTGTTTTATCATCTATTAGTGTCAGCCCAAACACCACAAAAAATTTTAAAACGAAAACCTTAAAAATTTGAAAACCTCTAAAAACTTCATAAAAATAAAGAAAATTCTAGAAAAATCACAAAAATATAAACTCAGTTGTTGTGTCTTCCTTATTTTATTCTCTTTATTTTAAAATTAATTTAGGAAATTTTTGATACTGTTTGGCATTTTTCCTTCCCATTTTGATTTCCACCAGCCTTCTTATTCACTGTTTTTTAACATTTTGCCTTTTAAAAAATACCAAAAAGATTTCGAAAAATACCCAAAAATCATAAAAATAGTAAAAAATCATAAAAAGACCAAAAACCTTCATTTCTACGATTTTTGAGCATTTTTACCTATTTTTATAAATACGTTATCCTCACTTTATTTATATTGTATATATATATTCTCTTATTAAAACAAAAAACATAAAAATGTAAAATATAAAAACAAAATACAAAATCAATAAAAAGAAAATCAAAATACAAAATTAAAAATTAAAAATAAAAAAATATAAAATTAAAAACCCACAAAAACATTTGCTTTGCATAATGTAGACATTGATCACAATCACATCACATTTTGCACTTAGCTTGATCTATCCTACCTTGCTCCCTTTGTTCGAACTCTCTGCACACTTGCTTCTATACACCTTGTTTGTAGAGTTAAAAATAAATTTTAACTTCACATTTGTTTGTCATTTCTTGATATTTATATTGTGGGTTAATTGTTGATCAAATACTGGATTTTGTAGTGGTCAATACACCGATAGTTGATTCGCCTTATGAATCAATACGACCGCTCTGAATTCCGTGTTTATCAAATGGCACCGTTGCCGGGAGCAGCTGCGTATAGGTCTCATTTTTTATTGATTGTGATTGATTGTTTACATCATTGCTAGTTTTAACTCTCTTGTTTTTTATATATATAGTTGAGCTTTCTAACCATCTTTTCTTGTCTTCTTGCGAGGGACCGCAGAACGACGCAGATCGCCTAGGGGATCCGGTGCAACCTTGGGAAGCGGAGTCGGATTTCTTAGCCTAGCCGACAGGAGAGAGTAGGAGGAGTGAGGGAGAGATTAGTTAGATAGCTTTTATTTTGTTTGGTGAGAGAGAGATTCATTGAATTGTAATAATACAGGTACTTGGACACTCAGGACACTCGGGCCCAATTTCCAGGTGTCTATTCACCTAGGGGCTCACCGCAGATTTTATCGCGTTTCTCGACTGTTATTTGCCGGTTTTGTTTTCCTTTTTCCTTTCTTTCGTGGAATGAGCCCTTAGATTTTTAGGCATTGCTTGATCGATTAGATTAGGTCCAAACACCCTAATAACCATTGCATGTACCTATAGTGTGTATTTAGACTTAGTTTAATTAAACAGTTGATTATCATCTTCGATCCGCCGTGCCGCGAGCCCACCCCATCAAGCACTACTCCTGAACTCGATATGTCGAGAAGAGGAGGGGTGGGTCTAGACCGGACTCTTTTGGATTGAGGATTGGTGATCAACTTGTGGTTCTTCACGTTAGCAATTGCCTGCTTAGGAAGATTTCCGTGTGCATATCGGCATGTAGATTAGGTTTATAAATTCCTGTTTTGCATCCTGCATGGAGAGAGCTGGGGGTCACTGTAAGTCTTCTATCTTTGCATTCATCATTTAGGCACTAAGGTGAGATTTCCATCTTAGTGCCACTTGCATTTGCTTTTCCGACTCTATTCTCCCTCTGTTTTTGGATCAAATAGGAATCAAGAAAAAACAAAAACGTTAGGCGCTTGTTTAAATTGACTCAAAAGAAGCGATAACACCAAAAAATTTAAAAAAGGACTACTAAAGAAAACTTGACTTAAATAAAACTTGTAATTGGATTCATTGCTTGGGGAAAGTAACACCGTCACTTGTATTCAGGTTGCATGGGAAGGTCTCCTTCCAAGTGAGAGAGCGGCTTCGTAAGGATTAGAGCCAAAAACCCAGTCTGTGGCTGCCTTGTGTATCGCCTGGATTTCTGAAGTATTGGTGCTTCTATCGTACGTGGATGAGTAGGGCTTGGTCAACATTGGTGAATCTCTATTGTGTAGAGCATCGACCTTGTCCGAAGTATCGAGCCTAGGCCAAGCCTTCACGGGGGTGTCGATCTCATCGTCTTGCGTCCGAGTAGGTTCTTGCACGCTCACGGGTGATTCCGTTGCGAGCGAGTTCCGAAGTATCGGTTTCACCTATTGGCTTCCTTTCTCTATTTCTTTGGATGAGTAGGTATCCAGGAAGGGTTACAACGACCTTAAAAAGTGCAGACTACAGGTTACACAGGAGGAGGACAAGTACGAGATACTCTTCCGGCAGTACTCTCTCTCCTTTAGGCGTAGCACTCTAAGGACTCGTTGAAAGATAACTTCCTGAATTCAAGCAAAAAAATACAAAGATAAAAGCCGAACCCTTACGGCTTCACGTGTTGAGTTGGTGAATCCCCTTGTTTTGTGTTTGATTGCTAGTCGATCTTAGGTCAAGATCAAAAACACCGCACAATCGTGCGCAATTTTGCCCTCTTCTTCTTCTTCTTCACCTTGCTCTTCTCAATAATCAAGATGATGGGACGGAGATCTCTTAGGATGACCTTGTTGGCACCGCTTTCCAGCACTCCACCCTATTCATCTAGGACAACCTCGGAGAGTCCGCTCTCCGAGCCTGAGTTTACTTCCACCCTGTTCCCCCTCGACCACCCTTCTCATTCTCCTTCCATCAGTCCATGAGTTTCAGAATTTAGTGCATCACAGAGCTCAGAGCATTTGACGGCACCTGAGATGGGTTCTTTTGCCTTTTCAGAGAACCCAGCCATGGCAGATAGAGTAGATCACCCAGATGAGCAGGAGCAACCTCAATTTCTATTTGATCAAACTGCCATCAACAATTCACTTCTAGCATCCTTGGAGACCATGCAGAGACAAATCAGAGACCAGGGGGCATTCATGGGTGACGTGATGCGAGAGCTGGCACAGATGAGAGCAGATCGAGAGAACAGAGCCGCAGGTGGTGGAGGAGATATACCAGTTGCAGAAGGAGGAGATCCAGAAGCTGAGAGACCACCACAGACGATCATGAGGGAATTGCACAATCTTGCCGCATCCCTCCCTCACCGATGGATCTGAATCCCTCCGATCCATGGAGACTTCGAGCTTCGCCCGCATACCATTCAGCTTCTACCCAAATTCCATGGGCTACCGACCGAAGAGCCACACCTCCATCTTCAAGAATTCGAAATGATCTGTAGTACCATTCATGATAGGTTGATGACCGAGGATACTATCAAGATGATAGCCTTCCACTTCTCTTTGGTTGACAGAGCCGCATACTGGCTCAAACATTTGGGGAATCATCGATACTTGTGCACAACTCCGGACCGCTTACTTGAAGAAGTACTACCCTCTCGGCCGGACTAATTCAGCACGAGCCATGATCAACAACTTTAACAATGATCCCTAATGAACAATTCCATGAAGCCTGGGATCGATTTAGAGAGCTCATTGACCGTTGTCCACACCATGATATATCAAAGCCCAATCTGTTCAGAGTTTCTTCTGCGGGCTGACACCGGAGTGCCGGGGCTTGTAAATACCTCTTGTGGTGGATCATATTTTTCCAAGGTGAAGACGACGTCTGGGCCATCATGAGGCCATGCAGAAAACTCAACTATGATGACCCAAGCCAGAGTCTACACACAACAAAAGCCACCCCAAGGAGTAGGATCATTTCAAAGGATCGCCGCATCGAGGCCAGTCCCCACACTCCGTTGGTAGCCGCAACCCAAGCCGGAATCCGCCGTAGCCGACATGGGTATCATCATTGAGAAGTTGGACTGCATGGAGATCCTCGAGAAGAAGCAGAACCAAGGTCTTGTCCAGGTGGACCTTCTTACCAAAACCATGAGTGACCTAAAGACTCAAATTCTTTGCATTCAGGAGGCACAAGCATACACTCAGCAGCCTCCCAGGTCACGGGCCGATCCGAGCAATAGCAGCTCTACCCAACCCTCTGCCGCACACCGCCAGGTAACCACATCCAGGCAGAGCCGGTTCCGCAGCTACCGTAGTACCCATCGCAGTCATCATCTCAGGACACTCAGATGGTGGTCTATCAGTCGGATCAGCCACTGACAATTTCTTCCCCAACCATCCTTCGAGCAGGACCCATTGATGGAAGTCAATGGGGATTTGTACGACCGGTACCCCAGCCCGGGATTCGTCGCGATCACCCCCGATTCCGTTGGGGCAACGGTGGTTCCTCATTCCAACATCAGACTTCGGCTCAAGGACAGTAGAAAAGCCAGACCAGCAGCAGCCCCAGTATACCCAGCAACAATACCAACATGGTCCTCATCCTGCCTATCAAGGACAACAGTGGAGGCAGCATCCGCAGCCTCAACAGTCGTACCCCCAGCCTCGTGAGCACTTCTCCTCACAACAACAACCTCATTTCCTACAAGGAATACATCCAGGTCTCAGGCACTTGCCTTTGAGAACCCAGCATTAGATGACCTCGCCTGACTACTCTCTGAACATCAGGAATCCTACCGGCGAGACATGGATGAGTTCCGACAGGAGGTGAGGGATTTGATCAAGGGAAAAGCCACCATACCAACTCATGGATGAACCAAATACGAACAGTCTGAAAAGAAAGTCTGAGTAGGTATAGTTCACATAGTATACCTCTCCTAGTGATTATTTGAGTGACATGTCTTCTTCTTTGTATGATGTTGATTTGTGACTACTAGGAGCGGTAGGATGCCAGCCAGTGGTGCCTCATCTGAGCGACAGCAACATGAAGAATCCAGAGCGCCAGATGAGTAGAGTAGCGGTGATGATGCCGCTGATGATGATGTTGATGATGGTGGTGCTGAAGACACCAAGGATGGAGATCCCGACGACGGTACCGAGGTCGTCGTGATACCTGATGCAGACGGTGGTGTTGAAGCCACCATTTTTTATGCAGAGCCAAAGTGCGGTGCTGATGCCGCGAAGACAGGTGGCAGTGGTGGTACTGAGGCCACCACTTCTACTTCTATTGAGCTTCCTTCTGTGGTGTTACCACCTTTTGTATCTCAGGAACTGTGGTAACAAGAAAAAGAAAAAATATGAATAAAGGAAAAGCTTTTGTGTATACGCGAGATTCATATGTGTTGCATGATGATGATTGTATGGATTCTATTCCTTCACAGGCACAAGAACCTCTTCCTAGCCCTCCATCTGCGGAGGCCCCTACCATCCCTTCCCTGAAGCACTCCGCTTATCGAAGGGGAATAAAAAAAGAAATTCCAAAAAAGAACCAGCAGGTAGAGTTCAGCAATCAAATGATTGATCGATTCCACATTCAGTTGACTCTACAGGAAGCACTTGAGCACATCCCCCTCTTCAAAAAGAACTGGAAAGAGAAGACTACCATCCGCAAGAAGAGGAGGAACCACATAGATCAGATTCATGTGCCTCACTCATTCCACTTGATGTACCATTCAAAACAACTGCCAGCCAAGAGACCTGATGCAGGAGCTCCCTATGTCAGATGCGAGATTCAGGAGCAGCAGTTTGATCGTACTCTATTATACAGCGGCTCTTCGAGTAACCTTCTTCCGGCAGCCTTACTCGACCGATTCGAGTTTGGTCATCTTCTTAGGAGCAAGACAGTCTTTAGTTTGCTGACAGGTCGACTAAGAGGTCGAAGGGTTATTGAAAGACGTGGTCGTTACCATTCAGGGCCTGAAATTCCTCGTGGACTTTGTTGTCTTGGACATGGAGATCCTGAGTCGGTAACCGATGCCCCCATCATACTTGGACGCCCATTCTTGGCCACATCCAAGGCGGTGACCGATCATGATAGCGGAAGGTGTGCTTCCGCGTAGAGGGCTAAACCATACAAATAGAGACGATCGAGGAAACCAGAGCCAGAGAACTAGAATGCTCAGAGCAGTCCAGCGAAGCCGTGCAGATGACAGAGGAAGAGCTAGACGTCCACCAGGAGTGTGATTTTGTGATGACAGATGATGAATCCCACTGGACAGATCCCGCAACACAGATCCTCGCCTTGCCTACAGATTCACTGTACTTACGGCTTATGGTAGTCGAGAGTCTGGAGAGCACACCCCTGGACGAGGACACCGTTGAGGCTGACAGTGTTGGGACGAGTGGTGCTGATGATTTTCAGTCATGATCATCTACTTCCAGATCCCTCGGATTTAGACATTGATTGGATGATTTTGATGACTATTTTTCGTGTCTGATTCCTTCGGAGCCAACAACCACGACAGAGTGCGAGCCAATGCATTTTATTGATGATTCAGCAGGGCTCACTTCATCAGGTATTCATGCAGAGCGAGAGTTCTCCCATGCAGACCTGGTCACCTTAACACAGACATATCAGAATCCAGATCTGCCACCTCCCAGTTGTCCAGAACTGAAAACTCTGCCGCAATCGCTACAGTATAGATTCCCATGCGGGCGAGCCAGATATGCACCCAGTCATTATCTCAATAGGTTGACTGGAGAACAAGAATCTCATCCGATGGAGGTTCTTGAAAGAAACCGCAAGGTGATAGGATTGGAGTATAGCTGATCTCCAAGGGATTAGTCAGGCTCTGTGCTCCCACCACATCTATCTTGAGGAGAACACTAGGCCGTCGCGTGAGTTCCAGCGACGGCTGAACCCTAATCTTCGAGATGTGGTCATGAAGAAATATCAAAGTGGTGGAGCGCTGATTTTATCTACCCCATCTCCGACTCCAAGTGGGTTAGTCCATTACATGTGGTACCCAAGAAGACGGGTATCACTATAGTTGTGAATTAGTCTGGAGAGGAGATTGCTACTTGAGTACCCATTTCTTGGAGGGTTTGTGTGGACTACAGACGATTGAATGAGGGCCAAGAAGGGATCATTTCCCACTGCCATTCATTGATCAGATTATCGAAAGGCTAGCTGGGAAGAGGTCATTACTATTTTCTTGACGGGTATTCTGGATACAATCAAGTGACCATTGCGCCCGAAGACCAGGAGAAAATGACATTCACCTGTCCGTTTGGGACGTATGCTTTCAGACGGATGCCCTTTTGTGTATGTAACGCTCCGGCAACATTCCAAAGGTGCATGTTGTCCATTTTCTCGAACATGGTGGTTGACTGTTTAGAGGTCTTCATGGATGACTTCTTGGTCTACGGCGACGGGGTTTGATGCTTGTCTTGACTGCCTAGACCGTTTGCTTCAGCTGCATTGAGGTCAAACCTTGTGTTGTCTTGGGAGAAGAGTCACTTCATGGTGACTCAAGGGATGGTCCTTGGTCATATCATCTCCAACAGGGCATGGAGGTGATCTGACCAAGGTGGATATCATTAGAAAACTCAATCCACCGTCCCCATCTGCGTCAATTTGCGGTCTTTTCTGGGGGCATGTCGGTTTAACCGACGGTTCATTCATGACTTTAGTCGAATTGCCCGACCGCTCACTGATCTGCTGACGAAAGACATCGAGTTCATTATAGATGAATAAGTGTCTTGCGGTCCTTTGAGACTCTCAAGAGTATGGTTGTGTCGGCTCCTGTCCTTCAGCACCCGATTGGTCTCTCCCATTCGAGATCATGACGGACGCTTCTGATTTCACCGTAGGGGTCGTGCTTGGACAGAGGAGGGATGGATTGTCGTTTGCCATTCACTACGCCAGCCGGACTTTGGATGCCTCTCAGCAGAATTATACTGTGATAGAGAAAGAGATGCTGGCCGTAGTCTTTGCTTTGGATAAGTACAGATCTTATATTCTCGGATCTAGAGTGACAATCTACACATATCACACTGCCATCTGGTACTTAATGGCCAAGAAGGATGCCAAAGATCGCCTTACCAGATGGATCCTTCTGCTCTAGGAATTTGATATTGAGATTAAGGATAAGCCTGGAGTTAAAAATGTGGTGGCAGATCATCTCTCCCGCTTAGAGAACCTTGAGGAATCAAAGCCCAGTGCACCTATCACAGAGACGTTTCCAGATGAGGCGATCTTGGTTGTCTCCTCCTCCCATGGTATGCCGACCTTGTAAACTATCTTGTTGCCAAGACGGTCCCTCAGGGTTGGCCCATGCAGAAACTTTAGACCTTCCTAGCTAAGGCCAAGTTTTACCATTGGGAGGATCCCGTCCTTTATCATGAAGGAGGGGATAGCATCTGGAGGAGGTGTATTCCTCAAGACAGAGCAGGCATAGCGTCCTCACATATTGCCACAAGCGTTGAGGCAGGAGGACATCATTCTGGGAAAAGGACAACACAGAAGGTGATTCAATCCGGCCTTTGGTGGCCTACTCTCTTCAAGGATTCAGAGAGTTCGTGAAGAGATGTACTGTCTGTCAGAAGATGGGAACCTGCAGACAGAGAGACATGATGCTCATGCAGCCCATTCACTTTTGTGAGGTTTTTGATGCATGGGGGATTGATTTCATGGGCCCATTTCCTAGAGTCGGGGATTCGAACACATTTTGCTCGCTGTTGATTATGTTAGCCGTTGGGTTGAGGCATACCCCCGAGCCGCAGATGCTAAAACTGTGTGTAAATTTTGAAGGAAAAATATCATTTCACGGTTTGGGGTGCCTAGAGTTCTGATTTCAGAAGGGGGTCTCATTTCATTAATGATAAAGTCAGGGCCCTTGCAGACGAGTTCGGTATTGACCATCATGTTGCCACGCCATATCACCCTCAGTCTAAATGGTCATGCCGAAGTATCGAATAGGGAGATCAAGATGATCTTACATAAGGTTGTCCGCCCAGACCGAAAGGATTGGGTCACAGCTTTTGGACTCGGTATTGTGGGCCTATCGGTCCTCCTTCAAAAATCCATTAGGGACATCTACCTTTTCGCCTCGTCTACGACAAGCCGTGCCATTTGCCAGTGGAAATCAAGCATAAATCATTTCGGGCAGTCACTGAGTTACTGTTAGATCCCGAGAGTATAGGAGAACAGGAGAAGAGGATAGTTGGCAGCCCTGGAGAGTTGAGAGATACAGCCTTTCTAGTAGCCTACAATACAAGGAGAAAGTAAAGACATGGCACGATTCCCATATCATCCATAAATAGTTTGAGCCAGATCAACGCGTATGGTTGTTCGATTTCAGGCTAAAATTATTTCCAGGGAAATTACAGAGCAAGTGGAAAGGTCCTTATGTGGTCAGGAAGGTACGTGACAATGGCAGTATTTGACATATCTGAACCATCATCTTCGTTGGTCAGGAAGGTACGTGACAAGTGGAAAGGTCCTTATGTGGTCAGGAAAGTCCTTATGTGGTCAGGAAGGTACGTGACAATGACAATGACTGTATCTCGATCATGATCCGCCGATCGTTGACGTTGCCCACATTCGTCTGGTATGAGATGTGTTCTTTGACTCCGTTCATTTGCATCTCGTACATGGTTATCACTTCCATCTTCCGCTGTATAGATCCATCTGTTGATATCTTTTCTTCTTTCTTCCTTTCCTATTCTACCTTCTGTATCTATCAAAAAGGTGTCGCCTCCTTGTAGACAGCTTTCTATACTTAGGACGTACTTTGTCCTAAGTATAGGGGGGTGTGCACCCCGAGTTCTCTATTATTTGATCCTCTCCATTGTCTCCCCTTCTTGTCTATACTTAGGGATATCTTACCCTAAGTGTAGGGGGAGACAATCTGAGTACGATCTGTTCATTCCCATCCTTGACCCTCCCTGCTTTGTGTATAGTCCGCTATACTTAGGATTATTTAATCCTAAGTATTGGGGGGACGGTCAACTCCTCATTGGATTACTCATTCATCTCTTATTCATTCAATCTTTAGACTTACCTATACTTAGTACGAGTTATGTCTTCTCTTTTCTCTCCGATCTATGAAAACATAGCTCAAGCTAAGTATTGGGGGGTCGTATATACTGTGTATATACTTTAGCCATAACTTGTACTTTCGTATTTTCTTAATAAATATGGCTAATTATACTTGCAAAAATCATTAAAAACCTTAATAAAAAGGTGTTTTATTCCTCAAATTCTGTTTGTATTTACTGATTGATAAATCAGGTGAAAATATTTTTTGCAAAATGTTTGAAAAATAGTTTGAAAATCCGTGTGAAAAATCTTTTGAAAATTATTTGTAAAATGTTTTGTTACATGTTTTCAACCTTTGTAAAAGCATTTTGATTGTAAAATTTATTTCCTTTGTGTGAAATAAAATATTTGAAAAATGATTTGCAATGATTTGAAAAATGGTTGCAAAAATATGTTGAAAAATCTATCTATACTGCTTGGAAAATCTTTGCAAAATAATTTTCAAATGTGTGTGCATTATTGTAAAATGATTGTAAAAATTATGTTGGACTAGAGTTTTCAAAATTGTTTGAAAAACATGTGTCAAATAAGTTTTAGGAATACATACATCTCACCAAAACTCACTATATATATACTGATAAAATTGACCACTTACCCTTGTAAATTCTTAAAATCAACTTCTTGTATATATAAGAAGTACTCCCGTGTAAATATTTTAACCTAGCTTTTAGCCAAAGTCTTTTCTTTTCAAAAATCCAAAAAACATCTGAAAAAATCTTTTTGAAAAATAAAAAAATGCATATGCGCCGTCATTATCTTTTCAAAAACCCATAAAAAGTTCAAAATCTTTGAAAATTACATCACAAAAATATTTTCTGCATAGCATTTGCATGGCATTTGCATTTTTCGGATTGAGTTTGATAATTGAAAAAGTCTAAGTAAAATCCGAAGATTGGATCTTGGTTGGACCTTAAATCTACCTAATTAACAGGAACCTTGTAGGAACTGGGATTGAGGTACTTCAGGTCTAGTTGACTTAATTCTTTGAGGATCACGAGGCTTAGTTTAATAGATTCTTGACTGCCTAAGTAGAGTATTTCGGAGCACACGCACGACTCTTGTTGATAATGACCTAACTTGGACACATGCACCTTTCACATGGCTCAACTCAGTTGGAGTGGTGAGGAGGTTGGATTTGCCGGTATGAGACGTACACAGGTGGAAACACTTGTCCTCCTCTAGGGAGGGAAGTGCGCCCCAACCCGTACAGTAATGAGGAAGTCTAAAGACAGGAGAGTATGGGTTGCAATAAAGCTTCAAAAGAGGGATAGTCTACTGGCTCAAGAGGAAAAACTCCTTATGTAAATGCTGTTGTATATAGTATTCAAAAAAAATTTGCAAAAGCAAAAACTCCAAAAAGTGTTCAGGCATATACAAAAGTAAAAAGCCAGCAAAGTATGTACAAATGTTGAGAAGTCAATAAGCAAGCTTGAGTTCCGAAGTCAAATATGTGAGCCTGCAGCTGGATGACTTGACTACACTGGTCTTGCATCCTAGGATAGGTAGCTACACTGACTACCGTCCATTCTTCTCTTCACCCCTCCTCTTGGGCTGGTTGCCACTTGAACTTAGAAGGGAATACCCTGCTCCTTGAGGAATGAGTTGTTGGATTGGGGAATCATTGGGTTGTCATACTGGAGAAGTCAATCTCTTTGTCATTTCAGTTGGGGAGAGCCACCATCACTTACACTGTACAAGTCAGATTCATAGTAGTAAGGGTTTGCGTATGAATTGAAATATTTCTGACCTGGCTATTGAGGAGACTTAAGCAGAGTTTTGGGATTCTCAGGGACTGTTGGATTTCAAATCCGGTTCTCACTAAGGTTCCGCCCGCACTAAAATTTCAAGGGTCTAACTTAAGCTCCAAACTTTGACTTTGTGAAGACAAGTTTGATAGTTAAATTTAATCCATCTTTCTTCTTTTTCTTTTCTTTCTTTTTCTTTCTGCACTTATTGCATAAGTGTTTTCTAGGGACTAGCAAAGGTAAAGTATAGGAGGGTTATGAAGCCACATTTCATCATCTTTATTCTATCATTTTGGCATCAAAAACCCTAGCAAATGCGTGTAAATAGCATCCAATCCATCATCTTAGCATTCATGCATGTGCATCTAAATAGTGTACAAAATACTGTAATTAAAGCCAAAATTATAGAATAAATAAAATAAAAGAAAAAGAATAAAATATTGTAAATATTATATGACCCGAAACCCCAAGACCTAGGCATCTCGATGAATAGGCCGACAAGGAATAAAGTAGGGGGAGATAGGGGTCAAATACAATACACATTCCTTCATTCTTTATTCATTTTGGGACCTATTTTTGGTTCCACTTTTTATACTTCAAATAAAGAAACTTTGTACATGAAAGTTGTAGATAATTTAATAAATAAAAATACAAAATTGATTTCACTGAAAAATAATGTACAGATAAAACGTTATGGTCTGAATAGGATTCCAAAACTCCAACTTCCCAGACCCGTATCTTGCAAATAAAAACTCAAAATGTACCAAACTCACATTTAATTGTATATAACTTAAAATAATCTATTCAATGGAGGAGGTTTCGTATTTTTCGGAGTTACGGTTTGAAAGTTGAGTTTTTGACCCTTGTAGTATACTTGTACAGATTAAAATATTTAATTTATTAATTATTCATTATTTTTGTATTTTATATTTTTATAATTTTGTAAATATTATTTATAATAAATATATGTATTAAAATCAGAATAAAAATGCAACGAAATCTCAAAATAAAATACTTGTATATTTCATACATAGGTATCTTACCTATACCTATACCTATACAATACATACTTGTATTTTATTTAATATACTAAATACATCAGAAAAATAAAATCAAAATATATATGTGTGTATAAGAGTATTCTATAATTTTATAAAATACTAAATATAAATAATAAAATTAAAATACACAAAATAAAAATAAAAAAATAAAATATATAGGTAATATACCTATATGGGCTATAAAAAGCAACTTGTAAAAATAGATCTCATAAAAATAAATAAAAATCACTATAAAATCCTTAATAAAATTATAAACATTTTTTATTTAATAATCTAAAATTAAATAAGTCATTTACTATTTTTAAACTAATTTTTAAATCAATTTTTAAAGGTTTTTCCTGGTTGGTCCACGTGGACCAACCAGGTGGTCTGGACTATTGAATAAGGTCAACAGCCTGACCTTCACCCTTGTGCACTGTGTCAGACCTCGTTTGACCCAATTTTGCGGATTTTTTCGAGGCATCTCCATTCACTATTTTGTGTATCGTCCTTCATGACTTTTGCTCCTCGACATGTCGTCTTTCACTCCTAGATGTTTCCTTGGAGAATGGAGCGATGATTAGCCAGATAATCCTCGATCCTTGAGACCCGTTGGTCAGCCATACAAAAACCAACCTTGACTTCCATTAAAAATTGAACCCATTTGTCTGGTCCTTCGTCCCCATTTCACTCGCCTTGGATCCCTGGAGGTGACAGCTCCAGTTTGGGCTTCTTCGAGGCGGCGGAGCGACGAGTTCCTAGGCATTCCAACCCACATCCATTGACCCCCCGTCGAGGTACTTTAAACTCGGGCCCCTGGCCCTTGAGGTGTTTGTTCCTTTTCGTTTTCCTCGCATTTATCTCGCCATATCCCTAGGAATAGTTTGTGTTCGTCACTCCCCCGTTCGTCGTCGATTCACGCATTATCTCCACCTTCGCCAAAGCGCTCCTCCGGCGACGACCACCACCTTCGTTATCTTCGCTCCCAGTTGTTCCCCCAACCCTCGAGGCATTTTGCCCTCGAGGGAGTAACTTTTTGGTGTAGTCCTGTAACGTTCCCGCTCGCCTGGAGACTTCTTTGGTGTTCGTCGGAGAGATCTGGAGGCCTGTAGCTCCTCCGACCTCGCTGGTGCGCGCCAGACATCCTCTGGCCCTTCGAAGACCTCCAGCCAACATAGCTGCCCGCTGGGAGTCTTTTGAGCCTCGCCATACCACCAACCACCGTCGGGAGTGCGAGGGAGGAGAGCTAGAAGTTCGCCGGGCCCAGCGTTCGTCCCTGTTCTTGCTCCCTTGCCCGTCACCGTCCGATCCACGAGGATCTCCAGGGCCTACAGCTGCCGTTGGATCTTGCAACGCCTGGTCCGTTGATTCCCTGAGTGCGATCTAATCGCCGCCGTTGAAGCCCGAAGCATCATCGCGCGAGGAGGCGCGGACACGTGGCCAAGTGAAGTTTCATCCGTCGTTCGTTCCCGCCTTAGCCTTGGGTATTTTGCGACTCCACCCCTAGCGTTTTTGTTATTTATTTTGCAACGCTTAAACTTTCATCTGCTGTGTAAAAAGTTTTGTAAAATTTAACTCGAGACCCCTGTGCTTTCCATTATTACATTTAGGTCCTCGGCCACGTCACCTCACGTGACCAGTTCACGTGAGGTGCTGGGCTTTTTGCAGTGAGGCCCTCAGCCGTTTGTGTATTTCCTTTCAGTACCCTAATTTTTGAATCAAGTGTTAAATTTTTGGAAATATTGCATGTAAGCCCTCGGGCATTTTAACAATTGCACATAGGTCCTTCCCAGGCGCGTGCTAGTCACTCGCCCTGGTGGACATTTTGCGGGCGTACCATTTCGGGTTTGGGTATTTGTACTGGGTCCATTAAATTGAGTATTCAGTGTTATATTTTGAGGAGAAATTGCAAATGTGCCTCTGGATGTTTTGATATTTGCACATATACCCCTGTCAGGCCATATATTTTTGCTTGCTTGCTCTATTTATTTCACGCATCATATTGACTCTAAAAATTACCAAAAAATTTGCATAAGCTCCTATTAACTTGTTATTCTTGCCATATTTTTGCATTGCATTTTTGTTGCATTTTAATATTTATTAAAAATCAAAAACATGCATTTTTTCTTACTGTTAGCATTAGAAAACCCATAAAAATTAGCAAAACGTTTTGAAATATTCCAAAAAAATTATATTTTGTGTGTTTTGTCATCTATTAGTGTCAGCCCAAAAACCACAAAAAAGTTCAAAACAAAAACCTTAAAAATTTAGAAACCTCTAAAAACTTCATAAAAATCAAGAAAATTCTAAAAAATCACAAAAATATAAACTCAGTTGCTGTGTCTTCCTTATTTTATTCTCTTTATTTTGAAAGTAATTTGGGCAATTTTTGATACTGTTTGGCATTTTTCCTTCCCATTTTGATTTCGGCCAGCCTTCTTATTCACTGTTTTCTTACATTTTGCCTTTTAAAAAAATACTAAAAAGATTTCAAAAAATAGCCAAAAATCACAAAAATAGTAAAAAAATCATAAAAAGACAAAAACCTTCATTTCTCTGATTTTTGAGCATTTTTACCTATTTTTATAAATACCTTATCCTCACTTTATTTATATTGTATATATATTCTCCTATTAAAATAAGAAATATAAAAATGTAAAATATAAAAACAAAATACAAAATCAGTAAAAAGAAAATCAAATACAAAATTAAAAATTAAAAATAAAAAATTATAAAATTAAAAACCCACAAAAACATTTGCTTTGCATAGTGTAGACATTGATCACAATCACATCACATTTTGCACTTAGCTTGATCTATCCTGCCTTGCTCCCTGTGTTCGAACTCTCTGCACACTTGCTTCTATACACCTTGTTTGTAGAGTTAAAAATAAATTTTAACTTCACATTTGTTTGTCATTTCTTGATATTTATATTGTGGGTTAATTGTTGATCAAATACGGGATTTTGTGCTGGTCAATACACCGACTGTTGATTCGCCTTGTGAATCAATACGACCACTCTGAATTCCGTGTTAATCACCCTCTCACCCCCACCAGCAGCAACCTCATTACTAGCGAGGCCACCCGTTAGGTTCTTGTGGGCCGACCTATGAGAACCTTGCCTTAGATGATCTAGCCCGCCTCATGACCGAGCAACAGGCTACTTTTTGACGGTAGATGGATGAGTTCCGCCAGGAGATGCGGGAGACTGTGAGAGGGAAGGCCGCCATCCCTGCCCAAATCAAGCCGAATCCGAACAGCCTGAAGAGGAAGTCTGAGCAGGTAGAGTTCACTGAGATTACCACTCCTAGTGCTTCACTTGGTGATATGTCTGCATATATGTTTGATGCTGATTTTGTTACACTTACTAGCGGTAGGATGCCAGCAGGCAAGCCTCGTCTGAGCGACGATCCCACGCCACTCCAGGAGTGCCAGGTGAGGAGGAGAGCGGTGCTGATGCCGCTAGAGATGATGACGGTGGCACTGATGTCACCAAGGTTGTTGATCGAGCTGACGGTACTGAGGCCGTCGCTTCACCAGTTGGAGGAGGTGGTACTGACGCCACCAGACTAGTTGCTGAGCCAGAGCACGGTATTGATGCCGTGAATCCAACGTACCCCAGAAAAGACCGTAACTGTCGCAAGTTGGATGGTGGATTTAGTTTTCTAATGATATCCACCTTGGCCGGATCAACCTCCACGCCCCTGTTGGAGACGATATGGCCAAGCACCGTCCCCTGAGTCACCATAAAGTGACACTTGATAAAACAAGGTTGACCTCAATGCATCGCTGTAGGACGCGATCTAGGCACTCAAGACAAGCATCAATCCCATCGCTGTAGACTGAAAAGTCGTCCATGAAGACCTCCAAACACTCATCCACCATGTCCGAAAAGATGGACAACATACACCTCTGGAATGTTGTCGGAGCATTGCATAGACCAAAAGGCATGCGTCTGAAACCATACGTACTGAAGGGACAGGTGAATGTGGTCTTGTCCTGGTCCTCTAGCGCAATGGCCACCTAATTGTATCTTGAGTACCCGTCAATAAAGTAACAATGACTCTTCCCTGCTAGCATCTCTATAATCTGATCAATAAAAGGCATCGGGAAATGATCCTTCTTGGTGGCCTGATTCAATCGTCTATAGTCCACACAGACCCTCCAAGAAGTGGGTACATGGGTAGCAATCTCCTCTCCAGAGTCACTCACAATTATAGTGATGCCCGTCTTCTTGGGCATCACATGTA
Organism: Ottelia alismoides; assembly: GCA_037367405.1. Taxonomy (NCBI): domain Eukaryota; kingdom Viridiplantae; phylum Streptophyta; class Magnoliopsida; order Alismatales; family Hydrocharitaceae; genus Ottelia; species Ottelia alismoides. Next base: position 301,734 of record JAZKJV010007552.1, on the reverse strand, counting down.
ATGGACTGACCCACTTGGAGTCAGAGATGGGGTAGATAAAATCGGCGCTCCACCATTTCAAAATTTCCTTCAAGACAACCTCTCGAAGAATTGGGGTTAGCCGCCGCTGGAACTCACGCGACGGCTTCGCATCCTCTTCGAGATAGATATGGTGGGAGCACAGGGCCAGACTTATCCCTTAGAGATCGGCTACACTCCATCCTATCGCCTTGCGGTTCTTTTAAAGAATCTCCATCAGACGAGATTCTTGCTCTCCAGTCAAATCTGCTGAGATAATTACTGGGTGTATCTCATGCTCACTCGCAAGGAACCTATACTCCAACGATTGTGGCAAGGTCTTCTGCTCTGGGCAATTGGGAGCTGGCAGATCTGGTCTCTGAAATGTCTTAGTGAATGAGACCAAATCTGCATGGGAAAGTGAGAAATCTCACTGAAAAACAGAATCTGGTGAAGACTGGTGATGAATCCCCATTCATCACTCTTTATTCCTTTATTTTAGCTAGAAATCTTGGCAAAATACCATGTAATTACTTGTAAATACAATAATTTGTCAAAATGCATGTATTATGTAAATTGCAATAATTAACATGTTTTTGTGTAAAAATAAAGGAATAAAGAAATAGAGAAAAAGAGGGAAATATTTAGAATAAATATTGAGTGACCTAAACCCAAGGGAGGGCCAATATTGGCTTGACTGCAAAATAAAACAAGTAGAGAGAGATAGGGCCATTCATCATTATGCATATTTTCCCTTTTTATGTATATAATTTATTTTTCAAAAATAAAATTATATTTTTGTTTCTCCTAATGTGTACATATTTATAAAAATAAATAAAAATAATAAAAAAATAAAAATAAAACAAAAAAAAATAAATTCTCTCTCCTCCCCTAGTATATACCATGTATATATGTACCTATATCTATTTATTTTACCCTTGTAAATACATAATAAAAATTAAATAAAAATTATTTTGAATCCCATATTTTATGTTGTAAATAAATAAAATATAAAATAGGTATACTTGTACAAAAATAAACAATTAAAAATAAAAATAAAAAATACATAGGTACATATACCTATATATAATATAATACTATGTACATACATTAATTTATTTTTCAAATAAATAAATAAAAATCACTAAAAATACTTTGTAAATAAATAAACGTTTTTCATATTAAAAATTTTTTGAAATAAAATCGTCCATCTCAGGTTGTTCGGGTTCGGGTTCTGCTCTATCTGTGCAGAAATGGCGGCCTTCCCTCTCACAATCTTTCTCATCTCCTACATAAACTCATCCATCTCCTGTCTGAAGGTGTCCTGTTGCATGGACATGAGGCGGGTTAAATCATCCAAAGCGGGGTTCTCATAGGTGGGCCCATGAGAACTTGACGAGTGGCCTCTATGAAACAAAGGCTGATGCTACTGATGAGAGTGAGAGTGGTACTGGGAGTGATATTGTTGTTGCTGCCTCCAAGAATGTCCCTTCTTATAAGGACGAGGACCATGCTGTTGTTACTGCTATTATGGATGTGGCTGCTGTTGTGGTGGGAACTGGGGTTGCTCTCGCTACTGGTCGTATTGGCCACCCTGAACTGGAGGCTGCTGCTGGGAGCTGGTACCTCCGGCCGATCAACGGAATCCGGGATGGTCTCGTCGGATCCCAGAATGAGGTCGGTCATACCAGATTCTGTTGACATCCATCAACGGCTCCTGCTCGTAAGTGGGTGGCGGAAGAACCGCTAGGGGCTGATCCAGCTGGTAGACCACCATCTGAGTGTCCTGAGATGGTGATAACTGGTAGAACTATTGTGACTGCTAGTGTGACTTTGCCTGAACATTGTGGACCTGTCTGGGCTAGCTGGAGTGCTGGGACGAATTGCCGCTACTGCTCGGATCTACCGTGACCTGAGACGGGGCTGAGAAGCAGTTTGTGTCTCCTGGAGACACATGATCTGGGTCTTCAGGTCACTCAGTGTCTGTGCCATCTGATCGATCTATGACATTCCCTGGTACTGCTTCTTCTCTATAAGCTCTATCTGGTCCAACTTCTCGCTGATAATCCCCATATCAGTGGTTGTAGACTCCGCCTGCACTGCGGCTGCTGCGGATGTAGAAGGACTGGCCTCAACTCGTGCTATCCTCTGCTAGGACACAATTGGTGGGTGGGGCTTCCCCTGAGTGTATAATCTGGTCTGGGACACCACAGTATAGTTCTCGACCATCTCCTCGTTGATGGCCCAGACCTGATCCTCATCCTTGGCAAAATAAGAACCCCCACAGGAAGCATTGACGAGCCCCTGCAACTCCGGTGTAAGCCCGCAGAAGAAACTCTAGACAAGGTTGGGCTTGGATATATCATGGTGTGGACACCAGTCTGTGAGCTCCCTGAACCTCTCCCATGCCTTGTGAAACTGCTCGTTGGGGAGCATGGAGAAGTTGTTGATCAGGGCCCTGGCTGCATTGGTCCGACTGAGTGGATAGTACTTGTTCAAGTACTCAATTCAGAGCTGCTCCCATGTAGTAACAAATCTCCCTAGATGCTTCAGCCAGTTTACTGCTTTGTTTACAAGGGAGAAAGGAATGGCTATCATCCGAATAGTGTCCTTGTCCACATTCCGATCGTGGACAGTACTGCAGATCATCATGAATTCATGGAGACGGAGGTGTGGCTCTTTAGTAGAAAGCCCATGGAAGCAGGGAAGAAGCTGAATCGTCTGAGGTGGGAACTTGAAGTCCCCCACAATCGCTGGCAGCACTATCCATCTATGGGTGAGAGTCGAATCGGGGTTGTGCAACTCCCGCATCAGTCGTGCTGTCTCCTCCAGCTCTCGGTCCCTCGAAATATCTCCTCCTCCTCCTCCTCCTCCTACGACTCTACGGTGATCTCTGTCAGCTCGCAACTACTCCATCTCACAGTGCATATCTACCAAGAAAGCCCCTTGATCTCTGATTCAACGCTGCATGGTCTCCGAAGAGGCTAACAAGGTGTTGTTGATGGCACCCTGATCCAATACGTAAGTCTCTGTCCCACAGGGTCCATCAGTACGCTCCTCGCTGCTGGCCATGGTCTCTGCAAAGGCAAAAGACCCAAACTCAGGTGTCGATAAATCATCTGATATCTGCTGCGGTCTCTGCTTGGGCACCTTGGGACTGGTAGAAGGATGGTCGAGGGGGAACAAGGCGGAATCAAACTTGGGTTCGGAGAGCGGGTCTCAGCTCTCACGAACCAACCTTGATGAGCTGGCTAGAGTGCTAAAAAGCGGTGCAGCCAAGGGCTGCTTAAGAGAACTCCTGCCCATCATCTTGATGTGGCGAGTGAATGTGGATGAGATCTGGAAAACACACAAGATGAGAAAGCAAACCCCGATTCACCTACTCAACGCAGAGCTGAAGACCGTAAAGGCTCGGTCAGTTATCTTGTCAATTTTATTAGGTGATCAGACATTCTTACAGAGCAATTAAGAGAGCAGATAGGAATCCAATACTCCCAACAGACTATCCCGTATAAAAGGCCGGTAGTCTGTCAAGAAATCGGATATGGCTCTAGCCTAGTGTGCAGGTCACTCTCTCGCTCATCCAAACCAGACAGTGAGGGGATTACTCTCGCGAGACAAATTTTTCGGTGAAATGTCTTTTAGGGTCAAGTGTGTTTAACAGTCTCAAATTTATAGTTTTTGTTTTTTAGATATTTTTCAAGCAAACAACGCCTAACGAATTTTTAGGTTCTCCTTGTTATTTTAAGTCCAAAAACTGGGTGAGAAGACGAAAAAGCCGATGCGTGATTAAACATGATCATGCATGCAGAGTAAGAAATGCATACCTGACTCCAGCTCTCTACATGCAGGGTGATCCACGTATAAAATAAAAACTGAAAGTAAACTACCTATATGATGCACGAGGAAAAGGGCCTTAGACGAAGCAAGTCTACACGAGAAGCACAGTAGTCAGGTAATCAAACTAAGTCCTATGTCAGATCTTGGGAACCACTCGGTGTCCGCCACAATGGATCCTACACACGATATATGTGGTTCCTCACGGCATGTGGACTCGAGCCTAATTAATCTGACTTTTTCTTTGTGAATTAATTAATTAAGTCCAATTAACGATCTATAGGCACAGGTAGATAATTAGGGTTTGGCCTTGATTAATTACGTCACAATCACAGAAAATCCCAAGGCTAAGGCTAAATCCTCGAAAATCAGATAAGCAGTAAGTAGAGCGGTGAAAACAAAGCTAGCGAGAAATCTACGGTGAGGTCCCCCAAGCACACCAGTGCTCGGCGAAACAGACCCCGAGATAACTACCAAATCTGAAAGTATGTCTGTCCTTTATTATTACAACACTAATATGTAGAAGTAAAAACTAAACTACAGCTCCCCACACTCCTGCTCCAGTTTTCCTGTGTCCTCCTACGGCTCGATGCAGAAACAAGCCGCCTCCGAATCCCGCAGGTGCCTCGGCTCTCCGAAGAAAGCCACCCTCAATCGTCGGGCCCTCGCTAGAAAATCAGAAATAGAGATGCAAGTAAAACTAAAAAGCCGAAAAAGAACGGGAAAAATCGACTACTAAGTCGTGATCCCCAACAACGGCGCCATTTTGATGACTCAAAATCTCTCTATCGGGATAAGGTATAAATAATCAGGGTTGTTGCGACCCGAATCGCAAGGCTAAGTCAATCAAGAAAAAGGGAAGACGACTGATATAAAAATCAAGCAAGAAAATCAAACAAATAGCGGTCTCGCTATTTTATTTTACCTGGTATAGATACCAAGGTCGAACACAAGGAACACGGTAAAATAAACCTACGAAGTAGTCAGAGATTCAAAAACAATTATTTTTTGTGGATTTCATGTTTTTAATTTTTTTTTGAAATTTTTGATATTAAGAAAGGGGTAAAAACACTCACAAAAGCTCAATCAAACAATTATTACACACATCAAAAACACTTAAAAAATTCGAATAAAAATATTTCTGGGTTTTAGAATTATACAGATGTTTTCCATATTTTTCTTGGATTTTTTTGATTTTTTGGATTTTATAAAAATGAAACAAGGTCGAAAATACAAAACAGTGTGCAACTAGAATCTAAAGGCACTTTAAAACTCACTAAAGTGCATATAATATTCGAGCAACAATTTTATTATAAACTAGAGATAAAACTCTAACTACAAAAATTAGAAATATACTTTTTTGAATTTTTGTGAATTTTTAATGATTTTTCTATGTTTTTCAATGTTTTTCAATTTCTATGGTTTTTATAGATCCAAATGCGATGAAAATTGGATAAAAGTGAAAAGATAAGAAACAAGCAATCAGTAATTTTTTTGGATTTTTAGAGATAATTAATATTTTTAGTTGATTTTTGAAACTGTACAGAAGCAAATTTTTAGGTTTTTAATTTTTAAAAATAACAATGCAAACAAACGAGCCCAAAAATTCAAAGAAATTTTTACACCATGGTAGGAGCCATGTATCCAAATTTCATGAAGTTTGGATGAAATTTGTTATTTATTCAAGCCAATCAAAAACGCACAGCACACAGGGACATAAATGCAAAGAAAATAACTTCCAGGTATTATATAATAACTCGCATCCAAAGTCCAAGGGGCCACTTGCAATTTTCATATGATTTTAGCACATGTCCAAAACAATCACGCATATAGGTATAAGTGCAAATATGAAAACTAAAATATCAAATCATAACATCAATTAGGTTATGGGTCATACATGCAAATATACCAAAAATACAAGTGACGATGCACGTGCAACCATACAGGAAGGACCAAAGCGTAAATACTGAAAACAATAGGGGCTCAAATACAAATAGTCCAGAGTATACTATTTGTTCTACATAATAAACGACAAATAAAATAAAGTAAGGGGTATGGGAGAAAATTAGCCATGCGGGGTGTGCGGCTCACGTGGGGGAGACAGGTGGCTTGCTCTGGTAGGCTGGAGACGTACGGCTCTGGCACTGCCAGCTAGCAGATCCAACGGCCTGACGAAGGGGGCGAACGTGGGGCGTACGGGGACATTAGATGTCAAATCTAACGACCTGTCAGGCACATGCGATGAACGGCTCGGATGCGAACTGGGGAAGAGGCGAGATCCATTGGTTGAGGAAGATCCTAGAAGAACTCCTCCTTGGCGAAGTTTGCCGGAGAACTGGCAGTATTCCAGGCGTCCGATGAACGATCATGAAGCGGGGCTCGACTCACAACGCTCCTCCGCATCGGGTGGCGGTGTTGGATGGAGCATCCACTGGTCGGATCTCCGGGAAGGTGACTGTGACCTGGGATGGCTCCGGCAAGGTTGTGCTGAAGTGATTTGGGGTATCTCCACATGCGACTCGACCTGCGGGTAAAGCTCCGGCTCAGAGGAGTGCTTCGGCCAAGGTTATTTGATTAAAGCTAAAGAGAAGCGATGGTGGGAGGCAGAGGGAGGTTACGGCGATGTGTAGGATGGAACCTAAGCCTAATCTTGGCTCGGATAGCTAGGATTGGGTTGATCAGGATGCAGGGGAAGGATGACGGTGAGCAGGGGATTCTATCTAAGCAGCTAAGGGTTGCTTATTGAGCTCCGACCGTCGAGTCGGAGCCGGCGGAGGGCAAATGAAAGATTTGAGATAAACTGAAACTAGGATTGAAATGATATGTACCTGATGGTCCTAACAAGATTCTGAGCTCCAGGAGGTGAGGTCGATGTGGGTCGTCACCTCTACCATGCTGCGGAAGGCAGGGAGGCTCGAACGCGGTGGAGGTCCGGCCACGTGCTTCGAGCGTCGGCTGCAACCACTCTCTCCGGCCACCAAAGGGTTCTTCCGAAAGCTGTCACTAAGGAGAAGGTCTCTAGGGTAGAAAGAGGAAGTGCGATGCGAGCTATGGGACTGGGAAATGGAATGATGGATTTATACTCGTTCCTAGGTGGCGAAGGAGATCGGGCACAGGCACACGAACCGAGGGAGATCTTCTCTTCCCTAGGCATCCGCGAGGGTCGTGGATCAAAGGAAAAGAGGTGGATGGTGGAATCAGAGCGAAAGGTGATCGGATCGGTGAGGGAAAAATGGGAGAAATTCGGGTTGAAACCAGATCCGCGGAGGAAGTAGTCCAAGGGGGGCAGTTGACCGAGGTCAGCATTCCTCTGTGGACCAATCAGAAAATTCCGAGGCAAAATTATTTGCAAAATGAATTAAAAATCGAAAATGATTTTATTTTAAAATATGTTCAACATGAAAAATGATCCTTATTTTCCAAACTATTTTTTAATTATTTTTAGTTGCTTTTTTGAAAAATAAATTAAGGCATGTACATTATATTACATTATGTACATAAATAAAATATTTATTTATTTTTATTTTGTTTATTTTTGTATAAATACCCTAATTTTATATTTTATTTATTTACAACATAAAATTTGGAGTATAAAATAATTTTTATTTTATTTTTGTTGTTTATTTATAAGTGTTAAATAAATATGTATATGTTACATATATACATGTATTATGTACAAGGTGGTAGAGAAAATTATTTTATTTTATTTTTCTAATTTTTATTTTATTTCTAGGAATATATACAAGATAGTATAAATTTATTTTTATTTTGATTTTTTTACAAAAATAAAATATTTATATACATAGAAGGAATATGTACAAGGTTGAGTGGCCCCATCTCTCTCTACTTATTTTTTTGTCGATCAGGCCCATGTTGGGCCCTCTCTTGGGATTAGGTCACTCAATATTTATTATAAATATTTCCTTCTTTTTTTATTCTTTATTATTTTATATTTGCACTAATACATGCTAATTATTGATATTTACCAAATGCAAGCTTATTGATAACTTGTTGTATTTACATCCATATACATGATGTTTTGCCAAGATATTTAGCTAAAATAAAAGAATAAAGAGTGATGAATGGGGATTCATCACCCCCCCCATACTTTAATTTTGCTAGTCCCTTAGCAAACATTTATTTGAAAAAGAAGTGAAAAAGAGAAAGAAAAAGAAAAAGATGGGAAATCAAGGTTGATTATTAAACTTTCCTTCATTAAATTGAAGTATGGTGCTCAGTCAGACCTTTGGATTATTAATTTGTCGGAACCTTATTTGAACTTGAGCTTAAAACTCAACGTCCTCTAAGTTCCACCAATCTATGGTCAAGACTCCTCAACAATCCAGATCAGAACAAATCTACATACACAAACTCTAATGACCATGAATCTTTCCTTGTATTGTGTAAGTGATATGTAGCTCTCCACCTCAGAAAAAACAAAGTGAGAACCCCCCTTAACAAAGGTAACTCTAATGCCTCAGTCTGGCGGCTCTTTCCTCGAGGAGCGGTGTATTCCCTTCTAAGTTCAAGATCAACCGGCTCAAGAAGAGGAGGAAGAGAATGGACCATGACCAGTGTAGCCATGTATCCTAGGGAGCCCAACTAGTGTAGATAGGACTCCCTGCTGCAAGCTTCATGAGATGGGAATGGGTAACATAAGCTTTCGCTTTATTTGGCTATATACACTCCGGTGAGTATTTTATTTTCAATCATACCCACCACTTTTTTGGAGTTTTTCTTTCTTTGCACATTTTTTTTCCGATGTGCATATGTACAACATATCTACAAGGTGCATCATATATACATAAGGAGTTTTTCCTCTTGAACCAGTAGACTATCCCTCTTTTGAAACTTTATTGCAACCCACAACTCCTGTCTCTAGACTTCAACACCACCAGATCAAGTTGAGATGCACTTCCTTCACTACAAGAAGAAGAGAGGTTCCACCTAGAAGTACTAACCTCATATGCTACCCCTAGCCAAAGGAAACTGCCTCCTCACCACCTCATCCGTGGAGAGCTATGTGTAGTGTGTTGGTGCAAGTAAAGCCATTATCTCTGAGAGCCATGTGTGCGTTGTTAAGTGTTCTACTTAGGCTCATCAAGATGACATGTGATCATAGCCTAGTTGACTCAAAGAATTAAGTCCCAAATGGACCTGAAAAGTCTTAACCCTAAGCCCTATAAGGTTCCTCTTAGAATTAGGTGGATTAAGGTCTTAACCAAGCTCTATTTTCCAATTTAATTCCAGGCAAGTTTAAATGTCAATCATGATTCAGAAAATCTGTACAAATATATACAAAAATGTTTTTATGCATGTTTTTGAAAATAAGCAAAATTTTTGAAAAATGTTTGAATGAATGAATGCATGAAGTTTGCAAAATATTTACAAACATTTACACAAGGGTTTTTGCGAACTTTTGTTTTTCAAACATTTTACAAAAACTTTGTACTATATACATAATTTTGATATAAAAGTATTTACAAATTCTTTACACAAATCATTTTTACAAACATTTGTACAAAAATAATTTTTATAAATCGCTATGTATGTGCAAGAATGAATTTTTATTTACAAGGAAAAATTTTAAATTTTTATGATTTTGGGTAAGAGAATTTTAGCCATTTTATTTATTAACACACTCACACAAAGTACGAGTTATGGCTAAAGTATATATGAAATATATACGACACCCCCCTATACTTAGCTCAAACGATGTCCTCAGAGGGGATCAAGAGTGATGAAGAAGACATAACTCGTTTTAAGTATAGGGAAGTGAAAAGGAATAGTATATTACAACGACAAATCAAATAATAGAATGAAGAGGACTCGGTATTTCCCCCTGTATTTAGGATCAAATAATCCTACGTATAGCAAGATATACATGAAGGGAAATCCGAGTGGAAGAATGTACATGGTCTACCTCCCCTATACTTAGGGTAAAATATCCCTAAGTATAGGCAGCAAAACAGAGGTAGAAAGAATCAAAAGAATACCCAAGAGTCCAACACCCCCCTATACTTAGGGTAAAGTACACCCTAAGTATAGCATAATCATAGGATGAAGATGGGGTGTGAGACTAAAGAATGAAATGATATGGACAACTGGATCTATACAAGGTGGAAGACAATGATAATCAATCGTGAGATGCACTAGATGTGAGTCAAAGACCACATCTCACGCAAAATGAATATGGACGACGTCAACGACCAGCAGCTCACGATCTAGATATGGTTTGAGCCGTTGTCCATTAACATGAAAGGTAGACTCAGATGACATCTCAGATATGTTGATACTTCCATTGTCATGTACCTTTCGGACCAGGTATGGTCCCTTCCACTTGCTGTGCAACTTCCCTGGAAATAATCTAAGCCTGGCATCAAACAATCATACTCTCTGTCCTGGCTCAAACTACTTGCGGCTGATATGAGAATCATGCCACTCCTTCACTCTCTCCTTATAATGTTAGCTGCTTGAAAAGGCTTCATCTCTAAGCTTCTCCAGGGCTGTCGATTCTGCCCTCCTCTGGTCTCCTACACTCACTGGATAAAAGTATCTCCGTAACATCCCAAAGTGGCATATGTCTCATCTCAACAGGTAAATGGCAGGGCTTTCCATAGACGAGGCGAAAGGTAGATGTACCCAAAGGAGCCTTGAAGGGCGTCCGATATGCCCATAAGACCGAGTCCAAAAGATGTGACCAATCCTTTCGATCAGGGCAGACGACCTTCTGCAATATAGTCTTGATCTCCCTATTTGACACTTCAGCAAGACCATTGGTCTGAGGATGGTATGGAGTGGCAACTTGATGGTCTATGCTGAACTCGTTAGCAAGGGCCTTTACCTTGTCGTGACGAAATGAGACCCCCCGTCAGATATCAAAACTCGAGGTAACCGGAACCGTGAGATGATATTCTTCCTCAAAAATCGCCATACAGTCCTAACATCTGCGGTTCGGGCGGGGATGGCCTCAACCCAATGACTTACATAATCAGCGGCCAACAGAATGTACTCGAATCCTGACTCTTAGGGAATGGACCCATGAAATCAATGCCCCATGCGTCAAAAACCTCACAGAAGTGAATGGGCTACATCGGCATCATATCACGTTGTCCACAAGTGTCCATCCTCTGACAGTCGGTACAACTCTTCACGAATTCATCAGAATCCTTGAAGAGAGTAGGACACCATAGGCTGGATTGGAGCACTTTCTGTGTCGTTCTCCTCCCAGAGTGATGTCCTCCTGCCTCCAGCTTGTGGCAGTAGGTGAGGATGCTATGGTGCTCCTCCTGAGGAATACACCGTCGCTAGACACTATCCCCTCCTTCATGGTAAAGGATGGGATCCTCTCAATGGTAAGACTTGGCCTTCGCTAGGAAGGTCTCAAGTCTCTGCATGGGCAAACCCTGTGGAACTTTCTTGGTAACAAGATAGTTCACAATGTCAGCATACCACGGGAGTGACGCGATAGCAAGGATCGCCTCATCTGGGAAGGTCTCACATATAAAATCAATCTGCTCAGAATCCTCAAGATGCTCTAATCGGGAGAGATGATCCGCCACCACATTCTTGACTCCAAGCTTATCCTTAATCTCAACATCAAACTCTTAGAGTAGAAGGATCCATCTAGTGAGTCTCTCTTTGGCATCCTTGTTTGCCATGAGGTATATGATGGCGATATGATCTGTAAAAATGGTAACTCTAGATCCAATGACGTACGATCTGAACTTATATAGGGAAAAGACTACGACTACCATCTCCTTCTCAGTGACTGTGTAGTTCCGCTGGGCGGCATACAATGTATGGCTAGCGTAGTGAATGGCAAAAGGTGCTCCATCCCTCTTCTGTCCTAGCACAAACCCTACGGCAAAATCAGAGGCATCCGTCATGATCTCGAATAGGAGAGACCAATCAGGCGGCTGGAGGATAGGAGCCTCAACAACTAGTCTCTTAAGAGTCTCAAATGACGCAAGACACTTATCATTGACTATGAACTCGATGTCTTTGGTCAGCAAATCAGTCAACGGTCAGGCAATCCTGCTGAAATCATGAATGAATCATCGGTAGAAACCGATGTGCCCCAGAAAATACTGTAACTGTCATAAGTTGGATGGTGGATTGAGTTTTCTAATGATATCCACCTTAGTCGGATCAACCTCCATGCCCTGTTGGAGATGATATGGCCAAGCACCGTTCCCTGAGTCACCATGATGTGACTCTTCTCCTAATATAAAACGAGGTTGACCTCAATGCACCGCTGTAGGACGCGGTCTAGGAACTTAAGACATGCATCAAACCCATCGTCGTAGACCAAAAATTCGTCCATGAAGACCTCCAAGCACTCACCCACCATGTCCGAAAAGATGGACAACATACACCTCTGGAATGTCGCTGGAGCGTTGCATACACCAAAGGGCATGCGTCTGAAAGCATACGTCCCGAAGGGACAGGTGAATGTGGTCTTGTCCAGGTTTTCTGGCGTAGTGGCCACCTGATTGTATCCAGTGTACCCGTCAAGAAAGCAATAATAACTCTTCCCTACTAGCCTCTCTATAATCTGATCAATAAAAGGCAGCAGGAAATGATCCTTCATGGTGGCCTGATTCAATCGTCTATAGTCCATACAGACCCTCCAAGAAGTGAGTACCCAGGTAGCAATCTCCTCTCCAGACTCACTCACAACTGTAGTGATGCCCATCTTCTTGGGCACTGCATGTAATAGACTGACCCACTTGGAGTCAGAGATGGGGTAGATAAAATCGAGGCTCCACCATTTCAAAATTTCCCTCATGACAACCTCTCGAAGATTCGGGTTCAGCCGCCGCTAGAACTCACACGACGGCTTCACGTCCGCTTCAAGATAGATATGGTGGGAGCACAGGGTCGGACTTATCCCCTGGAGATCAGCTATGCTCCATCCTATCACCTTGCGGTTCTTTTCAAGAATCTTCATCAGACGAGATTTTTGCTCTCCAGTCAAATTTGCTGAGATAATGACTGGGTGCATCTCATGCTCACCCGCAAGGAACCTATACTTCTGCGACTGCGACAAGGTCCTCCGCTCTGGGAAACAGGGAACTGGAGGATCTGGTCTCTAAAATGTCTGAGTGAATGTGACCAAATCTGCATGGGAATGTGAGAACTCTCACTGAAAATTAGAATCTAGGGAAGAGTGCTCTGTTGGTGTATCGATACTCTGAATCGACTCGGTCTCCATCCTAGCTGCTGAATATGTGGAAATCAGACACAGAATCATATCACCAAACTCTGCCCAATCAATGTCTGACTCCGAGGGATCTGAATCTGAATTAAACAAATTTACTACCTTACTATCAGGAACCTGGTCTGTTGCCTCAAAGGTGTCCTCTGCCAGGAATGCCGCTCTCCACGCTCTCCTGTACTGGAATCTATGCGTTAGCGGGGTTTGAATATGAGAGGATGGCTTGTGAAATAAGGTCTTCCCAACTTCCTCGTCATATGTGATCACAAAATCACACTCCCGGTGGACGTCTCGCTCTGCCTCTGTCATCTGCTCTGAATCTGTGAGCGGTTCTTAGCAAGATGAATATCGTGCTCTAGTCTCATCGATCGTCTCTATTTGTATACTCTCACCCTCGACGTGAAAGTATACCTTACCACTATCATGGTCGGACACAGCCTTGGTTGTAGCCAAGAACGAGTGTCCTAGAATGTTGGGGGTATCGGTCACAGACTCAGGGATCTCCATGTCCAACACTATGAAGTCCACGAGGAATTGCAGGTCCTGAATTGTGATGACCACATCCTTCAGTAACCCCTTCAGCCTCTTGATAGATCGATCAGAAACTGAAGGACCGTCTTGCTTTGTCTAAGAGGGCCAAACTCGAAGCGGTCGAGTAAGGCTGCCGGAAATAGGTTAATCAAAGAACCACTGTCTAAAAGAGTCTGATCGAATCTCTGCTCATGTATGTGGCATCTGACATAGGGGGCTCCTGCATCCGTCCTCTTGGCTGGCAGACGGTTTTGGATGGCAAAGTAGGTGGCACGAGTGAGCACATGGATCTCTGACTGGTGGTTCCTCCTCTTCCTGCAAATGGTGGTCCTCTCTCTAAGATTCCTCTGGAAGAGGGGGATGTGCTCCAAGGCCTCCTCTAGGTCCTGTTTGGTTACAGGGTTGGGCAAGGTTGGCCCAACCCTGGTTACTATTCACAAGGGTACTTCCTCCTCACAGATTACTATTCACCCATCCCAACCCAGCCCAACCCAACCCTGCCCAACCCAGCAACCAAACAGGCCCCTAGAGTCAACTGTATCTGGAATCTGTCTATCATCTTCTTGCTGAACTCTAGCTGATGGGACTTTTTAGGATTTTCTTTTTTGGTCCCCTTAGTCAAGCAGAGCGCTTGGGGAAAGGGGATGGTTGGGCCCTCCTCAGATAGAGGGCTAGGATCGGGTTGCTGCTGCTGTGACAAAATAGAATCCATACACATATCTCCAAGCAAAACAGATGGACTTACAACTGAATAACCCTTTCCTTTATTTCCAGAAATGTCCTAAAATACAGTAGTAGAAGGAAATGCAACAGGAATAGAAATGGTGGCCTTAGTACCACCTACGCCATCTGGGTTCATGGCATCAGTACCGCGCTCTGGCTCAGCATAGAAAGTGGTGTCATCAGCACCACCTTCTCTTGAATCTGGTGAAATGATGGCCCCAGTACCATATGGATCAACGTCCTTGGTGGCGTCAGCACCACCGTCATCATCACCATCACGAGCGGCATCAGCACCGCTCTCCTCCTCATCTGGTGCTCCTGAAGTTGCGAGTGGTCAACGCTCAGATGAGGTGACGCCTGCTGACATCCTACCACCTCTAAGTGTAACAAAGTCAGCGTTAAAATGATATGCAGAAATATCACCAAGTGAATCACTAGGAGTGGTAATCTCTATAAACTCTACCTGCTCAGACTTCCTCTTCAGGTTGTTTGAGTTCGGCTCTATCTGTGCAGGAATGGTGACCTTCCCTCTCACAATCTCTCTCATCTCCTGCATGAATTCGTCCATCTCTCGTCTGAAGGTCGCCTACTGCTCGAACATGAGGCAGGCTAGATCATCCAAAGCGGGGTTCTCCTAGGTGGGCCCATGAGAACCTGACGGGTGGCCTCTCTGAAACAGAGGATGCTGCTACTGATGAGAGTGAGAGGGGGTACTGGGAGTGATACTGCTGAGGTTGCAGCTTGATGACCCAAAAATCCCTAACTACAATCCGAGTAAAGGTAAACAAGGGTCGTTGCGACCCAGATCGAGAGGTATTGTTGGACATGTGAGCCCACGGCGAGCCATTATGCAATAAATGTTATTGCAAATATCATTCCCTGATTTGAAATGAAGAATAAATAATTTGCATAATAGGTCCCTCTGTACAATTAGGGTTATGTACCATGGCTATCTTAATGATCATACAGCTGTTGATTCAATATATGAATCATAGAGGCTGGTGCTTGGATGAATATCTAAAGGGTTAGATTGAGGACTCATCAAGCACCGTCAAATGATTATTAAGATGTGATCTCCAGCCTGAGTAGGAGATGGCAATCCTTTCTCACATAGGTTGATATCTGACCGACCTCTTGATGCAGGTCCTCTGCATAGGAATAGAGATTCGGAGGTGTCAGATTAGTTAGGTCAAAGAGTTGACTTAACGAGATCGAGATAACATAAGTCCTATGTTGAATGCTGTCACAGCATAGGCACACATCCTCTGACCGGAGACAGATGTAATGCTATATGTCTGAGTATGTACATTTGGCAGACCAATAGGTTGATGACCTAACCAAGGTCTATACACCGGCGCGCTGGTGTGCATGTAAGGGCATATGAGTAATACGATTTCTCAAAGGGATCATACAGGTTCACTACTGAACCGGAAGACATGAGCTCACTCATGAGATATTGGGAAGAATCAAATTCCGTGCACGGTCGTCTCGCTTTGGAAGCTTGACTGAATTTGTAGGTTTGATATATACTTTTGGAAAGTATATGATCAAGACCTAGGTATGATATATGCTTTTGGAAAGTATATGATCGATACCAAATCCCAATGATCAAATGAGAAACTTGGTGATCAAACCCTGAAGAAGACAGTGTAAAATAGATCTTGATCTTCGGGTTGACCATGGGTCTTCCAGTATGCAGGATGTACAGGTATTGGGAATACCTGAGGGTGATGTGATCATAAACGATTGTATATCCATGACGCTTCCATTCCGAGGGAGTGATGAAACAGGTCTGGATTTTAGTGACTCCTTCCAGTAGAGAAGCAATATGATCTTAGTCCAAGTGTTGGACATTGATCTGAATGAGATTCAGATTTAATGAGAAGATTGGATTTGCGGTCTTGATTTAATCAAGCATCTGTGGGAGGTTCATACGATCTGGATTTGAGACAAGATCTCAACATCCAAGTCACTATACGTGGAATAATACAATCGCCCTGTCCTTATCTCCAAGTATCTGCGGAGAAAGCACATTATTCTTGAAAGGGTTCAAGAATAATTCTTTTGATGAAATATCCAAGCAAGGACTTGATGATTAAATGAGATTTAATTATCAAGCTTAAATATGAATATGATTCATATTGTGAAAATGATTATCTAAGATAATTAAATGGGATTTAATTATCATGGATTAAGAGAATGTGGATAATACTATCCATGATATATGTGTATTATAAATGTGATTTATAATATGTATATATAAGAGAGAGAATTTATGTAAATAGCATTTGTTAATTAATAGTGTGAATTGGATTCACATTTGTTAATTAATTGGAAATGCAATTTACAAATTAGTTTGGGTTGTGAATATGATTCACATAATGTTCAATGGCATGATTGAAATATTCACAAATTAATTTGGAATTAATTTGGTGGATATTTTTGCAATAATTGAGAGATAAAATAATATAAAAGGAGAAATAAAGCCACCAAATTTAGAGGTGGCGTCACCCATGAAAGAGTCATGGGTGACGCCCCTTAATTTTAGGAGGCTATATTGACTCCATTTTATTATGATGATTAATCTCTCAACTAATTTATTTATGTTGAATTAAAAATGTGTTGATAATATTGCAACATATATTTAATTTAATCATAAATAAATGTTGTTGGTTTTAACCAACAACAATCATAACCATTGATCTCTACTTTGGGATCTCGCGATCACAACCACGCTTCAAGAGGTATTCCTTGTACTTTGTGGTTTGATGAAACGATCCGAGAAGTGTTCTCGTGATCATGTGGTTTCATCTTTAAAGTTAAAATTTTAATTTCCGCTGCATCTAGCATCTAGTACGACTAGTTGCTCCGATTGCATACGATGCGATCGACACGCTTTCGTGATGCGCTTGAGGATTCACAATATCCTTCAAGTGGTATCAGAGCCAGGTTGAATAAGGTTTTGGATAGGATCCATAGACCTTAGACGATTTGGTTCTTGAAAGGGTTGCGAAATTTTTACTGCATTTCAATTTTTCGCACCTCTGTAAAATTGAATTTTTTGGCTCTGTTTAAAATGTTTAAACACGAAATTTTCAATTGGATTTTGTTCCCCATTAAACAAGGAAACCATAGGACTTGAGTTTACTAAATTTGGACTTTATTTGCTCAAGATATGGCTTTTTGAATATGACTATATTCACTGTTGCGGGAACTGCGGATTTGAACGTGATTAATGAGATGATTACGGTTTTAATCCGCCTTGAAATGCGTGAATTATCACTTGGGTTCTTTAATAAATCAAATAGGCAATCTTTGGAAACTGAGTTTGCATTTTTTGGATTTAAATTGATTAAGATAAGTTAATTTTAGTGATTGGGGGTCACTGCTGGAAATTAACAATTTCTTGATCTTGAACCTTGTGATATGTCATTCAATTATCATGATGAAAATTAATTGTTAATTTTCTGGAATAATTAGTGATAAATAATTGTGAAATATTTAAAGAGATAATTATTTCATTGAATGACACTTGCCTAAACCACAATGATGAGATATTAGATCTTGATCATTGGTTCATCAACAAACATTGCCTTCATGAAAACCATAGTTTATCCTACAATTGTTGTAGGACAACTTTTACATGAAAACCCTTTTGCTTGAATAGGATTGGGGATTTGTCTAGCAAATCTCCTTATAATCAAAAATGTTTTGATTTATATTATATGGTATAATTTCGGTTGAAAAACCGATGAACATCTCAAAGTACATGATGGTCTATCTGGTATTATCCTTTCCCGAGGCGGATGTGGTGCCTAGTCGGAGAGCATTGGGGTAGCGGGTTGCAACGTATGTGGTCCGTCCCACTCTCGTCGGTACTGGCCATGACAGCGGGTAGGGACTGTATAATACTGGAGACATACAATGTGTATTTTTCTAATTATTAAAATTCGAATAATACGTACTTTGAGTATATACCTACTATTCAAGTAAAAGACATGTTTGTTGATTGATGATTGGATTGATGATTAATTTAATGTGATTAAATTAATTATATCCAATAAACACTCTATTTTGAATAGATGTGTATTTCCCTTGGAAGAATTAATTATGTGAATATGATTCACAATAATTAATTACAATTTGAATATGAGGTGGAGGATCACATAAGTGACATCCATGGTCTCCCGTCAAGGCAAAGGATTCCGTCGCCAGTTGTTGTATATAGGAGACGCCTGTCCGAAGTGACAGATCCTATATATGATTTAGTTGGATCGGGTTCTTTACTTCTCGAAAGAGTAAGGCCGTATACGTAGTGACCCCAATATCGGGTCCTCATATTATTGGGGCGATATTGGATTGCGTATAGCGAGTATTAAGCCTGTTGACGGTTGGTTCAATTAATGACGGGTCAACATCATCTTAGGGGTGGTGGGCCCGGGTGTTAAAGACCGAATTGGGAGATGCAAGTTGGACTTGCAAGGCGGAATGTGTTCCCGCTTCTTTTTATCCGAGTTGTAGGTTCTCATATTATTGGGATGCAACGAAGATAGGGAAGGAGATCCCAGATCTTGCTAGAGATATAATGGTAAGAATATCTCTTACATTGAAAGTGATTAAGGGAATGAACTTTCAGTGTTGACAAGGCAAGACAACTTTGATATAAAAATTCCTAACTCAAAGTAAAACATGTATATATAATATATATACCCTTATGCAAATTTCTTATTTCAGATAATCCTTCATTAAACCCACTCAATGTTATACTCAATGATAACCAGTAAAAATATCTTGGATTGGACTCATGATCCAGATATTGTACTTGCAATTGGACACATAATGTATGTGGTTGAAGTGTGCAAGTCCCCTCAACATAATGAGGAAGGACAATTATGTTAGACAATAAGACATCGCCTTAGGGTTTGTATGTCTCTGTAGTCTTGATCCTTCATCGAGTGTACTTTGGAAGTGACATGTCGATGGTGATCGTAATTGTCGAATAATCCTTATAACATAAAAGAAGATATTTTGGCATACGTATGTGCTCTAGACATTTAATCATGAATGACACGGTTCTCTGCATTATGCAGAATGGTGGCTCGAAAGAGATGATGTATTCAAAATGTTTGAATACCTACCTGAACCTAAGTCTCCATGAGTTAAGATGAATGTAGATATGATGAGTGTCATCATTCTACTATCTATACTCAAGTCATTCATGAAGCTTTATGATATTCATATTGTATGAATTTAATGAAGCATGTATAAATGTTGAAATGCTCTTACATTGAATTCTTTTGAATTTAACATAAGAGATCCTTAGTCTTAAGCAATGGTTGTTTATAGATTAAGAGAGTGCAGTGGAAGCATGGGTCGGACCCAAGTAAGAAGGAAAGTCAAAAAGTTGACCTACTTCTGTGACTTCCACATGACATCCAAAGAGTTGGATGAATGCCAATACTGCAATATGTTGATGTGTTGATAGTATGACTATCAAATCTGTCTAAAATCCTTAGTGAAGGACTCAGATAGAGCATCAGAATAATCTACATATAATCATTGACTATGACTTTCTTATTTCATAAGATAAAGTCTGACAATTGTATCCCAATCTTCTAATGATATTTGCAATTGGTTACACATATATATTAGAAGATTAGAAATTTGATCTTAAGATTTAGTAGTCATCTACATGGATATTACTGTAATTGTCGCAGCAATCGCTATTGGATAGATAGACTTCATATTCTCAATGGGAGAGCCCTTAGTCTTAGAGAATGTCTCTATGACCTAGATATTAGAATACCCTCATTGTTTGTTTCTAAATGTTGGAAATAAACATGAATTTTGAGATAGAACTATCATAAAGAGTTATGATGGAAATATTTCAGATAGTAATCTAACATCTAGTGGACTCCACAAAATTAGAAAATTAATGAATGGTTCATTAAGATTTCTAATACTGAAAATCAAACCTTATAAGATCAATAGGAGGATGAAGATCATTTGACAATGATCTGGCATCAAGTCTTGGACATATGCCCACTGATGTGATCAATAGACTAGTAAGATATGAAACTTTAGAATGTCTAAAATTTCAAATCTTACATACTTATGAATATTGTATTCAAAGTAAAATGTCCAATACACTCTTCTCTGGGAATGGTGTTAGATGTCGAGGTATTCAAGATCTCATACATATTGATGTATGTAGATCATCTATATCATAGTAAACATTATGGATATGTGATATCTATTGATGATTATGTATGATATGAGATTTCTTCTCTTCACCTGAGAAACCTTTGAAATGTTCAAAGATTTCACAATTTTGGTTTAGAACCAAAGTTTGAAGAAAGATGAAATGAATTTGATCTAACCTAGGTAGCTTGTACCTATTAGATAAAAATTCAAAGAATACCTTATGGAGATATAAATATCATTTCTATCTCACTCCTCCTGATAAACCTGAACTCAATAGAGTTGTAGGGAGATACAATTGGATCATGTGTGACATGATTTGATCAATGATGAATTTTAGCATAATTATCCTCTTAGTTTCCTGGTATATATGTGTAGTAGAGACTACAATATATATCCTTAATAAGGTTCCATGGATGTAAGCTGGAATCTAGCACTTGAGAGTGCTACTTCATTAGGAAAATAAAGTATGGTATTGGATACCTACTTTATGACCTTGAGATTCTTAAAAGATCTCATCTCTGAGAATGTAATTATTGGAGGATTGAGACTCTTGAGAATCAAGATGAAAATGAAGTAAAGGAACTCATTTAATCTTGAGAAGATAATGAGGCTCCTGAAATCGGGAACTAAAAGGACAATTAAAGATGAAACACTAATACCTCTTCAAATGAGTTTGAGGATGTATTCCATGTGTCATCCAAGTCTGACAATGATCGGACTTCATGTGATGAAGCTCCTAAGGATCATGACATGGAAAGATGGATATTAGCAATAAAGTCTAAAGTAGACTTCATATACAAGTGTTGTATATGGACCCTCGAGGATCCACCTATAAGGGTTTGACCCATTAAGGTGTAAATGGATCTTCAAGAGAAGAGGGAACCTGATGAGAAGGTAGAGACCTTCAAAGCTCGGTTCGTAGCCATAAGCTACACACCGGAAGAGAAGACATTGCTTGCAATGAGACTTGCTCTTCGGTAACCATTCTTAAAATCATCAGAATATTGCTAACCTTAGCTACACAACTTGACTATTGTATCTTCAGGATGTAATTCAAGATTGCATTCCTCTAAGAATACCTCTCTGAGGATATTCACAATGAAGTAGCCCCAGGGCTTCATGGTCGAGGAAAGTAAGGTGTGAAAGCTAAAGAAATCCATCTATGGACTCAAATAAGCTTTTTGTAGTTGGAACATCAGATTTGATGAAATCATAAGTGTTATGATTTCAGATAGAATCTTGATGTACCATGTGAAGCTTAGTGGGAGTGCCATTGTGTTCATCGTGCTAAATGTAGATAATATCCTAATCATTTGGAATGATATAAGGATGATAATAAGTGTTTTATGATCTGGCTATTCCATACCTTGAGATATGATCTCAAGAATACCTCTTAGATCTTAGTTCTGAAGGAGTTCAGAAGCAAAGAAAAGAGGGTATTGGGACTGTCACATTTGTAGTACACCTTGGACATATTCCATTCTTGGAAATTCCAAGAAAGGCTTCCTTCCTTGAGATTTGGTACTGACCTATCTAAAGGAATAGCACCTCAAAGAGTTGAGGAAGTGAATGCTAGAACTGCTTGCACTTGTGCATCAGTTACGAGAAGCTTAGTGTATGCTAGATGTGTACGAAAGTCAGATATTTGCCATGCAGTGGGAGTAGTAAACTGTTACTAATCCTACTATGGAGAAAGAACACTTGATTGCAGAAATAACGATATCTTCAAAGATGACAAGGCTTTAGAGATGGTGATCTCTGAGTCTTATCTTTTAGAGCTTAAGACTTTATAGATAGAGATCTAAAAGGTCTTAACTGTGGATACCTTGAGAGATAGTGATCTCCCGGAATAAGGTTATTCTAATAAGGATTATGGAAATACTGGTTATAATAGTTATTGAGCAATAGTGTCAAGGACACTATAATTGCTTTGTCAAGATTGAGTATAGGTTGCATTAGATGCAACATTCGCATTGGATGCGAGCACTGTTACCTAGGGATATGCAAGTGCCGTAAAAGGACTTGGCATAGTCTTTTGGGAACAGAGTGACTGATCAGCTTACCTAGCTATTTTCTAAATAGCCTATGATAGTCACATGAGTGTGGGTTTAAATGATTAGCCCATTAATGGCTCTTTGGACTAGTGGGAGATTGTTGGACATGTGAGCCCACGGCGAGCCATTATGCAATAAATGTTATTGCAAATATCATTCCCTGATTTGAAATGAAGAATAAATAATTTGCATAATAGGTCCCTCTGTACAATTAGGGTTATGTACCATGGCTATCTTAATGATCATACAGCTGTTGATTCAATATATGAATCATAGAGGCTGGTGCTTGGATGAATATCTAAAGGGTTAGATTGAGGACTCATCAAGCACCGTCAAATGATTATTAAGATGTGATCTCCAGCCTGAGTAGGAGATGGCAATCCTTTCTCACATAGGTTGATATCTGACCGACCTCTTGATGCAGGTCCTCTGCATAGGAATAGAGATTCGGAGGTGTCAGATTAGTTAGGTCAAAGAGTTGACTTAACGAGATCGAGATAACATAAGTCCTATGTTGAATGCTGTCACAGCATAGGCACACATCCTCTGACCGGAGACAGATGTACTGCTATATGTCTGAGTATGTACATTTGGCAGACCAATAGGTTGATGACCTAACCAAGGTCTATACACCGGCGCGCTGGTGTGCATGTAAGGGCATATGAGTAATACGATCTCTCAAAGGGATCATACAGGTTCACTACTGAACCGGAAGACATGAGCTCACTCATGAGATATTGGGAAGAATCAAATTCCGTGCACGGTCGTCTCGCTTTGGAAGCTTGACTGAATTTGTAGGTTTGATATATACTTTTGGAAAGTATATGATCAAGACCTAGGTATGATATATGCTTTTGGAAAGTATATGATCGATACCAAATCCCAATGATCAAATGAGAAACTTGGTGATCAAACCCTGAAGAAGACAGTATAAAATAGATCTTGATCTTCGGGTTGACCATGGGTCTTCCAGTATGCAGGATGTACAGGTATTGGGAATACCTGAGGGTGATGTGATCATAAACGATTGTATATCCATGACGCTTCCATTCCGAGGGAGTGATGAAACAGGTCTGGATTTTAGTGACTCCTTCCAGTAGAGAAGCAATCTGATCTTAGTCCAAGTGTTGGACATTGATCTGAATGAGATTCAGATTTAATGAGAAGATTGGATTTGCGGTCTTGATTTAATCAAGCATCTGTGGGAGGTTCGTACGATCTGGATTTGAGACAAGATCTCAACATCCAAGTCACTATACGTGGAATAATACAATCGCCCTGTCCTTATCTCCAAGTATCTGCGGAGAAAGCACATTATTCTTGAAAGGGTTCAAGAATAATTCTTTTGATGAAATATCCAAGCAAGGACTTGATGATTAAATGAGATTTAATTATCAAGCTTAAATATGAATATGATTCATATTGTGAAAATGATTATCTAAGATAATTAAATGGGATTTAATTATCATGGATTAAGAGAATGTGGATAATACTATCCATGATATATGTGTATTATAAATGTGATTTATAATATGTATATATAAGAGAGAGAATTTATGTAAATAGCATTTGTTAATTAATAGTGTGAATTGGATTCACATTTGTTAATTAATTGGAAATGCAATTTACAAATTAGTTTGGGTTGTGAATATGATTCATATAATGTTCAATGGCATGATTGAAATATTCACAAATTAATTTGGAATTAATTTGGTGGATATTTTTGCAATAATTGAGAGATAAAATAATATAATAAAAGGAGAAATAAAGCCACCAAATTTAGAGGTGGCGTCACCCATGAAAGAGTCATGGGTGACGCCCCTTAATTTTAGGAGGCTATATTGACTCCATTTTATTATGATGATTAATCTCTCAACTAATTTATTTATGTTGAATTAAAAATGTGTTGATAATATTGCAACATATATTTAATTTAGTCATAAATAAATGTTGTTGGTTTTAACCAACAACAATCATAACCATTGATCTTACATAGACCAAGCCTAGCCGTTGGATCTATGAGTCCATGGATTGAGATCCAATGGATCCTAAACTAATATAAATAGAGGGCTAGGGTAGCCTTCCATGGTACATGATTAAGAGTTGTACAAGGTGACAACTCTCTCTCTCTCTTTCTCATTCTCGCGCTCTCTCTCTTTCTCTTCTCCATTAAGTGGCCGTCCACTTTGTGTTGAGAAAAGAGAGACTCTCGGCTTCTTCTTCGACGACTCGTGGATCTCCATCTTCTTTGGAGTTTCTTACTCTAAAGGAAGACGACGGATTTCGTTTGACGAAATCGGGGGAGCCATCGCTTGGATCTTCATCGAGGATTGCGGGAAGGAACGTGACTCATCATCGCACCCGCAAGTGCGTTCTTCGTGGATCGGACTTAAGATAGGAGGATCTCTACTTTGGGATCTCGCGATCACAACCACGCTTCAAGAGGTATTCCTTGTACTTTGTGGTTTGATGAAACGATCCGAGAAGTGTTCTCGTGATCATGTGGTTTCATCTTTAAAGTTAAAATTTTAATTTCCGTTGCATCTAGCATCTAGTACGACTAGTTGCTCCGATTGCATACGATGCGATCGACACGCTTCCGTGATGCGCTTGAGGATTCACAATATCCTTCAGGTATATCAGCTCAACAAGAAAATATAAAGAGCAGACCACCAAACAGAGATATAAAACAAGAGAAGCAAAAATAGTGGCCCTGGCTATGAGATTAGCCTAGTGTAGCACCCAGGGTCGGATTCAGGGAGCACGAATTGGCCTTGCATCCTACGAAGTAGTCAAATCGAAAATTAAGCAAAACAAGTATTTTTGGTGGTTTTTAATTGATTTTATATTTTTTTTGGATTTTTAATAATGGAGGAAAATAATAAAAAGACAAAAGCTAGCATAATCAACAAATTATTTATACACTATAAAAAGCTCCAAAAATTCAACCAAAAATATTTTTATGTTTTTAGGTTTTTTACTGTTATTGGTGAATTTTTGATATTTTTATAATTTTTATGCAATTTTCTAAAAATCAAAGAAGGCATAAACAATGAGCTACTGTCCAACCAGGCTTCAAAGGGCCATGAAAAATATCAAATGCCCCTATAACAGCCTGGAGGTAATTTGTATGAGAAATAGACACCACAAGGAAAATTCAGGAAAAGAGTTTATTATTTTTGGAGTTTTCCACAATTTTTTAGATTTTTTATAAGTTTCTAATGGTTTTTTAATTTTTAGGGTTTTTATTGTCCACAAATAGCCAAAAATGCACAAAAAATCAAACATAACAAAGCTAACAAAACCTAATTTTTTTAGAATTTTTGAAAGAGTTTTTATTTTTTTATGATTTTCTAATCTGGACATACACAAAAATGGCAGTTTTTTAGTTATTACATATAGAAAGATGCCTCAAAAATGTACCCAAAAATTAGGGAAAATTTTTCACAGTGGCACGAGCCACGTATTAAATTTTCACGTAATTTGGGTTAAGTTTGATTTTTATTTAAATCAAAAAGAGGCTCACAGTGCACAGGGACCTAAGTGCAAGAAAAGTTATTTCCAGGGGCTAAAAAGTAACAAAACCAGAAAGCTTGAGGTCCCTCGTGCAAAAATTCAAAGAATGCACGCGCGCTGCACGTGTTCAAGGCACAGGAGGGTCCTATATGTAATAAAACTTATTTCTAGGGGCTTATTAGCAACACGTGCTAAAAGCCTAGGGAATAAGTTGCAAAATACCCACAGAATTCAGCACATGTTGAATAAAAGCATTCATAGGGGCATGGATGCAAATATCAAAACATATATTTCATTCAGTAACACACAGAAACTACAAGCCCATATAATGCAAATTCACTGAAAACCACGTGACGACGTACGTGTCTCACACAATCAGGGATAAAAATGCAAATACAAGAAAGGTTCAGGTTCGAAGTGCAATTTACCCAAGATAAAAAGAACTGACAAAAATATTTACAAGACTAACTACTAAATGCCATAAACAGAGGGGCCTAACGGATATTTACCCCTTATTAAAAGCGGACGGCTGAGGGGGTGCCACGTGGAAGATCGGACGGTGTAGGATCGTTGGTGCCCCTTCGATGAACCCTGGCTGAGATATGACGGATGGAGGCATGCCACATGTATGATCGGACGGCTCTGGTGGTGGGCTCGCCTCTCCTCTGCGATGGACGCTCCAGATGAGGTCTTGACCAGGATCTAACGGCTGCTAGCTCCTCGCCAATGGACGGTCGTGATTAGAACTGGGTAAAGGAGCTCGATCGGACGGTGTAGGATCGCTGGTGCCCCTTCGATGAACCCTGGCTGAGAACTGACGGACGGAGGCGTGCCACGTGTATGATCGGACGGCTATGGTGGTGGTCTCTCCTCTCCTCTACGATGGACGCTCCAGATGAGGTCCTGACCAGGATCTAACGGCTGCTAGCTCCTCGCCAATGGACGGTCGTAATTAGACCTGGGCGAAGGAGCTCGATCGGACGGTGACGAAGGATGCTCCAAGAACAGGTAGCCGGTGACTTTTGTCGGCCTAATGAGCGCGCTGAGGTCCTCCTCTGCTGCTGCTGGGATAGGGAAGAGCTCTGCCTTGACGCTCCGCAGCTGATATGCCCCTCCGATGAGGCCGGGAAGCTCCGAGGAGCTCCGGCGACGAAGGTGGAGCTTACCTCCTGTGTTCGAGCCGTAGACCTCCAGATGAGGTCCCTTTGACCTGGAAAACAACACAGAAAGCTTGCTGGGTCGATGGCAAAGTGCCTCGACCTAGTAAGGGGTGGAGTGGTGGTCGGGCGAGGCGAGGCGGATGACCTCTGGCGAGGCGACGACGGTGGAGATCGATTCTTGGCTCTAGGGCGAGCCAAGTTGAGCGAATGGGCGGAGAATGTGGAGAGGGGTCTCGCGGAGGTGATGGGATGAACCGATGATAGAATGGGTGGACGTAGCGACGGAAATCGATCGGAGACGATGACGGGTTGATTTGGGCGAAATCCGAAATTAAGGAAAACCAGAAGGAATCAGGTCTACCTGGTGGAAGATATCGATTGCGGACGAGCTACAGAAGCTCTGGGTCTTCGCCTCGAGGGTTGTCAGGGCCCGAGGCTCGGGCGCGGCTCGCGGCGGCGCAAGGCGACAAGGAGTTCGCCGGATTAGTGGTGCAGGCTCTCTTTCCTCGCTTCATCACCTTCCTCGCGTAGCTGTCACTCTGGGGAGTAAGATGGAGCTCCTGGGACGAAAGGGTAGCACCAAAGATGGCGTGAATTGTGCGGCGGAGCTGGAGATATATAGTGTTAGGGGTCCGAGAAGAATGGGGTCGGGCGAGGTGGTCGGAGCTTGGATCCCTAGGTAGATCCCCGAGCGTGGATCTCAGATGCAGGAGGGATGATTAGGACCCGGAGTTTAGGCTAATGGAGCTTGGATCATGCAAGGATAAATATGAGATATCGGGTCGGTCGCCAGGATCCGCAAGAAAGAGGTCCGCGGGGCAGAGTTGATCGGGGGTCAACAATCCCCCGTGGACCAATAGGAATTCAACCTTTATTAATTATTTGGAAATTAAATAAAAAATAATAAATGATCGAATTTCGAAAAAGTTAAAATATAAAAAATGTTTCTTTATTTTTAAATTATTTTTTTGTGATTTTTATTTATTTTTTTGAAATATAATTTAGGTATTTACAAAATATTATTATTATATACAAGTATATGTATTTTTTATTTTTGATTTTCAATGTTTATTTTTATACATTTATTCCAATTTTATATTTTATTTATTTATAGAATAAAATTTTAAATACCATAGTATTTTTATTTTATTTTTATTAATTATTTATGAGGGTGAAATAAATACTTTTATTTATATACATACATGGTATATGTACAAGGTGGACTTTGATTTTTATTTTATTTTTTTATTTTATTTTCATTTTTATGATTTTTATTTTATTTATTTACACCATGAAATGTGGAATATATAGATATTTTTATTTGATTTTAATTATTTATTTACAAGGTGATAATAAATAGATATATGGTTCTTATACACAAGGTCTATGTACAACGATGAAGTAAATTTTTATTTATTTTTGTTTTTTTTTCATTTTTATTTTTATTTTATATTTACAAATATATACAAATAAATAGTCACAAAATTTTTATTTTTATTTAGAGGAAAATATTTTTATTTATAAACATAGGTATATCTACATACATATGAGCTTCCCTATCTCTCTCTACTTGGGATCTTTTGCGGTCAGGCCCATGCTGAGCCCTCCCTTGGGATTAGGTCGCTCAATATTTATTCTAAATATCTCCCTCTTTTTCTTTTATTTCATTATTCTTTTATTTATGCACAAAAACATGCTAATTATGCTTATTTACATAATGCATGCAAGATGATAATTATTGCTATTTACAAGAATATACATGTGTTTTGCATAGGTTTTGTAGCTAAAATAAAAGAATAAAGAGTGATGAATGGGTATTCATCACCCCCCAATACTTAACTTTGCTAGTCCCTTAGCAAACATTTATTTGAAAAAGAAGTGAAAAAAAAGAAAAAAAGAAAAACAAAAAGAAGAGAAAATGCATGGATCAATGCTGATTATTAAACTTGCCTTCATTAAATTGAAATATGGAGCTCGATCAGATCTTTGAATTATTAATGTGTCGGAACCTTATTTAGACTTAAGCTTAAAACCTAACAGCCTCTAAGTCCACCAATCTATGGGCAAGACTGCTCAATAAACCAGATCAGAATAGGTCTACATACACAAACTCTAATGACCATGAATTTTTCCTTGTACGGTGTAAGTGATACGTAGCTCCCCACCTCAGAAGTAAAAAAGAAACAACCTCCCTCAACCTGGTAACTCTAATGCCTCGGTCTAGTAACTCTTTCCTCGAGAAGCGGGGTATTCCCTTCTAAGTTCAAGTGCAACCGGCTCAAGAAGAGGGGGAAGAAGAGAATGGACCATGGCCAGTGTAGCCATGTATCCTTGGGAGCTCTAACTTGTGTAGCTGAGTCTCCCGCTGTAAGCTTCATGAGATGGAACATGTATACCATAAGCTTTTGCTTTATTTGACTACATACACTCCGGTAGGATTATTAAATTTTCAATCCGACCCACCACTTTTTTTGGAGTTCTTTTCTTTTTGCACATTTATTTTCATGTGCATCTGTACAACATATCTACATGGTGCAACATATATACAAGGAGTTTTTCCTCTTGAGCCAGTAGACTATCCCTCTTTTGAAGCTTTATTGCAACCCACGTCTTCTGTCTTTAGACTTCATAACCACCAGACCAAGTTGAGACGCACTTCCTTCACTATAAGAAGAAGAGAGGTTCTGCCTAGAAGTACTACCCTCATATGCTACCCCAAGCCAAAGGAAACTGCCTCCTCACCACCTCATCCGTGGAGAGCTATGTGTAAGGTGCTGGTGCAAGTAAAGCCATTGTCTCTGAGAGTCATGCGTGTGTTGTTAAGTACTCTACTTAGGCTCATCAAGATGACATATGCTCATAGCCTAGTGGACTCAAAGAATTAAGTCCCAATGGACCTGAAAAGTCTCAATCCTAAGCCCTCTAAGGTTCCTCTTATTATTAGGTGGATTAAGGTCTTAACCAAGCTCCATTTGTCAATTTAATTCCAGGCTTAGTTTAAATGTCAACTATGATCCAGGAAAAACTATACAAGTATTTACAAAGATGCAATTTACAAACTATTTACACATGTGCAAAATTTTTGAAAAATGTTTTGAAACCATGGATGTATGCATGAATGCGAAGTTTTGCAAAATATTTACACAAATTTACACAAGGTTTTCGCAAACTTTTGATTTTCAAAACATTTTGGAAAAATTTTGCACTATATACAAAATTTTGATAAGAAAATATTTACACACTATTTACACAAAAAGTTTTTACAAACATTTTTACAAAAATAATTTGTACAATAGCAATGTATGTGCAATAAAAGAATGTTTATTTACAAGGAAAAATTTTTAATTTTTATGTATTTTTAGGTTTTTAGCCATTTTTATGTATTAACACACTCACACAAAGTACGAGTTATGGCTAAAGTATATATGAAATATTTACACACCCCCCTATACTTAGCTCGAACGATGTCCTCAGAGTGATCAAGAGCGATGAAGAAGATATAACTCGTGCTTAGTATAGGGAAGTGAAAAGGAATGGCTATCTACAAAGATGAATCAAAGAATAGAATGAAGAGAACTCGGTGTTTCCCCCTATACTTAGGATAAGGTAATCCTAAGTATAGCAAGCTGTACATGAAGGGAAATCCGAGTGAAGGATGTACAGGTTCTACCCCCCTATACTTTGGGTGAAATATCCCTAAGTATTGGCAGCAAAACAGGGGTAGAAAGAATCAAAAGGATACCCAAGAGTCCGACATCCCCCCTATACTCAGGGTAAAGCACACCCTAAGTATAGCATAATCATAAGATGAGAGAAGGGATGTGGGACTAAAGAATAGAGTGATATGGACAACTGGATCTATACAAGTCGAAAGAACAATGATAATCAGGCGTGAGATGCAATAAATGTGAGTAAAGAGACCACATCTCACGCAAAGTGAATAGGGGCAACATCAACGACCCGCGGCTCATGATCTAGATATGGCTTGAGCCGCTGGCCGTTTACTCGAAAGGTAGCATCAGAAGACAACTCAGATATATCGATACTCCAATTGTCATGTACCTTTCTCACCAAATACGATCCCTTCCATTTGCTCTGTAGCTTCCTTGGAAATAGACGAAGCCTAGCATCAAACAGCCATACTCTCTGTCCTGGCTTAAACTTCCTGTGGCTGATATGAGAATCATGACACTCCTTCACTCTCTCCTTATAATGTAGGCTGTTTGAAAAGGCGGTATCACGAAGCTCCTCCAGGGCTGCTAACTCTACCCTCCTCTGATCTCCTACACTATCTGGATCCAAAAGTATATCTGTAACTGCCCAAAGTGACCTATGTCTCATCTCAACAGGTAAATGGCACGGCTTGCCATAAACGAGGCGGAAGGGAGATGTACCTAAAGGAGTCTTGAAAGACGTCCGATATGCCCACAAGACCGAGTCCAAAAGTTGTGACCAATCCTTTCGGTCAGGGCAGACGACTTTCTGCAATATAGTTTTGATCTCCTTGTTCGATACTTCAGCAAGACCATTCGTCTGAGGGTGGTATGGAGTGGCAACTCGCTAGCAAGAGCCTTTACCTTATCGTTGACGAAATGAGACCCCCCGTCAGATATCAACACTCTAGGTACCCCGAACCGTGAAATGATATTCTTCCTCAAAAATCTGCAAACAGTCCTAGCATCTGCGGTTCGGGCGGGAATGGCCTCAACCCAACGACTCACATAATCCACGACCAACAGAATGTACTCAAATCCCTGACTCTTAGGGAATGGACCCATGAAATTGATGCCCCATGCGTCAAAAACCTCACAGAAGTGTATGGGCTGCATCGACATCATATCACGCTGTCCACAAGTGCCCATCCTCTGACAGTTAGTACATCTCTTCACGAACTCATCAGAGTCCTTGAAGAGAGTAGGCCACCATAGGCCGGATTGAAGCACTTTCTGTGTCGTTCTCCTCCCTGAGTGATGTCCTCCTGCCTCCAGCTTGTGGCAGTAAGTAAGGACGCTGTGGTGCTCCTCCTGAGGAATGCACCTACGCCAGATACTATCCCCTCCCTTGTGGTAAAGGATGGGATCCTCCCAATGGTAAAACTTGGCCTTCGCGAGGAAGGTCTCAAGTTTCTGTCTGGGCCAATCTTGTGGAACTTTCTTGGCGACAAGATAGTTCACAATATCGACATACCATGGGAGTGAGGCGATAGCAAGGATCGCCTCATCTGGGAAGGTCTCACAAATAGGGTCAATCTGCTCAGAATCCTCAAGATACTCCAATCAGGAGAGATGATCCGCCACCACATTCTTGACTCCAGGCTTATCCTTAATCTCTATATCAAACTCCTGGAGTAGAAGGATCCATCTGGTCAATCTAGCTTTGGCATCCTTCTTTGCCATGAGGTACCTGATGGCGGTGTGATCAGTGTAAATGGTCACTCTAGATCCAATGATGTAAGATCTGAACTTATCTAGGGCAAAAACTACGGCTAGCATCTCCTTCTCAGTGACTGTGTAGTTCCGTTGCGCGGCATCCAATGTACGGCTAGCGTAGTGAATGGCAAATGGGACTCCATCCCTCCTCTGTCCCGGCATGGCTCCCACGGCAAAATCGGAGGCGTCCGTCATGATCTCGAATGGGAGAGACCAATCAGGTGGCTGGAGAACATGAGCCTCTATGACGCAACTCTTGAGAGTCTCAAATGATGATAGACATTTATCATCTACAAGGAACTCGGTGTCTTTCATCAACAGATTAGTCAACGGTCGGGTAATCCTGCTGAAATCATGAATGAGGCGTCAGTAGAAACTGACATGCCCTAGAAAAGACCGTAACTGCCACAAGTTGGACAGTGGATCGAGTTTTCTAATGACATCCACCTTGGCCGGATCAATCTCCATGCCCCTGTTGGAGATGATGTGGCCAAGAACCGTCCCTTGAGTCACCATGAAGTAACTCTTCTCCCAAGACAACACTAGGTGAACCTCAATGCATCGCTGAAGGACTCGGTCTAGGTAGTCAAGACAGGAGTCGAATCCATCGCCGTAGACCGAGAAATCATCCATGAAGACCTCCAAGCACTCCCCCACCATGTTCGAAAATATAGACATCATGCATCTCTGAAATGTCACAGGGGCGTTACATAGCCCAAATGGCATGCGTCTAAAGGCATATGTCCTAAAGGGACAGGTGGAGGTGGTCTTGTCTTGGTCCTCGGGTGCGATGGCCACCTGATTGTAGATGGAGTACCCATCCAGAAAGCAGTAATGGCTCTTCCCTACCAGTCTCTCAATGATCTGATCAATAAAGGGCAGGGGGAAATGATCCTTCTTGGTGGCCTGGTTGAGTCGTCTGTAATCTACGCAGACCCTCCAAGAAGTGGGTACCCGGGTAGCGATCTCCTCTCCGGACTCCGTGACAACAGTAGTGATGCCCGTCTTCTTGGGCACCGCATGCAACGGACTGACCCACTTGGAGTCGGAAATGGGGTAGATAAAATCGGTGCTCCACCACTTCGAGATCACCTTCATGACAACCTCTCTCAGATTCGGGTTCAGCCGCCGATGGAACTCACACGACAGCTTTGCCTCATCCTCGAGATAGATGTGGTGAGAGCACAGAGCCGGACTGATCCCCTGGAGATCTTCTACGCTCCATCCTATCGCCTTGCGGTTCTTTTCAAGAACCCCCATCAAACGGGATTCTTGCTCTCTAGTCAAATTGGCGGAGATAATGACTGGGTACATCTCATGCTCACCCACAAGGAACCTATACTCCAGCGACACTGGTAGCGACTTCAGCTCTGGACAAGTCGGTGCTGGTAAATCTGGCTTCTGAAGAATCCGAGTGTATGCGGCCAAATCTGCACGGGAGAAAGAGAACTCTCGCTCACAAACTGGACTTGGAGAAGGCTGCTCTGCTGGACTGTCTCTGCTCTGCAAGGCATCTACCTCCTCCTTAGCTGCAGGCTCAGTGGAAGTCAGACATGGAATAAGATCATCAAACTTTGCCCAATCAACATCTGACATCGAGGGATCTGTATCATACTCACAAAAATCGGTCTCGCGGTCAAGAACTGAATCTGCGGCCTGAAAGGTATCCTGGACCAGGAATGCGCTCTCCAAGCTCTCCTCTGTTGGCGTCTCTGCATCAGCGAACTCTGAAGGTGAGAGGATGGCCTATGCGACTAGATCTGCACAAACTGCCTCGTCATCTGTGATCACCAAATCATAGTCCTAGTGGATGTCTCGCCCTGACTCTGTCATCTGCTCTGAATCTGTGCTCGGTTCTGAGCAAGCTGAATCTCTGGCTCTGATGTCCTAGACCGTCTCTATTAGTACACTCTCGCCCTCGATGCGAAAGTATACCTTCCCGCTATCATGGTCGGTCATTGCCTTGACTGTGGCCAATAACGGGCGACCTAGAATGATGGGGGTATCGGTCACCGACTCAAGGATTTCCATGTCCAACACAATGAAGTCCACGGGGAATTGCAGGCCATGAATCGTGACGACAACGTCCTTCAGCAACCCCTTCAGCCTCTTGACAGATCGATCAGTAAACTGAAGGACTGTCCTGCTCTATCGTAGAGTGCCCAACTCGAAGCGATCGAGAAGGGCTGCCGGAAGTAGGTTGATCGAAGAACCGATGTCTAATAGAGTGCGGTCGAACCTCTGCTCACGGATATGGCATCTGACATACGGGGCTCCTGAATCTGGCCTCTTGGCCGGTAGACGGTTCTGAATCGCGAAACACGTGGCCCGGGTAAGCACATGGATCTCAGACTGGTGGTTCCTCCTCTTCCTCCTAAGTGTGGTCCTATCTCTGAGTGATCTCTGGAGTAGAGGGATGTGCTCCAAGGCCTCCCGGAGAGTCAGCTGGATGTGGAATCTGTCGATCATCTGCTGGCTGAACTCTTCTTGCTGCTTCTTTTTCTGATTTTCTTTTTTCTACCCCTTACCCAGATTGAGTGCTCTAGGGAAGGGGACTACAGGGTCCTTCTCAGATGAAGGACTAGGAGAGGGTCTAGGCTGCTCAAGCACGGCATAATCCACACAAACATCATCATGCACCACAGGTGGATCAGAATAAAACAAACTCTTTCCTTTATTGCCAGAAGTGTCTTGAGATACAAGTATAGATGGAGAAATAACAGGACTAGCAGAAGTAGAACTGGTGGCCTCAGTACCATCCTCAGCATGTCAACTCGCGGCATCAGAACCGCGCTCTGGCTCAGCAACTATGGTGGCGTCAGTACCACCTCCTCCATCTGGTGAAATGACGGCCTCAGTACCGTTATGTAGATGAACATCCATGGTGGCGTTAGCACCACCGTCATCATCTCTCGCAGCATCAGTACCGCGCTCCTCCTTGCCTGGCGCTTTGAAAGTGGTCTGGGGGTGTCGCTCAGACGAGGTGTCGCCTACTGGCATCCTACCGCTCTTAAGTGTGACAAAGTCAGTATCAAAAAAATAGGCAGACATATCACCAAAAGCATCACTAGGAGTGGCATACTCTGTGAAATCTACCTGCTCAGACTTCCTCTTGAGGTTGTTCGGGTTAGGCTCGATCTGGGCAGGTATGGTGGCCTTCCCTCGCACAATCTCCCGCATCCCCTGGCGGAACTCGTCCATCTCCCGTCTGAAAGTAGCCTACTGATCGGTCAGGAGGTGGGCTATGTCATCTAAGGTGGGGTTCTCATAGGATGGCCCATGAGAACATGACGGGTGACCTCACTGGTAGTGAGGCTACTATTGTGGCTCGTGCTGCGGGTGAGTGGGGTACTGCTGTGGATGAAATTGCTGCTGAGGCTGATCACTCCTCCAAGACTGTCCCTGCTGATAGGGACGAGGACCAAACTGAGATGACTGTTGCTGTTGCTGGTGGTACACTGGGGGCTGCTGCTGGTGATCTCGATGATGGCCGTACTGGACACCCTGACTCGGAGACTACTGCTGGGAACTGGCACCTCCGGCTGACCAACGAAATCCGGGATGGTCTCGTTGGATACCGGGCTGAGAACGGTCGTACCAAATCCCGTTGACGTCCATCAATGGCTCGGGCTCATAAGTGGCTGGTGGGAGTATGGCCAGAGGCTGATCCGGCTTGTAAACCACCATCTGCGTGTCTAGAGATGGTGGCGACTGGTAGTGTGGCTGCGGATGTTGGTACGGCTCCGTCAGTACAAGATGGACCTGTCTAGGCTGGCTGGAGCAGGAGCGTTGGGACGAGCTGCCGCTGCTACTCGGATCTCCTCGTGACTGAAGACGGGGCTAAGAAGCTGGCTGTGCCTCCTGGAGACACATGAGCTGTGTCTTCAAGTCACTCAGTGTCTGTGCCATCTGATCCATCTGTGATATGCTCTGGCAATGCTTCTTCTCTATGATCTCCATCCGGTCCAGCTTCTCGCTGATGATGCCCATGTCGGCGGCTGTGGACTCGGCCTGTGCGGCTTCCATTGACAAAGTGGAAGGACCGGCATCGACCCTTGCTATCCTCTGGTACTGCACGGTCTGTGGCTAGGGGCGTCCCTGAGTGTAAGGGTTGGTCTGGGATATCACTGTATAGTTCTCGGTCATCTCCTCGTAGATGGCCCAGACCTGATCATGATCCTTGGCGAAGTAGGACCCGCCACAAGAAGCATTCACCAGGCCCTGCAGCTCTGGTGTCAACCCGCAAAAGAAGCTCTGAACAAGGTTCGTCTTCGAGATGTCATGGTGCGGGCATCTGTCGGTAAGCTCTCTAAACCTCTCCCATGCCTCGTAAAACTGCTCGTTGGGGAGCATGGAGAAGTTGCTGATCAGGGCCCTCGCTGCATTCATCCGCCTGAGTGGATAGTACTTGTTCAAGTACTCGGTGCGGAGCTGCTCCCAGGTGTACACAAACCTCCCTAAGTGCTTCAGCCAGTTGGTTGCTCTGTCTGCTAGGGAGAAAGGAAAAGCAATCATCTTGATGGTATCCTCGTCCACCTGACGATCATGGATGGTGCTGCAGATCATCTCGAACTCCTGGAGATGAAGATGGGGCTCCTCAGTGGTGAGCTCATGGAACCGGGGAGAAACTGAAGAGTGTTCGGGGGAACTTGAAGTTCCCCACGATAGCTGGTAGTACAACTCAACGATGCGTCAAAGTCGATCTGGGGTTGTGCAACTCCCGCATCGGTCTCGGAGGCTCTGCTTCTACTGGTGCTACGATTGCGGTTGCGGCTGCTACGGCTGCTGCCGCATCACCGGGTATCCTCGGTCCGTCTCCTGGGCTGCGCTGCTCGTGGTCGGCTCTCATCTCCTCCATCTCTCTCCGCATCTCAATCATGAATGCACCCTGATCCCTCAACTGCTGTTGTACTGTCTCAAGGGAGGCGATCTGGGTGTTGTTGATCGCACCCTGGTCCAGGATAAATGTCTGCTCTCCTCGGGGGCCTCCGGTGCGGTCATCACTGCTGTCGGCCATGGTCTCTACAAAGGCAAAAGACCCACACTCAGGTGCCGATAAAATCATCTGTCTGTTGTCTCTCCTCTGGCATAGATAACTCAGGACTGGTAGAATAGTGGTCGAGGGGGAACAGGGTGGGGTCGAACTCAGGTTCGGAGAGCGGGTCTCGGCTCTCGCGAACCGACCTAGATGAATGGGCGGGAGTGCGGTCAAGCGGTGCAGCCAGAGGCTACCTAAGGGATCTCCTACCCATCATCGTGATCTGGCGAGTCGGGAGGATGGGATCTGGTAAAAACTATGATAAGCAAGCAAAACCCCGGATTCACCTACTCAACGCGAGCTGAAGACCGTAAGAGTTCGGTCAATTATCTTGTCAGTTTTTATTAGGTGATCAAGTCAAGATAGCAGAGCGGTTACGTGACCTGTTGGGAATCCAATCCACCGAAAAGACTGTCCCGTATAAAAGGCTGGTAGTCTAATCGAGGCTCGGATATGGTCTATCCTAGTGTGCGGGTCACTCTCTCGCGCATGCAAATCAGACAATGAGGGGGTTGCTCTCCCCAAGACAAATTTTTAAGTGGAGTGTCTTTTAGGGTCAAGTTGGATTAGCAGTCCCAATTTTATAGTTTTTGATTTTTTTAGGTATTTTTCAGTACAAACAATGCCTAATGAATTTTTCGGTTTTCCTGGTTATTTTAAGTCCAAAACAGGGGGAGAAGACGAAAAAGCCGATGCGTGAGAATCAATGATGCATGTAAAGTAAGAAATGTGTATCTGACTCCAGCAGTCTACATGCAGGTTGATCCGCGCATAAAATAAATAATAGAATATAAACTACCTATATGATGCACGCAGAAAAACCGACCCTAAACAAATCAGTTCTACTCGTGAAGAACAGTAGCCGGGTACTCGAGCCTAGGTCCGAAGTCCTATCTTGGGAGCCACTCGGTGTCAGCCACAACAGATCCTCCACGCGTTGTATGTGACTCCTCAAGGCACATGGACCAGAGCTCAAATAAGCCGACTTTTTCTTTGTGATTTAATTAATTAAGTCCAATTATCGATATATAGGCACAGGAAGATAATTAGGGTTTGGCCTTAATTAATTACGTCACAGTCAAAGAAAACTCCTAAGCTAGGGCTAAAATCCGCGTAAATCAAATGAGCAGTAAATAAACGGTCAAAACTTCTAGAAAGTCGCGAGAAGCCACAAAAAACCGATGGGGTCCCGAGAGCACACCGGTGCTCGGCGAAACACACCTCGAGAGTATAAGTGTCTCTAAAAGTTCTATCCATGTCCATGTATTATTACAAATTAATAAATATGCTGAAAATAAAACTAAGCTAATCTAACTACTCTCACGTCTATTCCGCAGCTTCCGCACTCCTGCTCGGTTCCTCGCATCCTCTTGCGGCTCTATGCAGAAAAGAGTCGCCTCCGACTCTCGCGATTGCGTCGGCTTCCGAAGAAGCCACCTCGATCCTCGGGCACTCGTAAGAAAACAAACAGAGTGTCAAACCAGATTATTATACATAAACAAGTCAGATAAAATCTATACAAAAATATCTATAGAAAGCTGTGAAAAAGAAAACCGCGGGAAAAATCGAAAGGGACTACTAAGTCGTGCTCCCCGGCAACGGCGCCATTCTAATGACCCGAAAATCCCTAACTACAATCCGAGTAAAGGTAAACAAGGGTCATTGCGACCCGGATCGAGAGGGATATCAGCTCAACAAGAAAATATAAAGAGCAGACCACCAAATAGAGATATAAAACAATAGAAGCAAAAATAATGGCCCTGGCTATGAGATTAGCCTGGTGTAGCACCCAGGGTCGGACTCAGGGAGCACGAGTTGGCCTTGCAGCCGACGAAGTAGTCAAATCGAAAATTAAGCAAAAACAAATATTTTTGGTGGTTTTTAATTGATTTTATATTTTTTTGGATTTTTAATAATGGAGGAAAATGATTAAAAGACAAAAGCAAGCACAATCAACAAATTATTTATACACTCTAAAAAGCTCCAAAAATTCAAACAAAAATATTTTTATGTTTTTTAAGTTTTTTACTATTTTTGGTGAATTTTTGAGATTTTTATAATTTTTATGCAATTTTCTAAAAATCAAAGAAGGCAGAAACAGTGAGCTACTGTCCAGCCAGGCTTCAAAGGGCCATGAAAAATATCAAATGGTCCTATAACAGCATGGAGGTAATTTTTATGAGAAATATACACCACAAGGAAAATTCAGGAAAAGAGTTTATTATTTTTGGAGTTTTCTATGATTTTTTAGATTTGTTATAAGTTTTGGTTTTTTAATTTTTAGTGTTTTTACAAGTCCAAAAATAGCCAAAAATGCATAGAAAATCAAACACAACAAAACTAACAAAACCTAATTTTTTTAGAATTTTTGAAAGAGTTTTGATATTGTTTTATGATTTTCTAATCTAGACAGACACAAAAATGACGGTTTTTTAATTATTAAAAATAGAAAAATGCCTCAAAAATGTACCCAAAAATTAGGGAAAATTTTACACAGTGGCAGGAGCCATGTGTCCAATTTTCACGCAATTTGGGTTAAGTTTGATATTTTATTTAAATCAAAAAGAGGCTAATAGTGTATAGGGACCTAAGTGCAAGAAAAGTTATTTCCAGGGGCTGAAAAGTAACAAAACCAGAAAGCTTGAGGTCCCTCGTGCAAAAAGTCCAAGAATGCATGCACACTGCACATGTTCAAGGCACGGAGGGACCTATATGTAATAAAACTTAATTCCAGGGGCTTATTAGCAACACGTGCTAAAAGCCCAGGGAATAAGTTGCAAAATACCCACGGAATTCAGCACATGTTGAATAAAAGCATTCACAGGGGCATGGATGCAAATATCAAAACATATATTTCATTCAGTAACACATAGAAACAACAAGCCCATATAATGCAATTTCACCAAAAACCACGTGACGACGTACCTGTCTCACACAAACAGGGATAAAAATGCAAATACAAGAAAGGTTCAGGTCCTTAGTGCAATTTACCCAAGATAAAAAGAACTGACAAAAATATTTACAGGACTAACTACTAAATGCCATAAACAGAGGGGCCTAAAGGATATTTACCCCTTATTAAAAGCGGACGGCTGCAGGGGTGCCACGTGGAAGATCGGACGGTGTAGGATCGCTGGTGCCCCTTCGATGAATCCTGGCTGAGATCTGACGGACGGAGGCGTGCCACGTGTATGATCGGACGGCTCTTGTGGTGGGCTCGCCTCTCCTCTGCGATGGACGCTCATGATGAGGTCCTGAACAGGATCTAACGGCTGCTAGCTCCTCGCCAATGGACGGTGATTAGAACTGGGTGACGGAGCTCGATCGGATGGTGTAGGATCGCCGATGCCCCTTCGATGAACCCTGGCTGAGATCTGACGGACGGTGGCGTGCCACGTGTATGATCGGACGGCTCTGGTGGTGGGCTCGCCTCTCCTCTGCGATGGACGCTCCAGATGAGGTCCTGACCAGGATCTAATGGCTGCTAGCTCCTCACCAATGGACGGTCGTGATTAAGACTGGGCGAAGGAGCTCGATCGGACGGTGAAGAAGGATGCTCCAAGAACTGGTAGCCGGCGACTATTGCCGGCCTAATGAGCACACTGAGGTCCTCCTCTACTGCTGCTGGGATAGGGAAGTGCTCCGCCTTGATGCTCCACAACTGATGAGCCCCTCCGATGAGGCCGGGAAGCTCCGAGGAGCTCCGGCGATGAAGGTGGAGCCGACCTCCTGTGTTCAAGCTGTAGACCTCCAAATGAGGTCCCTTTGACCTGGAAAACAACAAAGAAAGCTTGCTGGGTCGAGGGCAAAGTGCCTCGACCCGGTAAGGGGTGGAGTGTTGGTCGGGCGAGGCGAGGCGGATGACCTCCGGCGAGGCGACGGCGGTGGAGATCGATTCTTGGATCTGGGGCGAGCCAAGTTGAGCGAATGGGCGGAGAATGTGGAGAGGGGTCTCGCGGAGGTGATGGGATGAACCGATGATAGAATGGGTGGACGTAGCAACAGGAATCGATCGGAGACGATGACAGGTATATTTGGGCGAAATCGGAAATTAAGGAAAACCAGAAGGAATAGGGTCTACCTGGTGGAGGGTATCGATTGGGGACGAGCTACAGAAGCTCTGGGTCTTCGCCTCGAGGGTCGTCGGGGCCCGAGGCTCGGGCGCGGCTCACGGCGGCGCACGACGACAAGGGGGTCGCCGTATTAGTAGTGCAGGCTCTCTCTCCTCGCTTCAACACCTTCCTCGCGCAGCTGTCACTCTGGGGAGTAAGGTGGAGCTCCTGGGATGAAAGGGTAGCGCCAAAGATGGCGTGAATTGTGCGACGGAGCTGGAGCTAAATAGTGCTAGGGGTCCGAGAAGAATGGGGTTAGGCGAGGTGGTCGGAGCTCGGATCCCTAGGTAGATCCCCGAGCGTGGATCTCGGATGCAGGAGGGATGATTAGGACCCGGGGTTTAGGCTAATGGAGCTCGGATCATGAGAGGATAAATCTGAGATATCGGGTCGGTCGCCAGGATCCGCAAGAAAGAGGTCCGCGGGGGAGAGTTGACTGGGGGTCAACAATCCCCCGTGGACCAATAGGAATTCAGCCTTTATTAATTATTTGGAAATTAAATAAATAATAATAAATGACCAAATTTTGAAAAAGATAAAACATAAAAAATGTTTCTTTATTTTTAAATCAATTTTTTGTGATTTTTATTTATTTTTTGAAATATAATTTAGGTATTAACAAAATATTTATATTATATACAAGTATATGTATTTTTTAATTTTTGATTTTCAATTGTTTATTTTTATAAAT
Source organism: Ottelia alismoides (assembly GCA_037367405.1). NCBI lineage: Eukaryota > Viridiplantae > Streptophyta > Magnoliopsida > Alismatales > Hydrocharitaceae > Ottelia > Ottelia alismoides. Next base: position 259,222 of record JAZKJV010007552.1, on the reverse strand, counting down.
TTATTCCAATTTTATATTTTATTTATTTTTAGAATAAAATTTGGAATACCAGGGTATTTTTATTTTATTTTTATTAATTATTTATGAGGGTGAAATAAATACTTTTATTTATATACATACATGATATATGTACAAGGTGGACTTTGATTTTTATTTTATTTCTTTTTATTTTATTTTCATTTTTCTGATTTTTATTTTATTTATTTACATCATGAAATGTGGAACATATACATATTTTTATTTGATTTTAATTATTTATTTACAAGGTGATAATAAATAGATATATGGTTCTTATAAACAAGGTCTATGTACAATGACGAAGTGAATTTTTATTTATTTTTATTTTTTTCATTTTTATTTTAATTTTATATTTACAAATATATACAAATAAATAGTCACACAATTTTATTTTTATTTAGAGGAAAATATTTTTATTTATAAACATAGGTATATGTACACACATTTGAGCTTCCCTATCTCTCTCTACTTGGGAACTTTTGCGGTTAGGCCCATGCTGAGCCCTCCCTTGGGATTAGGTCGCTCAATATTTATTCTAAATATCTCCCTCTTTTTCTTTTATTTTTTTATTCTTTTATTTATGCATAAAAACATGTTAATTATGCATATTTACATAATGCATGCAAGATGATAATTATTGCTATTTACAAGAATATACATGTGTTTTGCATAGGTTTTGTAGCTAAAATAAAAGATTAAACAGTGATGAATGGGTATTCATCACTGTTGCTGCCTCCAAGAATGTCCCTACTGATAGGGACGAGGACCATGCTGCTGGTACTGTTGTTGTGGATGTGGCTGCTGCTGTGGTGAATACTGGGGCTGCTCTCGCTGCTGGACGTACTGGCCACCCTGAACTGGAGGTTGCTGCTAGGAGTTGGTATCTCCGGTCGACCAACGGAATCCGGGATGGTCTCATCAGATCCTAGGATGAGGTCGGTCATACCAGATCCTGTTGACATCCATCATCGGCTCCTTCTCGTAAGTGGGTGGGGGAAGAACCGCCAGGGGCTGATTCGACTGGTAGACCACCATATGAGTGTCCTGAGATGGTGATAACTGGTAGAACTGTTACGGCTGCGGGTATGACTCCGCCTTAACATGGTGGACTTGTCTGGGCTGGCTGAAGTGCTGGGACGAAGTGTCGCTGCTGCTCGGATCTACCCGTGACCTGAGACAGGGCTGAGAAGCCGTCTGTGCCTCCTAGAGACACATGATCTGGGTCTTCAGGTCACTCAGCGTCTGTGCCATCTGATCAATCTGTGACATTCCCTAGCACTGCTTCTTCTCTATCATCTCTATCCGATCCAACTTCTCGGTGATAATCCCCATATCTGCGGTTGTAGACTCCGCCTGCACTACGGCTGCTGCGGATGTAGAAGGACCGGCCTCAACTCGTGCTTTCCTCTGATAGGACACAACTGGTGGGTGGGGCTTCTCCTGCGTGTATAATCTTGGTCTGGGACCTCACAGGCCCAGACCTAATCCTCATCCTTGGAGAAATAAGAACCCCCACAAGAAGCATTGACAAGCCCCTGCAACTCCGGTGTAAGCCCGCAGAAGAAACTCTAGACAAGGTTGGTCTTGGATATATCATGGTGTGGACACCAGTCTGTGAGCTCCCTGAACCTCTCCCATGCCTTGTGAAACTGCTCTTGGGGACCATGGAGAAGTTGTTGATCAGGGCCCTGGCTGCATTGGTCAGACCGAGTGGATAGTACTTGTTCAAGTACTTGGTTCAGAGTTGCTCCCTTGTAGTAAAAAATCTCCCTAGATGCTTCAGCCAGTTGGATGCTCTGTCTACGAGGGAGAAAGGAAAGGCTATCATCCGAATAGTGTCCTCGTCCACATTTCAATCGTGGACAGTACTGCAGATCATCTCGAATTCCTGGAGATGGAGGTGTGGCTCCTCAGTGGCAAGCCCATGGAAGAAGGAAAGAAGCTGAATCATCTGAGGTGGGAACTTGAAGTCGCCCACAATCGTTGGCAGCACTATCCATCTATGCGTGAGAGTCAAACTGGGGTTGTGCAACTCCTGCATCGGTCGTGCTGGTTGTGCTGGCTCCTCCAGCTCTTGGTCCCTCGGAATATCTCCTTCTCCTCCTTCCGCGGCTCTGTGGTGATCTCGGTCAGCTCGCAACTGCTCCATCTCATGGCGCGTATCTATAATGAAAGCCCCTGGTCTCTGATCTGATGCTGCATGGTCTCCAGAGAGGCTAACAAGGTGCTGTTGATGGAACCCTGATCCAATACGTAAGTCTCTGTCCCATGGGGTCCATCAGTGCGCTCCTTGCTGTTGGCCATGGTCAATGCAAAGGCAAAAGACCCAAACTCAGGTGCCGATAAATCATCTGACATCTGATACGACCTCTGCTTGGGCACCTTAGGACTGGTAGAAGGATGGTCGAGGGGGAACAGGGCGGAATCAAACTCGGGTTCGGAGAGCGGGTCTCGACTCTCAGGAACCAACCTAGATGAGCGGGCTGGAGTGCTAAAAAGCAGTGCAGCCAAGGGCTGTCTATGAGACCACATGCCCATCATTTTGATGTGGCGAGTGAATGCGGATGAGATCTGGAAAACACACAAGATGAGGAAGCAAACCCCCGATTCACCTACTCAACGTGGAGCTGAAGACCGTAAAGGCTCGGTCAGTTATCTTGTCAATTTTATTAGGCGATCAGACAGTCTTTCAAAGCGACTAAGCGAGCTTATAAGGAATACAATACTCCCAACAGATTTTCCCGTATAAAAGGTTGGTATTCTGCCAAGAAATCGGATATGGCTCTAGCCTAGTGTGCGGGTTACTCTCTCGCTCATCCAAACCAGACAATGAGGGGATTACTCTCCCAAGATAAATTTTTTGGTGAAGTGTCTTTTAGGGTCAAGTGTGTTTAGCAGTCCCAATTTTATAGTTTTTGTTTTTTCGATATTTTTCAAGGAAACAACACCTAACGATTTTTTCGGTTCTCCTGGTTATTTTAAGTCCAAAAACTGGGGGAGAATACGAAAAAGCCGATGCGCGATCAAACACGATCATGCATGCAGAGTAAGAAATGCATACCTGACTCTAGCTCTCTACATGCAGGGTAATCCATGCCTCAAATAAAGACTGAAAGTAAGCTACCTATATGATGCGCGAGGAAAACAACCTTAGACGAAGCAAGTTTACACGAGAAGCACAGTAGTCAGGTAATCAAACTAAGTCCTGAGTCCGATCTTGGGAACCACTCGGTGTCCACCACAATGGATCCTACATGCGATGTATGTGGTTCCTCACGGCATGTGGACTCGAGCATAATTAATCTGACTTTTTCTTTGTGAATTAATTAATTAAGTCCAATTAACGATCTATAGGCACAGACAGATAATTAGGGTTTGGCCTTAATTAATTACGTCACAATCACAAAAAATCCTAAGGCTAAGGCAAAATCCTCGAAAATCAGATAAGAAGTAGAGAGGTGAAAACAAAACCGACGAGAAATCTGCGGTGAGGTCCCCCGAGCACATTAGTGCTCGGCGAAACAGACCCCGAGATAACTACCAAGTCTAAAAGTCTGTCTGTCCTGTATTATTACAACATTAATATGCAGAAGTAAAAACTAAACTACAGCTCCCCACACTCCTACTCCGGTTCTCCTGCGTCCTCCTACGGCTCGATGCAGAAACAAGCTGCCTCCGAATCCCGCAGGTGCCTCGGCTCTCTGAAGAAAGAAAGCCGCCCTCGATCGTCAGGCCCTCGCAAGAAAATCAGAAATAGAGATGTGTCAATCCACGGTTATTATCAAATCAGGTAGACTGGAATGGAAATAAATGTTGTAATGCAAGTAAAACTAAAAAGCTGAAAAAGAACGGCAAAACCGACTACTCAGTTGTGCTCCCCGGCTACGACGCCATTCTGATGACTCAAAATCTTGCTATCGAGATAAGGTATAAATAATCAGGGTCGTTGCGACCCGAATCGTGAGGTTAAGTCAATCCAGAAAAGGGAAGACCACCGATATAAAAATCAAGCAAGAAAATCAAACAAATAGCGGTCTCGCTATTTTATTTTACCTGGTATAGCTACCAGGGTCGAACACAAGGAGCACGGTAAGGTAAACCTACGATGTAGTCGGAGATTGAAAAACAATTATTTTTGGTGGTTTTTATGTTTTTATTTTTTTTTTTTTTTGAATTTTTTGATATTAAGAAAAGGGGTAAAAACACTCACAAAAGCTCAACCAAACAAGTATTAAACACATCAAAAACACTCGAAAAAATCGAATAAAAATATTTTTGGGTATTAGAAGTATGCAGATGTTTTTGGTATTTTTCTTGATTTTTCTGATTTTTAGTGGATTTTATAAAAATGACACAAGGTCGAAAATACCAAACAACGTGCAACTAGAATCTAAAGGTGCTTTAAAAATACCTAAAGTGAAATTTGAGTAAAAATTTTATTATAAACTAGAGATAAAACTCTAACTACAGAAACTAGAAATACATTTTTTTATTTTTACGAATTTTTAATGATTTTTCTAAGTTTTTCAATGTTTTTCAATTTATATGGTTTTTGTAAATCCAAATGTAATGAAAATTGGTTAGAAGTGAGAAGACAATAAAACAAACAATTAGTAATTTTTTTGGATTTTTTAGAGGATTTTGATATTTTTATTTGATTTTTTAAACTAGAAAGAAGCAAATTTTTAGGTTTTTGAATTTTTAAAAATATCAAATGCAAACAAAATGATCCGAAAAATTCATAAAAATTTTTACATCATGGCAGGAGCCTTGTATCCAAATTTCATGAAGTTCGGACGAAATTTGTTATTTATTCAAGCCAATCAAAAACGCACAACACATAGGGACATCAATGCAAAGAAAATAACTGCCAGGGATTAAATAATAACACGCATCCAAAGTCTACGGGGCACTTCCAATTTTCACACGATTTTAGCACATGTCCAAAACAATCACGCACAGGGGTATAAGTGCAAATATGGAATCTAAAATATCAAATCATAACATCAATTAAGTTTCGGGTCATTCATGCAAATATACCAAAAATACACGTGACGGTACACGTGCAACCATACAAGAAGGAACAAAGTGTAAATACTGAAAACAGCAGGGCTCAAATGCAAATAGTCCACCATATACTATTTATTCTACAAACTAAATGACAAATAAAATAAAGGTAGGGGTATGGGAGCAAACTATCCAAGAGGGGCGTGCAGCTCATGTGGGGTAGACAGATGGCGTGCTTCGGTAGGCTGGAGACGTGCGGCTCAGGCACTACCTGCTAGCAGATCCAATGGCCTGACGAATGGGAGCAAACGTGGGGCGTACGGGGCCATTAGATGTCAGATATATCGGCCTGTCAGGCACGGACGATGAACGGCTCGTATGCGAACTAGGGAAGAGGCGAGATCCAATGGTTGAGGAAGGTCCTGGAAGAACTCCTCCCTTGTAAAGTTCACCGGAGAACTGGCGGTACTCCGGGCGTCCGATGAACAATCAGGAAGCGGAGCGCGACTCACAACGCTCCTCCGTGTCGGGTGGCGGTGTCGGATGGAGCATCCACTGGTCAGATCTCCGGGAAGGTGGTTGTGACCTGGAATGGCTCCAGCGAGGCTATGCTAAAGTGATTTGGGGTATCTCCACGCGCGACTCGACCTGTGGGGTAAAGATCCAGCTCGGAGGAGTGCTCCAGCCAAGTTATTTGATTAAAGCTAAAGAGAAGCGACGGTGGGAGACGGAAGGAGGTTCTGGCAATGCGTTGGATGGAACCTAAGCCTAATCTTGGCTTGGATAGCCCGGATTGGGTTGATCAGGATGCGAGGGAAGGATGACGGTGAGCAGGGGATTCTATCTAAGCGGCTAAGGGAGGCTGATGGAGCTCCGACCGTCGGGTCGGAGCTGGCGGAGGGCAAATGAATGATTCGAGATAAAATGAAACTAGGATCGAAATGAGATGCACCTGACGGTCCTAAAAAGATCCTGAACTCCAGGAGGTGAGGTTGGTGTGGGTCGTCGCCTCTACCACACTACGGAAGGCGGGGAGGCTCGAACGCGGCAGAGGTCTGGCCACGTGCTTCGAGCATGGGCTGCAACCACTCTCTCCAGCCACCAAAGGGTTCTTCCGAAAGTCACCAAGGGTATGGTCTCTATGGTAGAAAGAGGGAGTGCATCGCGAGCTAAGGGACCGGGAAATGGAATGAAGATTTATACTCGTTCCCAGGTGGCGAAGGAGATCGAGCACGAGCGCACAAACCGAGGGAGATCCACTCTTCCCTAGGGATCCGCAAGGGTCGTGGATCCAAGGGGAAGAGGTGGATGGTGGAATCGGAGCAAAAGGTGATCGGATCGGTGAGGGAAAATGGGAGAAATTCGGGTTGAAAGTAGATCCGCGGAGGAAGTGGTCCAGGGGGGTAGTTGACCGAGGCCAACATTCTCCTGTGGACCAATCAGAAAATTCCGAGGTCAAAATTATTTGTAAAATGAATTAAAAATCGAAAATGATTTTATTTTAAATATGTTCAACATGAAAAATATTCCTTATTTTCCAAACTATTTTTAGTGATTTGTATTTTTTTTGAAAAATAAATTAAGGTATATACATTATATTACATTATGTACATAAATAAAATATTTATTTATTTTTATTTTTATTTTTATTTTGTTTATTTTTGTGCAAAATACCCCAATTTTATATTTTATTTATTTACAACAAAAAATTTGGAGTATAAAATAATTTTTATTTTATTTTTGTTGTTTATTTACAAGTGTTTATCAAATAGTATATGTTTCATATATACATGTATTATGTACAAGGTGGTAGAGAGAAATTATTTTATTTTATTTTTATTTTTCTAATTTTTATTTTATTTTTAGATATATATAAGGTAGTATAAACATATTTTTATTTTGATTTTTTTGCGAAAATAAAATATTTATATACATAGAAGGAATATGTATAAGTTTGAGTGGCCCTATCTCTCTCTATTTATTTTTTTGGTGATCAGGCCCATGTTGGGCCCTCTCTTGGGATTAGGTCACTCAATATTTATTCTAAATTCTTCCCTCTTTTTTATTCTTTATTCTTTTTTTTGCACAAATACATGCTAATTATTGGTATTTACCAAATGCATGCTTATTGATAACTTGTTGTATTTACAACCATATACATGATGTTTTGCCAAGATATTTAGCTAAAATAAAAGAATAAAGAGTGATGAATGGGGATTCATCAGTCTGATGCTGCTGATATTGGTGAGGGGGAGGCTAGGGTACTGCTATTGAGGCTATGTTGCCTCCACTATTGACCATGATACTGGGGGAGAGGACCATGTTGTTGTGGATGGATGTACTAGGTCTGAATCTGCCGCGGGGCGCCCTGCCCTGACTGTGCCAGAGGCTGCTATTGGGATGAAGTGCCTCTAGTAGACCGTCGAAAACCTGGGTAATCACGACGGATACCGGGTTGCTGCTGATACTGGTTGTACCAAATCCTGTTGACTTCCATCAACAGCTCATGCTATTGATGGACTAGTGGGGGAAGGGACGCCAATGGCTAATCCATATGATACACCACCAAGTGTCTCAATAAGGTGGTGGTTGTTGGTATTACGAGAGAGACTGAAATGGCTCTGCCTGAATATGATGGACCTATCAGTAAGAGATGGGGTCTGAGAAAAATTGCTCCCTGGATCAATCCACGACCTAGAATTAGGCTTAGAAGCCGTCTGTGTCTCTTGGAGGCACATGATCTGGGTCTTCAGGTCACAGAGAGTTTAGGCCATCTCATCAATTTTATTGAGCATGTCCAATCCCTGACACATCTTCTTCTCTATTACTTCCATCCGATCCAACTTCTGGATTATGATACCCATATCCACAGCTGATGATTCTGCTAAGGCTGCTGCTGTGGATGATGAAGAAGGACAAACCTCAATGGGTGCTATCATTTGATACAAAGTAGTCTGATGGGGGGCCTTAGGCTAAAAGTAGACCTGAGTTTGAGATATCACAGTATAGTTTTTATCCATCTTCATAGATGGCCCAGACTTGGTCTTCATCCTTAGCGAAATACGATACTCTACATGACACATTCACTAGCCCCTGCATCTCAAGTGTCAGCCCACAGAAGAAACTATGGATGAGGTTAGACTTTCTGATCTCATGGTGGGGACACCTGTCAATGAGCTTATAGAATCGATCCCAGACTTCATGGAATTGTTCATTGGGATCATAGAGAAGTTGTTTATTATGGCTCTAGTTGCATTGGTATGACCGAGTGGGTAATAGTTGTTCAGGTACTCGGTTCAGAGTTGCTCCCAAGTAGTGACGTACCTCCCTGAATGCTTCAGATAGTAGGTTGCTCTATCAACAAAGGAGAACGCAATGGCAATTATTTTTATCGTTTCCTCATCCACCAGTCTATCATGGATGGTGCTGCAGATTATCTCGAACTCCTGGAGGTGAAGGTGGGGCTCCTCGGTGGCGTGTCCATGGAACTTGGGCAATAGCTGGATGGTCTGCAGATGAAGTTCCAAGTTGTCGTCGATGGGGGGAAACTGAATCCAACTGAGTGAGGGTTGCACCATGATTGTGCAACGACCTCATGGTTATGTCTAGTCTGGCTGGATCATTTGACTCATCTTGGCATCTATCTCCACCCTCGTCTCTTGGTATTTCTCCACCGCCCACTGGTCTTTCTGGTTCCTCTCTCCCACCTCTCAGATGTGTAATTTATGTTCTCATCTCTGCCATAAAAGCTCCTTGATCTCAGATCTGTCACTGCATTATCTCTGAGGAAGGAAGTAATGTGTCGTTGATGGCATCCTGGTCTAATATGATGAAGATGCTTGTGGCTGCTCATCTGTCCTTCCCTCACTGCCAGCCATCTAACTGGTCTCTATGAAGGCAAAAAACCCTATCTCAGGTGTTGCCAAATAAACGTATAGCTGTTCTAGCCTTGTAGGCGGTACCTCAGGTGTATAAAAAGGGTGGTCTAGGAGGAACAAGGTGGGGGAGAATTCAGACTTAGAGAGCAGTGCTGAGCTCTCTGAGGCCGCCCTAGATGAACAGACTAGAGTGCGATATTGCGGTTCTACCAAAGTTATCCTAAGAGATCTCCGACCCATAATCTTGATCTGGGGATTTATTAATCTGGACTACAACTAAAGATGAGAAATCAAACCCATGTTTCACCAATGCAACACAATGATGACCGGAAGATCTTTATCATCTATCTTGTCAAATTTTATTTGTTGAAATCCAATCTATAAGAGCGGTTAAATGAGCTGTTAGGAGCCCAATTCTTCCTGGCGACTGGATTAGATTCCTATGACTAGTTGATCCTATTTCCAGCCAGTATAGTAGTAAGTACAGATCGTTTGCAACTTCCCATTACTTGAGGATCGTGCTTACACGGTGTCCTTTAAACCTCCTACTCTTCTAAGGGAATACAAACCATTTACTGGCTACCCACAGACCCTCGCTGGATAATAACTAATCGTTTTTAGAACCATTAGTCTGAAGAAAGTTCGGGCATGGATTTATCCTAGTGTATGGTTCACTCAACTCTTTGTAAGACAATAAGGGGTTTACTCTCCCCAAAAAAGAATTTTTAAGCTGAAGTCCGATTTTAGGTCAAGTTTAAATTAAATCCAATATTTTATGAGGTTATCTCTTTTTAGGTGTTTTTTTGAATAATGCAAATGTCTAACTAATTTTCCAATTTCCTATTTATTTAAGTCCAATAGAATAAGGAGGAGGGGGAGCAGAAAAGCCGATTCACGATTGAAATACTATGATGCATGCAGAGTAAGAAATGCATACCTTGCTCCAACACTATACATGCAGGGTGATCTACACATACATTTAAATACTGAATTAAAACTAATCTATATGATGTACGAGGAAATCATACTAAGATGAGCAACTTCTATTAGCAGGAAGAGCTAGTAGTTAATTATTTGAAAGAGAGACTGGAGTCAAGTCCGATGCCTATCGGTGCCCACCACAGTAGGTCCTGATTATATACGGCCTCTCTGGGCCCGTGGTCTCTAATCCAGATAAATTAAGTTTTTTCTTTATTTGATTGAGTCCAAATTCAATATATAGGAACATGCAATCTATTAGGGTGTTTGGACCTTAGTTAATTATTAAGATCAAGCAATAAAAGTCCTAAATCTAGGGGCTAAATACTCAAGAATCAAATAGAAAATAAATGCGACAAAACATGAGAAAATCTTATGAGGTCCCCCGAGTGAACCGGCACTCATCTAAACAGACCCAAAATAATAGGTCCAAGTGTCTCAGAGAGTTTGAAAATCTAAATTATTACAATAATTTTCAAAACAAATTCTATTTATAATAATTGTTTCCTGATATCTCCTTCTCCTTCTCTTGTGCTAGTTCCTCCAAAGCGGACCGAGTCGTACTCCGATAGTCCTCCACAAAAAGCAGAGCAAAATATGGTCAGAAACAACTATAATAGAATGAGATAAAAATTAGCACAAATTGAAATCAAACTACTAAGTTATGCTCCTCGGCAACGACGCCATTATGATGAACACAAATTCAGCTAACTAAGGTGGATAAAATAAATCTAATGTCATTATCCTAAATCAACCAAAGTAAACAATAGAGAAAATTAAACCAGTTTCAAAATCAATCGGTGAATGTAAGCAATTTTACTACTTTTATTTACCTAGTATAGCGACCAGGGTCGAACACAAGGAGCACAATTAAGAGCTAAGTAGTGAGATTTTGAAAACTTTTTTATTATTTTTATGGTTTTTATTTTTAAATTTTTAATTTTTCAATATAAGAGATAATATGCATAAAGAATAAAAACACACACAAATAATCTTTATGTATTTTTCTTACAGCCAAAAATACTCAGAAAATTACAGAAAAATATTTCTATGTTTTATAAATTTTATACTATTTTTGGTAATTTTTGGGGATTTTTCAGATATTTTATGATTTTCTAAAAATCAAATAGTGGCAAAAATGCCAAATAGTGAACAACTAGGGGTAATTTGCAAATTAAAAATAACTAGCCTAAAACTCCTGGAAGTAATTTTTATGATAAATTAGAAGTAAAGAACTACAAACAAAAGCTAAGATCACAATTTTTTAGATTTTCTTTGATTTTATAAGTTTTTTCTAAGTTTTTGAGTTTTGTAGTATTTTTTTAGTTTTTATAAAATATTTTCGAGCTAAAATGGTACTGGAGTTAAAAGCTGAAGAAAGACACCTACTCTATTATTTTTTAGAATTTTCAAGATTTTTTTCTAATTTTATGATTTTTCTAAGGCAAACATGACTCTTTTTGGGGTTTTTGAATTTATGAAAATATAAATTGCATGTAAACTACACATTAAAATCATCATAAAGAATATATGCTAAACAAAAGCTTAGGTAGTTTTTAGGTCATTTTTGGAGTTAATTTAATATTTATTGTACTAAATAAAATATGTAATTAAAATTAGTGCAATAGGGACCTAGTTGCAATTATTTTAAGTTTTGGGGCCAAAGAATAATAATCAAATAAAGTCTAAGGGCAATAGTGCAAATAGTCCAAGAAACTCACGCGCAACACATGAACAACACTCACAAGGGAATATATGCAATTTAATCAAAATATTTCATTCCTTGAGTAACAGGTTTAAATCAAAGGATAAAACATACAATTACACCAAAACACACGTTAGGCTTCACATGATTGAGCAACAACTGGACTAAAATGCGAAGAGTAGAAACACCAAGGTTCTTACTGCAAAGTTTAGTTAACTACACATTTCATTTATTGGACTACAACTAAATGACACAAATGATCAGGGAAGAAGGGAAAGTTACCCTCGAGGCATGTTTGTTTACGTGTGGAGCCTTGCCAGTTCTGATGTGGCGCTGAAAAAGATCTGACGGCTTTAGTACTTGGCGTTGGTGACGGTCCGGATGACGGTTGGGATGTGGATCTGACGGCTCTGATCGCAGTGAGCGTACGTATTAGATCCACCCAAAAAGCTGATCTTACGCTGCTGAAAAGGGAATGAACATGTGAATCCGATAGAATATGGCAAGCATCTTTGAACCGACGGTCGAGAAGGGTGTTGGAAGAACTAATGGCTAGGGAGCTTCGATGGACGAAAGGTGGAGATCCACTGGTCTGATCGATGCTCCAAAAGGCCCAACACCTTCAGGAGGGTTCTCTGCTTCAACCATGGTCCTCGGATGGGGGAGTTCATGGTTAGATGGCTGGGACGATGGTGCTACACCTGGTGCTGCTCCACCACTTGGAATGAGGCTCAAATCATGCCTCCTTGTGTGTGTGGGTACCTACGAAGGAACAAGAGACTCGTAGGCTTTTCTCCGGTCATGTTATTGCTTGCAAACACAAAGAGAAGTGAGGTGGAATGGTATTCGACCTCTGACAGAAATGGAGGAGGAGATCTTGCCCTAATCCAGCTTTGACGAGCTAGTCTAAGGATGGTCAAAATGTGTAGAGAGGTGGCAGATGAGTTGGTGAATCTATCTGAATGACTGGATGGATGAGGTGAAGCTCCTACTCGATGGTCAGAGCAAACGAACGATAATGGGACTGAAGGATGAAATCGAACTGAAGATGGAAGTGCGAGTGAAATGGGGATTACTTGGGCGTGATACAATGGTCAGTGAAGCAAGGAGGAGGAGGGGTGAGGTCTTTGCCTCGATTCCATTGCGGAAGGAGGAAAGGCTGGTTGCGGCAGAGGGCTCCAACCACGAGTGAGCGTCATGCTACCTGGCATCAATCCAAGCTTCCAAAGGGACTCTGAGGATCCTGTCACTTCACTGGTGGTACCAGAGGAGTAATGGTGGTGTGAGGGATGAGCTACTAATCTCGAGAGGCAGAGGAGAGATTTTATAAGGGTGCCCAAGGGTCTAGAAAGAATGAAGAGGCGCTTGAAACCCTAGGGCGATTCGGTTGTGCTAGGGATCTGCGAGGATCACGGATCCTAGGAGAATGCTGGGTGTAAAAATCGAGGCGAATGGTGATTGGGTCTAACCAGGAAAAAATGGAGAAAAGAGCTCTGGTGAACAAAAGTCGGATCGACCCAGCTTGGAGGAGAGGTTGACCGTGGTCAACAACCTGTGCTTGACCAATAGGAAAATTCCAGGCTAAAAGAATGAAAGAGTAATGAATAATAAATATTAAGTGGTTTTAAAATAGAAAATGAATAAAATAAAAAATGTTTGTTATTTTTCAACCATTTTCTATGATTTTTATTTTTTAGTAATTAATATATTATAGTATATATAGTATATAATATTATGTATTTATATAGTATAACTCTATATTATATCACTACAAAAAAATTGAGCTATAGTGACGGTTTTGAACAAATCCGTTACTAAATTAGTCGTTGTTAAATATATAATGACGATATTATTCATTGTGAAATGAGTTTTAGTAGTCAAAATTAGCAACGAATATCATATCTGTCATTATATCAATGCCAATGGTCCACATAGCGACACTTATTCGTTGCTATTTTTCAAAATTTTAATTAATCGTCGCTAAATTTTGAACTAAAAGATAGCGATGATTAGTTGATATTTGGAAAAATAGTATTTGATAAGTGTCGCTATGTGGATCGTTGGTAATGATGTAACGACAGGTATGATATTCGTTGCCAATTTTGAGTACGAAAACTCATTTCACAATGAATAATATCGTCACTATATATTTAACAACGGCTAACTTAGTGACGGATTTTTTTCTGAACTGTCACTATAGCTCAATTTTGTTGTAGTGTATACACGTATTTTTATTTTATTTTTTACCAAAATATGTTTTGTTTTATATTTTATTTATTTATTGCTTAATTAATAGAGTATAAAATATTTTTTGATTTTTACAGGTTAAATAAAGATGTTAAATAAATAGGTTTTATATACAATATTTACATATGTGGCTAATATACAACAGAATTTTTGATATAATTTTTATTTCTTTTATGGTTTATAATTTTTGTTTTTTTCTTACTATTAAAACTATTTACATGTGTTTAAATATAATATTCACAAGGTATAAATATAAATATTTATTTATATAATATTATATACACTATGTCCTATCTCCCTCTACTTATTCTTTGTCGATCTGGTTAATTAATGATCTTCTCTCGGGGTTTAGGCCAATCTATATTTATTCTAAATATATCCTTCTTTTCTTTTCTCTTTATTTTATTTTTGGAAAACATATGTTAATTGTGGAATATTAATAATGGCATGCACAATGATAACGTATTGTATTTATACCAATTTACAAATGTTTTTGCTCGACGAGAATCATAGATTCATCAACTATGCATACGACAACCGTCTTATATACAAGGAGAAGGTAAATAAGTGGCATGAAGAGCACATTCGCCACAAGACCTTCAACCTAGGTCAAAAAATCTAGTTGTTTGATGCAAAATTAAAACTATTCTTAGGGAAATTGAAGAGCAAGTGGACTGGGTCGTTCGTAGTGAAGCAGGTACGTGACAATTAAAGCATAGTTATATCTGTATTGTATGTTGACGAAAACCTTTCATCATCAACAGATAGCTTCTGAAGCCTTACCTTGAGCATGATACCTTCTTGTTCGTGGTTGACTCTATTTACGTGGCCTATGAACAAGAACTTCCAGCCACAACATCTATAGATTCAGACAATCAAAAACATTTTCATTTAATTCATCATCTTCTTCTTTTCTTATTTTTATTTTTCATTCTTTCATTCTTTTGAAAACTTCACTCATCCCATTCATCATTTCTATACTTACTATATGCTTCATCTTAAGTATATGGGGGATGAGTGTATACATGTGTTCATTCTTCGATCTCTCGCCTGTCTCCTCAACTCTTGACATCCTTTATATGCTTAGGGATATTTTACCCTAAGTATAGGGGGGTACATACTGAGTCAATGATTTGTCGATTCCCACCCTCGACCCTCCCTGCCTTATGTATAGTCTGTTATACTTAGGATTATTTGATCCTAACTATAGGGGGATGACCAACTTCCTATTCTTTATTCATTTGTCGTTGTATATATCTTTATACTTAGTCCGAGTTATGTCTTCCTTTCTCTCTGATCTATGAGGACATAGCTCAAGATAAGTATAGAGGGGTGGTATATGCGTTGTATATACTTTAGCCATAACTTATACTTTCATATTTTTGAATAATATGGCTAAAATACTATATACACTATCCATTAATAAACAAATACAAATATTTATAAAAACTCTTTAAAACTCTTTCTTTTAATTGATTAATAAATCATGTTTAAAATATTTTGTAAAAGAATTTGAAAATGGTTGAAAACATCTGAAAAATCTTTTGAAACCATTTTGAATTTTTTTCTAAAATGTTTTGCATCCTTTGTAAAAATGATTTGTTTTTAAAAATTTCTTCCTTTTTTTTGAAATAAAATTTTTTGAAAATCTATTCGCTAATGGTTTGGAAAGTGGTTGTAAAAATAGTTTAAAAAATCTATACATACTATTTGAAAAATCTTCGCAAAGTGATCTTCGAAGACTATAAATGTTTGTAAAAATTATTTGTCAAATTATTTTCAAAATAAAGTTTTCAAAATGCTTGCCAAAACTTTTTCAAAATTATTTTGGGAACCTTGTAGAAAATCAATGATTATTTACAAACTTGTACATCATTAAAGCAAAGAAAAAAACTTTACAAATTATGTATATACAAACCTGTATATAACCCTGACCTTACTTGTATCATTACCTAATGTATATTCTTTAACTAAAATTTATAAATATCATATGCACACCCATGTAAATAAATGCACACAATTATCTCACTAACTCTTTTACTTTTCAAAACTCCCTAAAAATTTGCAAAATTAAAAACCCATAAAAATTTGCAAAACATTTCAAAATTCATAAAAAGTTAAAAATTTGAAAATTGCATGACAAAAATATTTCCTTACATTGTACATAGCATTTGCATTTTCTAGTATGGTAATAACAACTGAACTAGTCTAAGTAAAATCCGAAGATTGGATCTTGGTTGAACCTTAATCTACTTAGTCACAAGGAACCCTACAGAAACTGGAATTGAGGTGCTTTAGGTCCATTAGACTTAATCTCTTAGGAACCACATGACTTAGTTCTGTGTCGCCTTGACTAGAATATCTCGAAATTCATAGATGACTTTTGAAGATAGTGGCCTAACTTGGACACTTGCACCTTACACTTTACTTACCCCAGTTGAATTGGTAGAGGACTGGATTTGCCAGCATGAGACACAAGCCAGTGGAAACATCCAAAGTCACATATCTGTGGCCATCGTATCCCAACTCGATCTAGTAGTGATGAGATCCAATGATGAAATGTTGTGAATTGCAATAATACTTCAAAAGAGGAACAATCTACTAGTTCAAGAGGAAAGAGTCCATATATAAATGTTGTTGTATATAGTATTGAAAAAAATGAAAAAAAACTTCAAAAAGAAAAGATGGGCAAATTCAAAGAAAAATCAGTCCCGTCGGAGCATGTATGTATTCAATAAGCAAGCATGAGCTTGAAAGTCAGAGATGTACGTAAGCACGTAGCCGGATGACTTGGCTACACTAGTCAAGCATCCTAAAATAGGTAGCTACACTGGCTACTGTCCACTCTCTTCTCTACCTCCTCTTCTTGAGTTGATCGTACTTGAACTTAGAAGGGAATACCCCGCTGCTAGAGGAAAGAGTTGCTGGATTGAGGAATTAGGGTCACCATGTTGGAAAAGACCATTCTTCTCCGCTTCAGTCGAGAGGAGCTACATATCATATACAATGTACAAGATAGACTAATATTCATAAGAGTTTGCGTATGACATCAACTTGTTCTGACATGGCAATTGAGGAGACTTGAGCATACTTTTGAGGTTCTTAGAGGTTGTTGTGCTTCAAATCCCGTCTCCAATCAAGGTTCTAACCAAACTAAAAATCCAAAGGCCCGACCGAGCTCTAACCTTTGATTTTGTAAAAACAAGTTTAAGAGTTAAAATCAATCCAAGTTCTTTCTTTTTTTTTCTTCATTTTCTTTTCTGCACTTATAGGCATAAGTGTTTGATAGGGACTAGCAAAGGCAAGTATATGGGGGTGATGAATGTCCCTTTCATCACCTTTATTATTTCATTTACCCTAGCAAAATGCATGTATATATCATTAATTGATGAAAATAAACACTTTATTAATTGTATAAAATACTATATAAATTATTGTATAAATATTGAATTTATTGCCAAATAAAAGAATAAAGAAAAGAAAAAAAATGAGGTGTCAAAGACACTGAATGACCCTAGCTCTCGAGACTCAGTCGTCATGATGACTTAGTCGACAAAGAACAAAGTAAGGGGAGATAGGGTGACTAATTGTACAAAACATACAATTGATAAAACCTAAATATATAGGTCAATAATTGCGTTTTGGCACCTATTTTATTCTTTATTATTTATACATCAAATAAATAAACTTTAAACATGGAACTTGTAGATAAAAATCTAAATAAAAATGCAAAATTTATTTCATTCAAAAATAATGGACATTGTGCCCGGGATACACAAAATAAAAAGCCACAAATAAAACTTCACATACATGTATCTACTCCACGCTATATCAAAATGGGCTAAAATTATCTTTATTTGTATATAATTTTTAATAATATATTTAATGACAGTGATTTTATTTAATTTGGAACTAAGATGCAAAAGTTAGGTTTTATACACCTATTGTGCAATATACTTGTATATTTAAATCATTATATTTATTATTTGTTCTTTTTAGTTTCTTTTTTATAATTTTCTTAATATGATTTGAATAAATATACTAAATTAAGAGAAAATAAAATAATAAAAAAAGAATAAAATAAATAAGTCTATTTCTATACATAGGTAAGCAAACTATATATATACTTGTACTATTAATACCTATGATTATTAAAGTGTACATATAACTATAGAAAAATACAATAAAATACATTTAGGTGTATATAATTAAGTTATAAATATATAATTAAGTGTATAAAATAATAAAATCCCTATCATACAATATAAAATAAAATACCAAAATATAGGTATTTATACTTATAATTTACATGTAAATATTAACTTACAACAACAAGCCTATTAAAAATAAATAAAACTATGGATAAAATACTACATTAAATTATAAACACTTTTAATGTTTTAATAAAAAAAAAATCAATTCGTGTTAATTTTTTTTATTGATTTTTCAATTCCTTTTCTCTTGGGAATGTTCTGGTTGGTCCACGTGGACCAATCAGAAGACTCCCCATGTTGACCCCGATCAACACTCCCCCTCTCTCTTTGTCGTTAGATGATATGTCAGAACCCAGGTTTTGCTCCTATTTTCCCATTGATTTCATGATGATTTGCCACGGAGTGCCACCTGATTTCTGGAGATTAAACACCACAAAATCACGCCATCTCAAAAGATCTAATTGTTTGTCTGTGATTCGACCAGAATCGTTGATCCCTCTTCTTCAACTCTTAGCCCCTCAAATATTGCCCTATAGCATCGTGTTGGTGGCAGTGAACATTTTGCTGCCGATTTGCAGTAAGGAGGAGTGAAGGAGGAGAAGATCCAGCCCACCACCAGACCATCGTCGTGGTTCAGCTTCCTGAGTTTCCTGCTCAGTCGAGGTCACTTTCCAATTATTTCTAGGTTAGGTTCTTATCGTACTTTCAATTTCTGTCTTTGTTTTCCATATTTAGCTAAGTAATTTAGGTTGAATCCAATTTTTGTATTGATCCGTATCTTGGGCACTAGGTCCGATTCACAGTGAGTCCGCCCACATCTCACCTCGATTTCACCTGCATCTCGATCCTGATCATATTCTCCCTCCAATACACTTATTTCCCTCGATTCGACCCGAATCGAAGTGAATCAAGGCTCCATCCATCGCCTGAGTCTCACCGACCCTCCATCTCATAAGACTTCGAGCCTCCATTTTTTATTCGAGACCTTCTTCTTAAGCCGGCAAATGTTTTGGTGCAAGACATGAGCCGAATAGAAGCCCCTGCCAACGCAAAGCTCAACCTGAGTTCCAGGAAGAAAACCCCCCATGTCTTGATCGAGGGGACCTGAAACCCTGCTGAAGACACCTACACGTACGGAGGACATTCAGGAAGGAGAAGGACCAGTTGACGAAGTGAATAGTTCCCTGAGTTGGCCAGAATCAAGGATCAAAAGCGACGACACCTCGTTGTTCTGGGTTGTTCTTCCAATCCATCTCCATGCCGTTCGATGAAGTGAGTCACCTAGGTATAATCTCGAGTGTCATATCAAGCGTGAAATGAAGCCTTTCATTGCCATCTAATGCAACTTAAGTGAGCAATGTCGCACATTGTGAGCCACTCTCTTCTGTGCAATAAGGGTATATTGCACTCAAGCCCCTTCACCATTTTTTATTTGGTTTTAATATTAAAACTTTCCTCGATTTGTAATAATATTCGAAAATTTTACGCTCAGGACCTCAAACTTTCTCATATTTACTATCGAGTCCCTTCCAGGCTCATGCATACGCTCGTTTATTTTTGTAAAAATTACACTAAACCCCCTATATTCTCAAACTTGTTATGCAATGCATTTTTATTAATTTTATTTGCAAATAGATCCTTATAATGCCTGGATTTTTATTTATTTTATTCTATTTATTAAAAATAGATCATGTTTTCAAGTAATTATGGGGAAATTATTGAAAATGCTTCATTAATTGGTCTGTTATGTTATATGTTTAGATTTAGTGTTTGATGTATTTTTCATTTATTTCATCTAGGAGCCATTTACTCACTTTATAATTTGTAAAATCCCAAAAAATATAAAACATATTCCAATATTCAAAAAAATTGTAGTTATCATAATATTTTATAGTTCCATTCCAAAATCCCTAAAAATAGAAAACGAAAATCACTAAAAAATAAAAAGCTCGAAAATCCATATGAAAATTATAAAAACTCTTAAAATTATCAAAATATTAGTTATTGTTATATTTGTATATATACTATCTACTATTTATAAAAATTAATTTTGAGAATTTTTGAACCTATTTAGTATTTTTAAATCTCAAAACAAGTCCGTCTATTTTAAAGTACCTGGTTTTGTATATTTTAGACTTTAAAAATACCTAAAAATTAGCAAAAATACTCATAAAATCACAAAAATAGTAGAAAAACAATTTCTCCTTTTTTAGAATGGTTCTAGTGACTACAGTTATGTTAATTCTGGTCGCTCAGGTTGTTGTACCTTTTGATTATGGTATGGTATTATCAGATCCGAACATAGGGATACTTTATTTGTTTGCCTTATCTTCGCTAGATGCTTATGGAATTATTATATCAGGTTGGTCTGCAAATAGGGGGCGACCGTTTGGTCGCCTATGATCCCCGAACCTCTTAGTCAAAAATGGGTTTGTACCGTAGGTGTTGAACGATCTACTCGACATAGGTGTGGGCTTACAGGTCCTGATAAATCCTTTCTTTGATTATCCAGTTTTTTGCATCTCCTATCATCTTGTCCTATATATGTATATCTGGGTCGGGAAAAATTGAGATCTTTCTCTTCACACCTCTGATCAAGAGGAAAGGGGTCATCTACGTGAATTCTCCAAGGTCTTATTTGTCTAGGGAATTGTAGTTCTTCTTTGTCAACTCCCCGAAAAGGCCTATGGGCTCACTACTACGCAACGGCCATGAATCGCCCTCTTTCTTTTAAGGTGAGTAGGCGAGCGATTCTGCGAGCTTAGGTGGAGAAACCATAGAGTGTCGGTGTGGTTCTCTACTATGCTTCCTCCCTTCACTCATTGTTAGAGAGAGCTGGGAATTGATAAGATCCTTCCATTTAGTAGGACCTTAGGATGGCATAGCCTTAATAAATTGCAAGGTGAAAATAAGGAAAAGCTGAGGGTGTATACCTAGGCACCTTGAGATGAGGAAGGATGTAAGAGAGGAAATGCATTGGGGAGTTGAAATAAACATAGATATGGAGATTCCTGAATAGGTCAACCTTTCAAACGGCTATTGAATCCATGGGAGCAGGCGAGAGATAACTTGGTGAACTAAAACATCTTAGTAGCCTAAGGAAAAGAAAGCAAAAGCAATTCTGACGAGTGAAATGGGAGCAGCTCGTGGGTTGTGGGAGAGCAATACAAGCACTAGGAGAAGAGGCTATGGGAGTGATAGTTAGAGCGAAGAAGTAGACAAGATGATAGAGCTAAGTCTAGGGTAGGCAAGGACAGAGATAGGTAGGCATTCTTGAATGGAGTCCTCAGCTTCTGTAGATCAAGCAAGCAAGCTAGACTAACCTGCTGCTTTGATAGAGGGCTAGGAAGAGGTCCTACTTTTGATGTAGATCTGAAGAGAATACAAGGGACAGTGCAAGATCGTCCTCTCACCACATCAACCTAGTCAACACCCAGACAGGAGACAAGTTGTCCTTAGATCATCCAGTTGTACTCTTTCGGCATTTCCTACTGACTTGATCCCCTTAATATATATTCCATCTAGCGAAAAAAGGGACTTGCTCTTTGGTTAGGAAGGTCTCGTACTCATCACCTTCCTATGATGAGGCCCAAGAGCTCCACAACGAAAGTGAAGAATTCACAAGTTTTCTAGTCAACGGAGTTGTGAGGCCAGTCGGTCGAGACGTCGAGCTCAAGTGGTAGTCAGAGATCGAAGATCCCAGAAATCAGAGAGAGGTAGACATGGCCAGGACAACTGACCTAGTATTTGGGATCCTTAGCCTCCCTAGTCTCAATCCACAATGGAGGCATGACTTTAAAGAGAGAAAGGGCAGAATCAAATATCTCAGTCTCAGTGGACTGTTATACCTCTGAAATCAGGATAAGACTCTTTCAAGTTCCCGCATGCATCCGAGTCATGTGGAAGCACATGCATGGGCAACTATGAGAAGAGCAGGGAGAGGGTCAGATCAGATATTCGACTGCTAGCCCGAGGTGGGCTACTGGGAGGAAAGAAGGAATGACTAGTCCAAACGCCCGACCAATAGATTTTTCCGTTAGGGGTATTAGGGAAAACCCAAGGAAGCAAGAGAGCATGGAATAACGAGATTTTGCAGGTAGATGGGACATACATCTTCCAATAGTAGAGTTTGCATATAATAATAGTTATCATTTGAGCATCAAGATGGATCCCTATGAAGCATCATATAGGAGACCTTATAGATCACCTTCATGTTGGAGTGATGTTGGTGAACAACACATTTTGGGACCGAAGCTAATCCAGACCATCAAGCAAGGCATTGAGATAATCAGTAAGAGACTGTTAACATCTCAAAGTAGGCAGGAGTCTTATATTGATCGTCATAGAAGGGGGTTGAGTTCCACGATTGAAGATCATGTGTTTGTAAAGATATCCCCGACCAAGGGCGTATTACGATTCGACAAGAAATGGATGATCCAACGACCTGACGGCTAGAGTGCTTCAAGTTGTCAAAGCAAGGGCTAGATATTCTTTTCTCTATGATGAGTAGCTTCTAGTCTTCCTTTTATGCTTCACAGTGGGTCATCACCTTTCAGATAAATGTCAGTCATAATAGGTAGTAGAAGTCTAGTGACCAAGTTAGGAGTGAGTGTAGGCTTCTTTCTCTAGTCTGATTGTGTGCGATACCATAAGATGATTTAGGACACCGACTCGACAGACCTGAGTCATAGACCTTATACACTACTGACTCAGACCTAGCAGAAAGAGTCAGAGACCTAAAAAGAGTCAGATAGGATGCTAAGTCAGCTACAATTATATATTAGGGCCTCGGTCCTAAACAATGAGGTCTAGAATCAGATTCCTCGATCATTCGCGGAGTCAGTGGAAAG
This sequence comes from Ottelia alismoides, assembly GCA_037367405.1. NCBI lineage: Eukaryota > Viridiplantae > Streptophyta > Magnoliopsida > Alismatales > Hydrocharitaceae > Ottelia > Ottelia alismoides. Next base: position 236,325 of record JAZKJV010007552.1, on the reverse strand, counting down.
AATGAGTTAGGGCACATCTAGAAATCACAAAAATATTTTATTCTATAAATTTTTATTATTTTTATCTATATTTATAATTATAATACCATATATTGTATTATATATCTATATATAGTTATATATAGTTTATATTTTTATAAATTGATATAAATATCTTATATATATTTTAAAACCTTAAATAATTAAAAGTATTGTTCTTAATTATATTATCTGATTTTTGCATATTTATTATATATTATATATTTTTTACTTATACTATACATATTACATATATATGGATATATATCCTTTATTATATATTAAAACAAAAAAGAATTAAAAATCAGAAAAATATAAAAAGGAAACAACTAAGAGAGAAGAAGAAATTATTTTATTTAATTAAAACCCACATACATATGGAGCACATATTGAGCATACACATATACATACATACTTATATTGTTTATTTACAGATAATATACATGCTTCACTCTTTTGTTCCCTATGTTCGACCCCTACCTGCTTGTCCACTATACACATTCATCGTAGGGTATAATAAAATTTGATTCATACATCTTGCTTTGCTTACTTTATTTATCTTTTATGGGTTGATTGTTGATTTAATTAGAGTTCCTTAAGAGCTATCATCACAACGACATAGTGTTTCGTCCTTGTGTGGACCACAAGACAATCCCTCGGGTATTTTTGGCTATTTCACTTCCTCACTCTTATTCGTTGGTTTAGTAGCCGGTCTAGGACCGATATCAAGGACCTCTAAAAAGTGCAGACTACATGTTACAAAGGCAGTAGGAAGTACGAGATACTTTCTGGAAGTACACACTTTCCTATAGGTTTATCCTCTAAGGACAAGCTACAAATTTACTTGAATAACAATTTAAACTGAAAAGATAAAAACAGCCTAACTCTTAAGACTTCACATGTGTTGAGTTGGTGAATCCTTTGTTTTGAGGTTTGTTTGCTTTTAGTTTAAGGTCAAAGATTAGTCCCACACACTTGTGTCATTTTTCTTTACTTCTATTTTCATTTATTTTACTTTGTTCACTTTGACTCTTCTTTTTATCTCCTCTTCATTTCCTCTCTTTGTTAATCACCATATTCCTTATTCCACATCAAATCCTCTTCTATCTTAATATGTCAACTCATGGATGGTTTAGTTGGGACCCCGCATGCACCTACATCGATTCCATGAATCCAACATCTCTAATAAGTCGAGGCGATTCCCAGAGCTTGGTTCGGATTTTACGAGCCGCTCTCCAAACTCTTCATCTTCTCATTCTCTAATAAACAAGGATCAGTCTTGTCTTGAAATTGGCCTCTTGTGGATGGAAATCGCTTTCTCTTCATATCAAGTACTCCATTCATTGATATTTGGGATTGACCCAAATTCCATACCTGTCTCTACATCTGGTGCTCAATATCAATCTGATTGGGATATATTTCACTATATGGATCAAGAGCTAAACCTTGACCCCGATCTAGCTTAAATTTCCTTTGAGCCTGACTCAGAGATGACTCCTCAAGGAAAAGTAATGGACTGCAACGAAGGAATCAAGGCCCACATGCAGATCAAAATGTTGTAATGCTCAGTTGCTTGCATCTATTCAGTCCATACAACAACAACTCGTAGATCATGCTCTAGCCCAAGTTGCCTTCAATGACATGCTTACTGATCTGAGGATAAAAGGCATAACTGAGGAGGAGGAGGAGGAGGAGAAAATGAAGAAGAGGGAGATGAACCCGTGGAGGGGAAGATGAACCGAGAAGAAAGGCTCCCAAGCCCACATTGAAAGAAACTTACAATCCTGGCATTGACCAGATGACGGAGTGGATCTAGATTCCTCAAGTTCGTATATATTTCAAGCTCAAGCCGCAGTTCTTAGCTCTTCTTTACTCATTCCATGAGAAAACAAACAAGGAACTGTATATCAATCTCCAACAATTTTCTCACATCTGCAGAATTGCACACTACCCTAGCAATTGTCTTTGGTGAATAATATGCCCTCCCTCAGAGAGGATTTGATTTATCTTGAGATCATCATGCATGCATCAAGGTATGCTAAGGTAGGAGAGTCCATAAACTGATTCAACTTTGCCAATTGCAAGTGATTTATCAGTTGAATACAGTAATTTACCCCATGCACCAGTTGTGGAAACTTATATCTTCAATAACTTCTGGTTCATAGGTTGTGCCTTGAGATCCATATGTATCTGTACTAGAATAGATCTCATTATCCATGTTTCTCAAAGTAAATAAATATTGTACTATTGTTGGGACATAACTAGTCCTCTCTTCAATCGAGCTATTTTACTAAGAAATTTTCGTAAGGATCATAAGTCTTTAATCATAAATTCAATAAATACTTGCTTCTTGACCTTTGTGATTCCATCAGAGTCATGTACTGTGAGTACAATATCGTTCACATAAATCAGCATTACTATAGTTCATTTTTCATGCTTCTGCTAGGATAAGGAATGATTTTCTTATGACCTGGAAAGACCCAAACTTTCTAGGTCTTCTCTTAACTTCTGGACATGCTTGAGAGCTCTATATAAGCCCATAAATACCTTTTTGTACCAAGCAAAACTTCTATATTCCCCTTGAGACTCGATGCTTGGATGTTGTTGCATGTATACCACCACATTAGGTCACCATATAGGATTGCATTCATGAGATCAAGTTGGTCCAAAGGCCAACAAACTTGTATTACAAGTAGTATAAGATTCGAATTGTGGAGAGGTAAGCAACCAGTTACAAAGTTCCAAATAAGCCAACATGATATGCTAGACTAAACCCCTGGGAAACTAAGGGAACCATGTACCGAGCAATTAATCCATCAAGTTATTCTTCACTATGAATACCCATCTCTATCAAATCACTTTGTTATCATCAAGTGGATCAACAAACTCCCGCATTGCCATCTAGAGTCACAAAGTGCCTTGTTGTGATTATGCGGGATTTGGGGTATATATTAGCTCACTAAATTGTTTATAAAAGGGTCCAAGCCCTGATAGGGACATAATGGTTGAAACATGGTGCTTGATACATTATCTTATTCCCTTTTAAGTGCAATGGGGTGATATTTTGACCATGTTATTGTATCTATGGTATGAGAAAGGCTCTCAATATATAAAACATCAGTTGAAGGACATATCTTAGTGAGAGGTAGTGTTGCTCAGAAGGGGTGTGTCTCAGGTGATATAAGGTCATGGATTGATCATCTTATTGAATGAGAATAGGAAAATGAGTAGTCTCAAATAGTAGGAGGAGAAGACACAAGTATCCCAAATCTAGAATAGAAAGGAGGGACTCAAAGAAGGTAACATCTGCACCGATGTGGTGCTTTTGTGACTGAGGATCATAGCATTGATATCCCTTATAAATTACGACATATGCAAGGAATGCACATTGTATTATGATGGCTACCAATTCATCCTTACCATGACCAAGGATGTGAACGAATTGAAGGAATAGTGAAACTGATTTTCCTCAGAAGATGATTTCAATGAAAAAAAACTCAACAATGGTAGTGGAAGGCGTATCATTTATAAGAAAAAGTGGATGTAAGGACCACTTTCCCCAACATGTAGATAGAACATGATAGTGGATAAGGTATACACAACATTAAGAATGTGCTAATGTTTTCATGTGAATTATGAGTACATGTTTTCATGATAGTCGATAAGGTATACCCTAGTTCGTTGTGAATTATGAGCACAAGTGATTTGATGTATGATCCTTTGAGTAGAGAAAAATGATCATATATTATGAGAAGTGAATTCTACGGCAATTATGAAATCAAAGGGTCTTGACATGAGCATCAAATTGAGTCTTAGTTTCATCAATAAACCCCTACTATAATGAGGCAGACATCAGATTTATTTTTTAAAGAAATGCCCATAACACATGGGAGAATCCATAAAGAAGGACAAGATAATATACATTTTCCAAACAATCAAGACATCATATGGGCCTTTAGGTGTCAAGGTGAACAAGTTCAAAAAGGGAGGTGGAATGAATTTATCAAAAGAAGGAAAAGAACTTTAGTGATTCTTCTGCAGTTGGTAGGTCTTACACTCTAGGTTGATAGTGAGAAGGAGCTGGAATCAGTGTAATGTTTAAAGTGGATAATAAACTAAGTGATGGTTCATAGAGTGCCTGAAGAGGAAGAACCCGACCTTATAGTATGCAGTAGCATTGGTGGAGTGCACAAGATGGTAGCCACCTCCTTCGCGGCATACACCACTCATCTCTTAGTCAATATGCCATGAAAATTAAAAGAGTCAACATCAAATAGCTCGACAGTTGAACTCCTTGCAAAGTTAATTGGATGATAGTAGGATAACAAAAAAACCAAAAGCAAATGAAATATTTTTGAGCTTCATATTAGGGGTGAAATGAACATCCCCTTTTCCATGTATAGGGGAAAATCTGCCATCTAAAACTTGGCTAGTTCTTCTTGGATGAACATGTATCTTTTGATGGAGAAGAGTCCTTTTTCAATAAGCATGTAGAAGAGACTCTGTTAATTGGCCAATTTGATTTTGTAAAAAATTGGTGGATCCATTGTAATTACTTGTATAAATGACAAAAAATGTTTTTGACAAATGATCGCCTTGATGCAAAGAAGAAGTGTATACAAGATTGATCATATTCATTTGATGCATCTAATCCTCAAAATTCCACTTCGGAAAAATAACAAATTGTTTATCATGCAAGTAGTAAGAGATAAATGGCCATGTTTGTGAATAAGACAGCTTCAATGTGATGCCCACGGATCTAGGCACCTGTTTACGCAACTTTCGTAATACAACATTCACTAACATCACATTAAGTATAAAAATACAAGGAAATTTTTTTCTCTTGTTGGTAAGACATTCGCATTCAATGTAATCACTACAAAACCAACACCAATAAGTAACACCAACATTCTATTTCATTGTCTTTCTGTGTGGCAAGTCTAACATGACATCAGAACTATTAATGGGTTGTTGGAGCAGTTTGCTTAGATGGTGGTTTGATATATAGTATCTCTTGTTTTCTATGATGATATTGATACACGATTGAGCCTTAATGTTGGAGATTGTTAGTTTTAGAAGTCTAATTCTTCTACAAGTGTGGGCCTAGCTGAACCAAATTTCAATATAAATATGTCATAAAACTTAGAGGCAGAATAGTTTGAAATGCAAGTTCAATGGCACAAAAATGAGACGTGCATGGCTGAATGAAATATATATACAACCATGTAATATCTTATGTGAAATTGCAACTGAAAATCATTATATATAGCAGGTTACAATATCCATAGAAATAAATTTTCAATAAAAATTTTTATTATGAATAAGCATCAAAACCTATTATCAATTTTAATTTTAGGAACTAAAATGTTATTTCATGAATTCTAGTTCCAAAACTCTTAACAAACAGGAATTTAATTGTGTAAAACTCTTGCATTGCAGCAAAGAGGCTATGGATGGTACACATGTATGGCAACAAATGATTGGGAGGGAATGTACCTCTCTAGATCTTCGTTTTGGAGGAATTGGACTCTTCAGGTTCTGCATATAGTAGGTTTATAAAGAACATCAGTGATAAACTTGAACAACATGGAAGGAACAACTCCAAGTTGCAAGGAAGGAGCTGTTGCTATTGCTTTGATGGGGAATTAAGTTGCTGCAGCAGTTGTTGCTGCCCTGAACAGTCCAACATCTATGAAAGGGGACTAGAGCCTTCTCCTAAAATTAAGAAGGATTTTGGGAAATTTTGGAATATAAGAAAGAAGAGATAGAGATCCTAATGGCTGGAAGCTTGGAGAATTGTGAGCAAAAGAGAGGAGGGTTCCTTCCAGGAACCATCCTTGGATACATATCTATTTATATTTTTTTTACAATCATGTCATCATGGGTGACATCAGCATGTTGATGTCACCATATTTGTTTCATAGTTATAACAGTTATTTTTTTATATTTTGCTGGATTTTTGTAGCATACTACTGTTTTGCTGGAATTTTTAAATTTAAATTTTTATTTTATTATTATTTTGAAATCATTTTCTTTTTAAAGTGTTAAAATTGACCGTATTCATGCCTCGGGCTTCTGATTTCAATGCACAATATCTTGATTTGATCGTGTCAAAACGACGATCAATATGAGTATAATATTGATATATTTTTTATCGGGTTAGAATCACCAAAATTTTTTAGATACGGTTTTGGTTTGGATTTAAATTTTGTGAATTTAAAATAACAAACGATCTCTGATTGATGAACGATTGATTATGTTAGCCTTGTTTCGTCGAATCAAATTCTGGGGTTACGCATTGTAAGCTTAGCAAGGGGAAGGCATGGCTGGACATTAGACATAGTTTTAATGGAAGGGGGTGGCAAAGAAAGCTCGGGATTAGGCATGGGAGGATATGTTCGAGCGGCATGGGGATGAGGTCGACGTCGTTGGTGGGATGCGTCGGGGCAGTGGGAACTGGTAGGTAAGGGCGATGGTGATTGTCATAGGCCAGGGACAAGGCCGTGTTGGTGGATGGAGTCAAGAATGCATTGTCAATGCATGAAGAGACATGTACCGAGGGGGGAGTGTCTCTGATACCAAGTTGAGAGATGTGAAAGAATAACTTGATTTCTATGAGAACGACATGACTTCGTATGTAATTAGAGACCGAGGGTTAGGGTTACACAAAGAGACACTTCATAAAAAGACTAAAGTAGCCCTAGGGTTAGGATTTTGGTATTACACTCTATATATCCCTATAAGGACTTCACATGGAATGCATGTCTATTTTTACTAGGATTAGGAGGCTTCTTTAGGAATTCTATCTTGATAATTAACTCCTATTATGATTATTACATTTTCCTATTATCTTTTAGTTACTAACCAACACAATTCTTATGTTCCTTGCTATTTATATTTCTAGCTCATATGACATATATTTTATTTTTTTAAAAAAAAATAGGCACCTATTTTCTTATATAAAAAATTTAATTTCAATGGGTTTAAGGGGGATCTCCATTCTTTCAAGGATAACAATTCTATCACCCTCATCTTGCTAGTACATCTCTTGTTGAGGAGAAGAAATGGCATTACAGAATAAGTGTCATGACACTACAAGAAAAGTGACCTAAGGAAACAAATATTTTAATATTCATTGCAATATCCTCTGTAGTTAAATATATAACAACGAATATTATTCATTGCTTACTTCTTTAAATTTGCAACGAATAATGGTATTCGTTGCTATATTCCTCGCAACGAATCCTATAACAATGATTATTCGTTGCCGTTTTCTTTTAATCGTTGCTAATTTGGCAATGATTAGTGTGAATTTTAATGGATAATTCAACAAAAAAATCGTCGGTATATGGACCTTTAATAACGAACATGATATTCGTTGCTAATTACAAGTACAAAAGATGATTTGAAAATGAATAATATTCGTTGTTATATCTTTAACATCGGAAGATATGGCAACGAATATTCAAATTATTCGTTGCCTTAGGTCTAGTTTCTTGTAGTGTGATTGGGTTATCATTGTCTGTTAGACATATGGTTCCACTAATGAGGAGTTTGTAAATAAGAGTGGAGTTTGAGGGTTGCACAAGCTAGAGGAAATGCTGTGTTTACCATGAAATGTGCCAGACATTGTGCAAAAGGTTGTGGAGGTTGCTTGGGTTGGACAAGTTGTGTCTCTACCTTATTCTCAAAGTGAGCAGGTATCTCACCAAGATGAAGACGATTTCCCTTTTTGAACAAAGAATAATCAAAGAATTTGACTCAAGATACTTTCAAGTCAAAAGCTATATCTACACCAAGCATGATGCACATGTGACTATAGATGGAAATTATTTGGGTCAACTCAAAAAACCCATCCAAATCATTACAGATGATTTAAATAGACTGGGTTCTTTGATTTTTTTGGGTCGGATCGGACCCAACAAATAATATTTATTTGGTTTGTATGTTGACTGATGGGTACGAGGTAATCCACCTGACCCGCTTAAAAACCCGAATTGGAAATTAGGCATTCACTTGAATACCTATAAAAAAAGTAACCCATTTGTAGATCTGATGACCCATCTCTCTTTCATTTCCTCCTCTACGGCTACAAGTTGTAACCACTCTCTAGTCTCCACCCCTAATTTTTAAGGTGAAACCAACAAGGAAAGGGTTAGAGAGTTCCTTTAGCATTCAAATACATGCAATTTAAACCCGACACAAATGGGCTATCTATTATCTTTTTTAATGAGGTTGTTCTTGAAGGCTAATATCTTAACATAAATCAAACAAAAACACTGGGCAACTTGCTAGAAGACTATAAAGATTAGCCTTGCAATTTATCAACAAGCACGTTCACACATGAAAATCTTGAATAATTACTCCAAGAATTGGATCGGATTATGATAATAACTTGTAAACTTCCAACATGTGTTGCATTTCAGCAAGAGAGGGTCATTTTAAACAAACACTTTCACCAAATATGCTTTACAAAAACTATGACTTGAAGTTCAATTACATATCAGTGAATCTAACATTAGTTAAGAGCTACCGGTTTCTGTTAACCATACTAACAATAACTAAACCAATATACTACTTTGTAAACTAAAAATTACCAACAAAAACTACAACTACTGCCTAAGTTAACCTACCATTACATATTAACATTACTTGAGAGAAATCAAAAGTGAGCGATCGAGAGTTCAATCTTGCTTCACTATGCTACTGCTACAACATTCAAATACAAAAGAAAAGCTCTAATGTTCTGAGGATAAAAAAGTTGTCACCCCAAAAATTCTTGTTTGTCATGTTGCTAGTGTTAACAATCTGAAGATGCCTTCACACATTCCCATTCATTGCCGAAGATACTCAAGTCTATGTTGACCTTGAGCGATCTCCTCTTTGATGCTACCATGAAGGCGTGCTCAAGTGCATGACAAGAGTGGGAGAAAACTTCATCTGTAGGGAGCCTTGGGCCGAACTCCTCTTAACCACAGGTTGTGCTACGACTTTGGCTCGAAGGATGGATGGTGGGCTGAGGGCTTGTGAAGGGGTGGTCATGCTGCGACTGGAGGCTCGCTGAGGAGTTGGGTCGGTGAGTGGAGAATTGGTGAGGTTTGGAGTTGAATCCCATCAAGGATAATGACATATATGTAGTGGTAAATGTATGTGTGAAGATAAGGGGTAGGAGTGGGATGGTATACGGTGATGGCTTAAGATAATGAAGGGAGAGATGGCAGATGCTGCGCAACCACGAGGAATTGGTGGTTCTCTACCACGGTCGGTAGGAGCTCCACCAAGCTCGGTCACGCATCACCATCAACTGCTTCTCCAGCTCGATCACTCCTTGTTGGCGTCACTCGAGTACTTGAGCAAAGGATAAGAACACAAATGAGGTGGCAGACCCTTTGAAATGCAAGCCATCCAAGCAAATAAGTAATGGTAATCAAGAAACCCTAACAACCCAATTTGTCACAGCATACAACGACCTAGGAGAAAGACAAAGCGAAGGACATGGGGCTCGTCGAGGTAGCATGGTGGGTTTGGTGTGGACCCACTACCTGGAGGAGATGGGAATGAGAAGCATAGAAGGTTCATAAAGAGAAAGGTTGAAGAGAAAAATCAGAATGGTGAAACTCTGTGGGCAGGGCTGACAATGTTCTCCTCGTCATTGTCGTTAGCCACATGGGGTGGCCTCGTAAGGAGGCACGAGGGAATGCCGGGTGCGTGAGGGAGGTCGATATGTCCGATAGAGGGAAAGGGATCAGCCCACCTTTCTTCAAAGTTTTGGTCCCGATGGAAAAGAGGGAAGGGAGGGATGGCAGCACCCCAGGTCAGATAGGAGATGATCCCCATCGTTGGATCACTAGGATCCAACGGTTTAGTTTGAGGAAATAAGGATAAAGTTTTTAATTGAAACACAGATCCGAGTAGGTGGACCTGTGAACTGGAGATGGCTTTAGGATCCCTAAATGGATCCGGGTAGAAAGGGTCTACCTATCCAAAAGGGCGGAAATGAATCCTTTTAATTCAAAGCACAGACTTGGCCCGATACCAAGGGTCGGGGCCTAAGAAATGATAAGGTGCCTAAGATTTCAGATTTAGCAGCTTGCATGTTTGAGGATATAATCTCGTCTTGATTTTAAAATCTAAGGTGCTTCTAAAACATCAAATAGATATGGGAGATCAATCCTCATCATTTGCCTAATGTACATATACATAGTAGTAATACATGTCTTCAGTCAAAGGGCATGTGCCTATATCATGATAATACGACATTAGTTTTTGATATCTCATTTTTTTAAAGTGAGGATTGTCATCTCCTTCTCATGTTGGAGATCCTTTATGGACAATCATCTGATAGTGTAATTTGAGTCCTCAATCTAACTCTTTGGATATCATCTCGACACCAGCCTTTATGATCCAACCATTGGATCAAGAATTGTATGATATAAAGATGGCCAAGGTCGTGTTACATAACCCTAATTGTACTAAGGGACCCTATAAGTGCATGCATTCATTATTCTTAGCTACGGTGCAAAAATCATAAACTTTTATTGATATATAATTACAATAACATTTATTGTCTAAATGGTTCACCCTAGGCTCACTTGTCTAACACTCCTTTCAGTCATATTACACATTTTCCTATAATGTCATAAATCTTGTTGAGACGGCTACTTACTCTTGCAAATAAATTGAGATATTTACACGTTGTGCATATGACATATTGCTTATATATGGTTGTCTATGAAATACCAGCACACTTTGCTTTCCTTTTCGTATATATGTTGGTTATATGTGGTTTATGTCATCCCCCGTTACATGGCCATTTGGCTCATATGTTGCTCCCTTTGGTTTCTCAAATTAGGTTGCGGGTTTACAGGTATTGAGATGATATGCAGGAAATGGTACACTATATATGATTGGCAATATTCAAAAGATTAAGCATGTTGCAGTATGTGGTATCCTTTAATTAGACGATGGTGGAACTATTTTGAACAATATTGTATATTTGAGGAGAATTGTACTTTCAAAATTAAGTATTGTATTGGAGTAGCATTGTAAATACTATAGTGGATATTGCTAAATTGAGACATTGTATGTTCTTCCTTCTTTAGGTTCCGAATGGTGATTATGTACGCTCGTTGTGGTTATTATTGGGTATCCAAATCGAAAAGTTCAAGAGAAGCGGTCAGAAGATGACCAAACATTATGTTTCCCTCGTCTGAACAAGTCACGAGGGAGTGAGGTGCGACAAATATTCCAAATTATGAATGAATTTTTACTACCGAATTTTAAAATGGATAGTTACTTCTTAGCAAGAGAGTTATAGCCTCCCTTAGCAAATTGGGCAATTGTAGGACAACATGTATTTAACCATCCTTAAGTAATATTGATAGACACTTTATGGTCTATATTTACACCTATACTAGTTGAAAGTAAGTGCAACTAACGATACAAATTCAGGTTCGCCGATATTTCATGTATTATATCTGGAGCACATCGTCATCCATCTTAGGTGGTCACAAAAGGTGAGATGGAGTTACCATCATTAACATCTTTTCAAGGTATCATTTGGTTACGGGAGCAAGATTTGATCGCAAACTCATCTTCGTGATTGTGGGAGTGAGTTCTTTTTTCAAGCTTCAGTTCACCGATCTGTAATTGAGGTGTTGCTTACTCACGAGTTGGAGAGTAAATCTTGACAACCTTCAGAATGAGGTATAAGGAGGTATAAGGATGGTTTATATTATTTTACAGGTGCAATGGGAGTGCAATGATACAATAGAGTGCCTTAGGAAGGTATAGAGCATGCATACAAATGGATCTTGTCTTCCTTATGCATGTGATTGTGTGAGTAGTAGATGGGATTTTCACGAGTGGTGTCTACCTAGTCCAAGTATTAGGTAGTGGATAGTTTTTTGTGTTATATGACATAAAAAGGTCATTCAATATGAACCGGTAACATGAAATTACACATGGATGGGTTTTTCTATCATGTGGGAATTGTTTGGCAGGATTTTTATTTACTTGGAGGGTGCATAACAACAACAAAAGGGTTGCATAAGGTTTCCAATACAATAAAGAGGTTGATATGTGAAATGCATTCAATAGTGGTACAACCACTATGTTCTATGAGTTAGCAAGAGTGGAGAAGACTAGTACAATCACTAGGTTCTTGAGTTATCATGAGTCGAGAAGACCATTGGAAATAATCAAGTTTAGTGTCTTAAGATCCTTAAGTATCAGAATCACTAAATCTCATTTTCCGACATGATCCAATATGGAAATCAGGCAAATGAGTATTCTATCTTGTAATACTCATCAAGACTTAACTACTAGCCTAACAACATCAAAAATGAACATCATATGCAACAGTTACGTCTGAAACACATGGTTTACAGATTTTAAATCTAGGTTTGAGCCTATATAAGGACTTAGTTGACCGAGCTATCTAGAGAACCCACTTACCTGAGTTCACCAAAGCTCTACCATCTATGGCATTTTACGATGTCTGATCAAAGATCTGATGGTGCCATTGCAAAGAGCTTGACGAAGGGATCGGTGTGGCAGCATGCGTGTTGCATGAAACGCCTCAAAACCATTGTTTTGGTCGACTGAAAGTCACAGGGAAGAAACCCTACAGGTACGGTTCGACTCCTCCCCGTTGTTGGATCTTCACGATTTTTACACCTTGGCTTTTTAGGGTTTTATGCTACCCATAATATGTGTTTTTTAACAATCAAATGAGTTTGGGTGGAATTCTATTTTATATTGTCATGATTTGGACAATTATAAGTGATCTGATTACAACATGTGAATGAGAATTGTAATACTATGATGTGGGCGAGGTGGGGATCACATGTAGTGCTCGGATCTACGATCTGGGTAGTTTTGCATGAGGCGTGTTTTGGGGCTATCTGCTTATCCCAACACATTTGGGAGATTTTTTATATATCCGGGTATCGCATGTCGATGAAGACTACATCACTGTAATGCATGCAAGATAACGATCACATGCACTCGAATCACAGATCGAGATAGTGTCATGTGAGGCGTGTTTTGGGAGTATCCATTTATCACTACATGTTTGGGATGTTTTTGGGAGATCCAGGAATCGCATGTCAATAAAAATTATATTATTGTGAGATGATTGGATCACGTTCAAGTGCTTGGATCGAGGATATGAGCAATTTCATGGAGGGCATGCTTTGGGTGGTAACTTATCATGACATGTTTGGAGTACTTCCAAGAGATTTGGGTATCGCATGTTTATGAATCTGCATTTCATCGTCTATTCATTTATTTTAGCATAAAATCCTTATAAAATACCTATATATAATACTAACTTTGTATTCTCTAACTTGCATCTGCGTGTAAATATTATACATGTATTATTATCTTAACCTAAAATAAATAAAGAAAGAAAAAGGACAAATAAAGAAAATAAAAGAGAGAGAGAGATTGTACACATGTAATAGATATAGGTTGATCCAAACCCCGAGAGAAGGTCAAGACTTGACTTGATCGACCAGGAAAAAAGTAGGGGGAGATAGGGTCCTCAATCAGAAAATCCAAAAAAAATGTTTTGTACATACTTCTCAGATATTCTTTGTATATTTGTATAAAACTTATACTATTTATTTGTACATAAATTGACCTCAAATTAAATAATTTTCAAAATAAAAGTTGTAAATAAAAATATTTCCTAAATAATAAAAATGTTTGCTAAATAAAATCATGTATAAAATAAAAGTAACCACATCCGGAAAAAATCATAAAGTGATAATTGGAAGATCAATTACAACTCCATATGAACTCAAATTGAACCAAACTCTCTTCCATTATATTCTAAATTAAATTATCTTTAAAATGGCCTTAGTTTTGTAATTTTTTAGTTACGGTTTGAAAGATGATTTTCTGGGGTGGTTTGTGCAATTTTACTATTTATTTGTACAAATTGTTTTTGTAAATAATTACAAATATTTTCTAATAATCATTTAAAATAAAATAAAATTAAAAAATAAGAATTAAAAACAAAAAATAAACTAATTTCCTTATTTAACGATGTATATAATGTACCATATGTATATAGTATATGTATATAGTATATGTATATAGTATATGTATATAATGTACCATATGTATATAGTATATGTACCACTGGTCGTCCACCTCCTCCCGCAGCTTCGCGCTACCAGACGCGCGCAACCGCCGTGACGCACAAACCAGACCATCGCGCCGCCATCCGCCCGCATCCCTCCGGCGTAGAGCCAACACCTCATCCACCCGACCACCTGGTCCACCGCACTGCTTGAAGAAGGCCACCATCACCCACGCCACAACCACTGACGCCCGCGCCTCCTTGGAGAAGGAAGGGAGGGGTCGCTCCCCCTTTGGGCTTGAGAACGAAGGAACGAAGAAGACCCCTAAATTGAAACCTTGTTATTAATTTATTTGGATAAAATTGTATTTCAGCCCTAGTCAATTCAACAATCGCAAATCCACCCCCACTTCAAACATGTCATGTGCAGTGCACGTGTTACTTGGGAAAATCACACTTTTCATTCCCGTTTTTATTTATTGTTACATTTTTATTCTAGATAAATAAATATTTCCAATTCAGTCCCTATTATCCATACTCATGTTTTCATGCTTTTCTCATTGAAATAAATAGCATTTGTGCTCCCAATAAATTCTGCAAAAAAATAGTGTTATCTCCAAAAATACAAAAAATAAATAAAGAAAAATATAAAAAAATTCTTGTTATACTTTTACAATTAAAAAATATAAATATATATAAAGAAATTCTTTTCACTTTCTATTTAAAATACATATATAATAAAAAAAATCAATATCAGGTGTTGCCCTCCCCATCCACAGGCGACGCCCGCCGCCCAATCCTCCTCTTGTCGCTGCGAGCAGTCGCATCCACCACCGTCGCCATCTCCGACCGGCTCTAGTCGCAGATCACCTCCGCTGATCACTAGAGAACAAAGCCTCTGCCTAGAAGAACGCATCCCCACGCGAGGACTCCTGTTGCGACACTACATCCGTCGTTGTCTACTCGAAGCATCTTCCCATCGATTGCCAACCTCCACCTTTGACGTGCACCATTGCCATCCAGATCGACGTCGCTGAGCACAGTTACCAGCACCCATCTGTCGTTCTCCAGACCGCAAACCCATCGCCAGTCGTCCTACGCCTCCCTTGGAGAGGAAGAGAAGGGGTGGCGCACCCCCCTTTCCTTGGCTTGAAGATCATGAAACGAAGTCCCCACGTGAATCCTAAAAAAATATTATTTTAGGAGGGGGTAAATTTCACTTCAACCCCGTACATTCTGATTATGGCTTAAAAGCCTTTGTCAGATACACGCACGTGCTAGGCACATGTTCTTTGGGTAAATTGCGACCTTTTCCTTCGAAGTTTATTGTTGTTATCAATACAAAAACATTAAATAATTGCTTTCTGGTCCCTATTTTCTAGACTTTAAATTTGCATGTTCTTTTCATTGAAATAAATACTTCTGTTGGTCAATAAATTTTGCAAAAATCATGTCATTCTTCAGATGTGTGTCTCTTCATAGTTTATTTTTTTTATTGCATTTTATTTTTATTCGATATTAATAAAAATCAAAAACTCTACATTCTTCCATGTTCAAAATTTAAAAAAATCTTAAAAATTCAAATATTACGTAAAAAATCCAAAAAAAATATTAGTTTCATTTTTCTGCATTGTATTTTCTATCCAGTTTTCATGCATTAATAATCTATAAAACTCAAAAAAAATCTCAAATACTAAGAAACTTAAACAATCATATAAAATTGTAGAAAAATCAAAAAAAATATTATTTGAGTTCCTATTAGTAGATAATTTCCTTTAGTTATTAAGAAAAATAATTGCCGTAATTTTTTATTTCATTTCATATATTTTAATTGTAAAATAATCTTGATGGCTCATTGTTTGCATGTTCTCTTATTTTTATTCATTTTAAAAATCCTAAAAAAATCTAAAAGTCTTAAAATTACAAAAACGGTAAAAAATCATAAAAATACAAAAATATTTTATTTGGACATTTTTTAATATTTTATTATATTTGAAAAATCCAAAAAGAAAAAATTTGCATTTCTTTTTGTGTATGAATTTGTTCTAAAGATCATATTTTTGAAAATTAAAAAAATACAAAAATTAAAATCATTAAAAAATTGAAAATCATAAAATTAAAAAATAGAAATAAATAATTAAAAAATAAAAAGAAAAAATTACAAAAATGAAGATAGTTTGCATTTGAGATTCCCTTTCTTTTAATTGATTTTTTTCTATTATTTGAATAACTCTCGAGAATTGTAGCCTCCCTGAATTCGATTACGTTCGCTACACAGGTAAATTAAATAGCAAAAAAATTCTCTTGCTTACATTATTTTCGATAATTAATTTCAGCTTTAGAAGAAAATAATAATTTTTTTAAGCTGGGAATTTTGGGGATCGCAACGACAACTTTATACCAATAATAATCACTCCTCGAAAATCTCGCCTAACAAAATGGCGATGTTGCCGAGGAGGCACGGCGAGGATAGTTAGGTTTCTCTTTTGACCTGATATTCTTGGTTGTACATATTTGTTTATATTTTTCTATATTTATTCCATTGTTCATATTCATTGTTTTTTATTTCATTTTTTCTTCTCATATATTTATAATTGTGTTTCTTACGCATTCTTTCTTTTCTTTTTCTTACGAGGGCATGTGAAGCGAAGAAGGTGATCCTAGGAACTTGGCCGACTGAGGTTGGGGTGGAAGTTTGGAGATCTGTTCCATTTTAGCCTTCAATTCCACGTTCGGAAATAATGGGGCCTAGTTTCGTGCAGGTGTGTCCGCATCCCCTAAAGTGGACGAGAAAGAAAAGATTCCTCTGCGCCCCTGGAGTTAACTTTGCCGTACGAGCATTCGGTACATGTATAAGCCCATGGAAGAGTCAAATGGTCACAACTACTGAGGATCTCCCCCCTCAGACCACCGACTGGCTCGAGTAGGCCCGTGGCCTCCAGGGTCTCGACTCGGGTTCGTCATGGTTCATTGTTGTGTTGGCACCCCCGTCTACCTATCTCCGAAAGCTCTGTGAGACCACCTATCACTAGTCTTCGGTCGGGAGGGGTTTATTGCACAAAAAGGCCGGAACGCATGCTCCAATGAAGGGAAGCCCAACGAATTACATATGCAAAGCCCCGCACAGGAAGGAGGCTTCGAAGGAAACAAAATAGAGGAGTTGTCTACGGGATAGGCCTCTCCGAGCAGGAGGTATGTGTTCATTCTTAGCTAGCATGTGGGCCTTGGGTTAAAAGTTCTAGAAGATTGTACGTTCGGGCTAGGTGATCGAGCTGGGGCATATATAGTCAGGGGCTTGACCGAGGATTTTTTAGCACCTATCAACTTAATGTTGGGCTCACAGATGTGACCGCAATGGTCTGGTCTAATCTCTCTATAGGGGATTCTCGTATCGCATGCCTTGTGGATCGTGCCATGGTCCGAGTGAGACTAGGCTATTAAATAGGTGCAGGAGCCACTTATTAGAGTGCCTTATCCTAGCACGACCATGCTACTATGATGATTAACCTGCATGACAGGGCCGAAGCACCGAAGCGAGGCGGAGGTGGCTTGATTCATCTCGAAGCCGCAAGAGAGCGTAGGAGGAGGAGAAGAAGATTTTGAGAGAGACCATCATTTAGAGCATAGATAGGTTTTTTATTTTAACATTTTTTTCATTCAAACTTTTGTAAAATGACATTATATACCTCATTAGGAGATTGTTTCGCCAAGTGCTGGTGCACTTGGGGGACCTCACCATTGTTTTCTCATTGTTTTTATCGCTTTTTTTATTTGTTTTTTGTCGATTTGTGTTTTAAAACTTCATTTTATTTTATTTTTATGAGTGAAGCCCCTAGCCATAGGTTTTATTTGGTTGTCTCAGATAGTTATTAGTTACAAACCCCTAAAAGAATATATGTTCCTATAGATCATTTAGACTTAGACAAATAATAACTTGGGTCTTCTGAATAGAAGTTACTGATTAGGATGGTTCTCGCTTGCATTTGCCTATAGTTTAGCTTTATTTTTATATGCGGACATGTTGCATGTAGAGTGCTGGAGTCAGGTACGCACCTCTATCTCTAGCATTTACAATTCATATTTTCTCATGCATCGGCTTTTTCATTTTCCCCCTCTATTTTGTGGATATAGGAATAAAAGGAAATCAAAAATTTTGTTAGATGTGTTTGTTCAAAAATATCAAATAAGTGAAAATTGAAAAATTGAAAATTGATACTGCTAATACCACTTGAACACTTAAAACTAAACGTAATTGATCCGCATCATTATTTTGGGAGAGTAACCACCTCATTGTATTCGCATTTACTTGCTCACGAACACACTAAGGTTAGTGCCCCAATCCCATAATCCAACCTAAGTGTTTGTACAACTTATTTTTTGATTATCTAACTCTAAATTTGACAAGATAATTGATCGAACCTTCACGGTCTTGGCATTGTGTTGAGTATGTGAATATGGGGTGTGCATTGTGTTTGTATTTCCTTGGTATTGAGTTCGTTACATTCAAGATCATTAGAAATCACAAAAAATCAAAAATCATCATCACTCATGTTTTAACTCCCTCCCACCCTTAACTCTGAGCTCAGATCCCTTCACACTAGATCCCTTCACACTAGCATGTCAATGATCTCTTTGATCTTGACCAAGATTTCTTCGCGCCTAATATTTCTGACCCTATGGACAGTTTTTCTTTTACTTCGAG
This sequence comes from Ottelia alismoides, assembly GCA_037367405.1. Lineage (NCBI taxonomy): Eukaryota > Viridiplantae > Streptophyta > Magnoliopsida > Alismatales > Hydrocharitaceae > Ottelia > Ottelia alismoides. The sequence continues at coordinate 217,516 of JAZKJV010007552.1, read as the reverse complement.
AGAGAATCCGTTATTTGAATATAATCATTCATTCTCGCCCTCGAATTATCTTGATTTCCCACATCTCCCCGAGGGGTTATCTGAGGGCAGTATGACCTCTGTACTCGATTTCAATCCCTAGTTGTGCATCCAATCTATTGGATCATGAAACCGAGTCTTCTGTTTATTCTGAGTTTTCTTATTCTTGATACTTCTGATCCTTCTATATTTTATCTTCCTTCTCTCTTTGACGACCCTCGTAAGGATGAGCCGACCTTTGAAATATTCGATGATTTACCTGATATCTCTCCATTACATGCATCAGATATCTGCTTTCTTATTGAGTCTCCTTATCTTGACCTTCCATATGTTTTCAAGTTTGATTGACGTGGAGGATTCCATGATAGATCCTTCCTTCTCCATGTTTATTTTTTGGCTCTAGCCATTCACTCCACTATGACCACGAGCTGAAGATTTCTTTTGTACTACCGGTGCCCGATTTTATCTACACAAATATTTACCTGATAGTAGACACCCACTTGATTGCCTATCTGGGTGTCCTCATTCACATTTTGACCACGTTGTTGTTCTCACACCGAGACAACAACGATAGTACGATATTCACAATACAAATGCCATCCTAAACCTTGATAATTCATTGTCCTAGTCTTTCCGCCTAGCTAGGGGTGTAAACTCTAGCGCTTGTTGAGAGGCACCTCAACAATGTTTACTTTGTATATATATGTGTTTCATCTTGATTTTCTCCTTTCTTCTTCCGTTTATCGTTCACCTCTTGTTTGTATCTGTGTGCTATACTTAGGATGTACTTTATCCTAAGTATAGGGGGTGAATGGTTTGTATTGTTCATATTGTCTCTTTTGTGTTTTTATCCTTCTGATCTCACGATTGTCCCCCTACTTGTTGATATTCTATACTTAGATGTATTCTACCCTAAGTATATGGGTACAAGTCGAACCGTTGAGTCTGTAAATTCTCTTCATCGATTTTCCCTTTTGTACAGTCTTTTGTACTTAGGATTACTTGATCCTAAGTATAGGGGGATCATCGACTTCTATTCTTTTCATCTTTTCTTTGAGTTGTTGTTGCATAGGAGTCTTTCCACTTTTTTATACTTAGCACGAGTTATGTCTTCCTTTGTCGTTCTCTGATCACTATGACGACAAAGATTCAAGCTAAGTATAGGGGGATGTCGTATATATTGTATATATACTTTAGACATAACTCATACTTTTAAAATTGTTATTCTTATCGGGATATGTATATAAATGCGTAAAATCCACATGTGTATATAGACTTTGGTCATCTTCCATCACAAAAAAACAAATCAAAACAAAAAAACCAAAAAAACAACAAAACCCCAAAAAACAAACAAATAGACAAAAAAACAAAGCAAAAAAACAAAACAAAAAAAGAAAAAACAAAAACAAAAAATACATATATAATAAAAAATCTTGTATACACTTCTATATATTTTACTAACCCTTTTCCAAAATCCGTAAAAAGTTCAAAATTAGAAAATTGTTTCAAAATAAAGGATTTGGCTTTCTTTTCTTTGCATTGTACATATTTTCTTGCATTTGGATAATATTGACATTTAAACTATGTTTGGAATAAAATTGAAGAATTGAGCTTAGTTGGACCTTAATCCACTTAATTTCAGAGGAATCTTATAAGAATTGGAGTTAAGACTTTTCAGGTCCTGGTGACTTAATTCTTTGAGTCCATAAGACTATGTTCACATGTCATCTTGAGTAGTCTAAGTAGAATATTAAACAACACACACATGATTCTTCTAGACCATGGCTTATCTTGGACAAGCACTCTACACGTAGCTCTTCATGGAGGAGGCAGCGAGGTAGTAAAATCTTTTGGCTTGTAGTAGCATACGAGGGTAGTACATCTAGGAGGAACCTCTCGTCCTCCTCTAGGGATGGAAGTGTGTCTCATCTTGGTCTAGTCGTGAAGAGTTCTAACGATAGGATGTTGTGGGGTTGTAATATGCTTCAAAAGAGGGATAGTCTACTAGCTCAAGAGGAAAAACTCCTTATGTACATGCTTCATCTTGTATATATTTTAAAAAAGAAGAAGAAAAAATGCAGAATCTCCAAAGTGGATAGGTTTGATTGAAAAGTAAAATGCCTACCAGAGTGCATATACAAGTGAAAAAAATAATAAGAGCTTCAAAGTTAAATTCTTGTAAGATTGCAACGGATGACTTGGCTACACTGGTCATGCATCCAACGATAGGTAGCTACACTGATTATCGTCCATTCTTTTCTCCATCTTCTCTTGTTAAGATGGTTGTACTTGAACTTAGAAGGGAATATCCCCGCTCCTCAAGGAAAGAGTTTCTAGACCGGGGGATTAGAGTTACCTTGTTGAGAGAGGTTGTTTCTTTGCTACTTTTGAGATGGGGAACTATATTTCACTTACACCGGACAAGTAAAGATTCATAGTCATAAGAATTTGTGTATGTAGACTTGTTCTGACTTGATTGTTGAGGCGACCTTAATATGAGTCTTGTGGAACTTGAAGGTTGTTAGGTTTTAAATCCATTTCCCAATAAGATTCCGCCACATTAATAATCCAAAGGTCTGATAGAGCTCCATGCTACAATTTTATGAAGATAAGTTTAATACTCGATATTGTCCTAGTTTCTTTATTTTTCCTTTCTTTTTCTATTATTCACTTATTCTTTCAAATAAGTGTTTTCTAAGGGACTAGCAAAGGTAAAGCATAGGGGGGTTATGAATATGCATTTCATCATAAAATCCCTTATAAAACACATGTATATAGTACTAACTCCATATTCTTACTTACTTGCATCTGTGTGTAAATATTGTACATTTATTATTATTTTCACCTAAAATAAATAAATAAAGGGAAAAAAGAAAGAGAGAGAGAGAGAGAGATTGTACATATGTAATAGATAAAGGCGGATCCGAACCTCGAGAGAAGGTCAAGACTTGACCTGATCGACCAGGAATAAAGCAGGGGAGATAGGGTCTTCAATCAGAAAATCCAAAAAAATGTTTTGTAAATACTTCTCATTTATTCTTTATATATTTGTATAAAACTTACCCTATTATTTGTAAATAAATTGACCTCAAACTAAAGAATTTTCAAAACATAAGTTGTAAATAAAAATGTTTCCTAAATAATAAAAATGTTTGCAAAAATAAAATCATGAACAGAATAAAAGTAACTACATACAGAAAAAACCATAAATTGATAATTGAAAGACCAATTACGGCTCCATATGAACTCAAATCGAACCAAACTCACTTCTATTGTATTCTAAATTAAATTATCTTTAAAGTGGTTTGGTTTCATAATTTTTGGAGTTATTGTTTGAAAGACAGTTTTCAGGGGTGGTTTGTGTATTTTTACTATTTATTTGTACATATTGTATTTGTAAATAATTGTAAATATTTTTAATATTTATATAAAATAAAAATAAAAGTAAAAATTAAAAATTAAAAACAAAAAATAAAATAATTTCCTATTTAACTATGTATATAATGTACCACGTGTATATAGTATATGTATATAGTTAAATCCCTTAAATAACCTTCACAAACAATATATAAATTAACATTTATTATTTAATTTAATAAAGCAATGAAAATAAAAAAATATTATGTAAATAATTTCCTTTCTTATCTTTATCTCATTTCAAATTTTTTTCATATTTCTTATCTTCATTCAAATTTTTGAAATTCAAACTCCATTCTTTTATCTATTAATATGACTCCTCCTCCCTCATTTCGATTTGATCAATCATTGGTGAGAGGAGCCAATTCTCTAAGAGCCATCTTATCGTAGAAGGGTGCTTAGCCTCCGAGCCATCTGGTGACAGCGAGTTGACCTTCATCGAGACCATCACGGTGTTTTCCCACTCCTACAATAAGATCCACATTTTATTTTATTTTTAATCTAGTTTAATTTTAGTTTAATTTTCGCATCTTTAATTTCTTTGTCATTTTTTATTTCTAGATCTTAGTTAATCATTGTATTTAACATCCATCACAATTTTATCTGTCATCGATTTCGATTTCATTTTATATTCTTGATCTCTCCACACTCACATTCTACCTCATGCAATCTTCCAACTCCGATCGCGTACGGTGGTCGGAGATTCGGATCTATCCATCACCATTCATCGGATCCGCAACCCATTCACGTATCTATTTTATTTTTTTTCATTTTAAATAATTGAAATGAGTCGTCGTGCTCGCGTCCTCATTTGTTTATGTAGATTTAAAAAAATAATATATATATATATATATAGTTTTTTATACCATTTCTTTTGCAGGATAAAATAAAAAAATAACTAAATAAGTAAATAATATATAAAAATTTTTGACAACTTCTGTGGGTCAAGAAAATATAAAAATAATAAAAAATTTTGAGGTGGCATTGTGGCCACCCCTGCACCGCTTCACCTCCATCGCCCAGCCCTCCCACCAGTCCTCCACATTTATCGCTCTGCCTCGGCACCCGCGAGCTGCCACAGTTGCCTTCGACCATCTGCAGCCACATGTGGCTCGCCATCAATCGATTCTCGCCATTTGCCAGAACTCCAACTCTCCATACAAAGAAGCTCCACTACGCTTCCTCCGACCTGCAGCAACCCACGCCCCCGCGTTGAGGAGAAGACCTTCACCGCCTCCGCGAACCACCAACCATCCACCTCCTCCCGCAGCTTCACACAGCCAGATGTGACCAACCACCATGACCGCCCAAGCCAGACCACCGCACCATTATCCGCATGCAGTCCTCTGCCATAGGGCCAGCACCTCATCCACCTGTCCACCTGGACCATCGCACCGCTTGAAGAAGGTCATTGTCATCCGCGCCACAGCCACCAACGCCCACGCTTGATTAGAGAAGGAAGGGAGGGGTGTCTCCTCCTTTGGGCTTGAGAACGAAGGAACAAAGAAGACCCCCCAAATTGAAACCCTATTATTAATTTATTGGCGTAAAATTTCATTTCATCCCCAGTCATTTCAACAATCGCAAATCCACCTCCACTTCCAGTCTGTCACGTGCAGTGCACGTGTTACTTGGGTAAATTGCACTTTTCTTTCTTGTTTTTATTTATTGTTACATTTTAATTCCAGAACATTAAATATTTACAATTTAGTTCCTGCTATCTAGACTCATGTTTGCATGCTTTCTCATTGAAATAAATAGTATTTGTTCTAAATAAATTCCACAAAAATATTATCTCCAAAAAATACAAAAAGAAATAAATAAAAATATAAAAAATCCTTGTTATGTTTTTACAATTTAAAAAATAAATATATACATATATAAAGAAATTCTCTGTAGTTGTTTTTACAAAAAATGTATATAAATAAAAATAATAAAATCAGCGGTAGGCGTTGCCCTCCCCATCCGCAGGCGACGCCCGCCGCCCACTCCTGCCACCGCAAGCAACCGCGGCCTTCACCACCATCGCCATCCTTCAATAGGCTCCGACCGCAGATCACCTCCACCAACCTCCGGAGAACAGCCCCTCTGCCTAGAAGAACGCGTCCCCACAAAAGGAGTCCCACTATGAAATCGCATCTGTGGCCGTCGACTCGAAGCATCTGCCCACCAATCGTCGACCTATGCCTTTGACATACACTGTCACAATCTAGATCAACACCACTGAGCACAGTCACCAGCACCTGTCCGTCATTCTCCAGCCCACAAGCCCATCCGCCAGCCGTCGTATGCCTCCCTTGGAGAGGAAGAGAAGGGTCGACGCACCCCCCTTTCCTTGGCTAGAAGATCATGAAACAAAGTTCCCACGTGAACCGTAAAAAAATATTGTTTTTGGGAGGATAAATTTCACTTCATCCCCGGACGTTCAGATTATTATGCAAAAGCCCCTATCAGATGCAAGCACGTGTTACACATGTGTTCTTTAAGTAAATTGTGACTTTTTCCTCTAAAGTTTATTTTTGTTTTCTTTTAATACAAAAACATGAAATAATTGCTTTCTGGCCCTTGTTTTATAGACTTTAAATTTGCTTGTTATTTTCATTAAAATAAATACATTTGTTGGACAATAAATTTCACAAAAATCATGTTATTCTTCTGAGGTGTGTTTCATCATATGTTAATTTTCTTATTGCATTTTATTTTTATTTGCAACTATTTGAAAATAAAAGACTCTGCATTCTTCCCTATTCGAAATTAAAAAAATCATAAAAATTCAAATATTTGGTAAAAAATACCAGAAAATAATCCTGCATTTCTTGAACCTCAATGGTAAGGTCAGTCAAAACTGATCTAAACCACGTCATCTCTGCACTCCCTTGTGCCATATCCATGTATTCAGATTCCGCACTTAATCTAGCCACTACTGTCTGCTTTTTGCTTTTCCATGAGACAAGTGATCTCCCGACAAACACAAAAGTCCGAAGTAGGCTTTCTGTTACTGGGACAACCTGCATAGTCAACATCTGCGCAAGCTATCACCTCAAGAGATGCATCCTTGCTGAATATAAGACACAACGAGGTGAGTTCTTCAAATATCTCAATATAATATAGACAACATCCATATGCACCTTTCTAGGCAGCTCCATGAACTGGTTAATCTTTCTTACTACAAACATTATATCTGTCCTGGTGATAGTGGCATATAAATGCTTCCCAACCAGTTCTCTATATCTCCTGTATCTACCTCCTCAGTGCCATCATCATATAATCTCATACTCAAATCCATCAGAGTAGTAGCAGGCTTGCATCCTGTCATACCTGTCTCGGAAAGAAGATCCATCACAAACATTCTCTAGGTCATCACCAGACCACGCTAGTTCCTGGCGAACTCCAACCCCAGAAAGTAACGAAGAGTATCAAGGTCCTTAGTCACAAATTTTTGACCTAATAAATCCTTGGCAGACTGAATACCTTTGTCATCATCCCCTGTAACAATAATGTCATCCACATAAACAAGGATAGCAACAACACCTCTCTGTGATCTCTGAACAAAAAGTGAGTGGTCTGTAGTAGACCGCACAAACCCCTGGTGCTCAATCAACTCTGATAGCTTCTGGTACCAAGCTCTCAGACTCTGCTTCAGACCATAAATTGCCTTGTGGAGCCTGCACACCTTATGGGACTCCCCCTCAGTAGTAAACAATGGTGGCTACTGCATATAAACTTCCTTCTAAAGATCCCCATAGAGAAAAGCATTCTTCACGTCAAGCTGGTACAAAGGCCAGTCCCGTGAAACTGCAACAGAAAGAAGAAGGGTTAGTGTCGAACGTCTGGCCACAGGAGAAAAGGTATCCTGATAATCCACCCCATAGGTTTGGGTGAATCCACATGCCATAAATCTTGCCTTGTAGCGATCCATACTACCATCTGCCCTTTGCTTGACAGTAAATATCCATTTGCAGCTTACAATAGAGGTACCTTATGGAGCAGAAACAATGCTCCACGTTCCACATGACCTAAATGCAGTGATCTCCTCTTCCATAGCAAGTCACCACCTACTATCCTGTAGCGCTTCCTGATATGTACGTGGGATAGTAACAATAGATAGTCCCACTACAAATTTCTTGTACTCCTCAAAAAGATGATCCAAAGAAACATGTGCAGTAAGAGGATATGTGGCACACTGGCACTGAGGATTCCTTAGGGCAATAGAAGCCTCTAGATCATCATTAATTATGTCTGTCCAAGTCAACTCAGCCTGTGTATCATGTAAAACTCCAGTGCCATCAGTAGAAACAATGATATCACGACATACATGAGACATGATGGATGATGTGGACGATGCGTGAGAAAAGGGGTGAGTAGAAGACCTGCGAGTGTAAACAAGGGGTAAGACCTTTGACTAGGTAGACAGAGATGGAGGCGGTGGAGGTGGTGAAGGTTGATGTGTAGCATGGGGTTCATATGGTGGAGGAGACGGAGGTAGAGGAACAACAACATTCTCCCCATAAGTAGTATTGGATAGCATTTCAGCTGCAGGAGAGAAATACATAATCGACTCAAAGAAAGTTACGTCAGCACTCACATAATATCTTCGACCTACAGAACCAAAACATTTGTACCCTTTTTAGGTATTAGAATAATCGACAAAAACACATTTGATAGCTCTAGGTGAGAGCTTGTCGTGAACAAAAGTGAAATTGTGGACAAAGGCCACGGACTCAAAGACTCTGGGAGTGAGAGAGAATAGTTCCTTCTCGAGAAACGCAATCAAGAAGGGAACCTTCTCTCCAAGCATTGTGGATGACATGAGATTTACCAGGTAACAAGCAGTGGGAACAACGTCCCCCCCCAAAAGAATGAGGAGTACGACTCTGGATCAGTAATGTTCGTGTGACATAAAGAAGGTGACGTTGTTTGCGTTCAGCCACACCATTCTGTTGAGAAGTGTAATTGTAAGAGGTTTGATGAACAATTCCAAGAGACTTGAGAAATTCAGATAAATGTAATGCAGAAAACTCCAAAGCACTATCCATACGAATCAATTTCGCATTAGCAGAGAATCTACTCTTGACTTCAATAAGAAATATCTTAATGATAATGTCAGCTTCAGACTTATGTTTTAAAAAAAACATCCACGGTAATCTAGAATAATCATCCACAGTGACCATATAAAAAAGATGTCCCTGATGATCAGGGACACGACTCGGACCCTAAATATCAAAATGGAATAAGTCAAAGGATTGAATACTGTGACGACTCGGACGACTCAAAAAAGAGGAGCGATGGTGCATCCCATGTTGATAGGCTTCACAATCTAGTCCAGTACTAGGAGATATTTATGATAGCACATGACACATCTATTGTAGTAGAAGGTGGCCAAATCGAAGATGCCACATAAAGAGGGAAACTGATCATGAAGGTAGAGTAGTGACGGAAGCATATGGTGGAACAACAAGCTTGTACAAACCTCTTTGCTCACGACCAAGACCAATCACACTGTCAGTTAGTATGTCCTGAAACACAAAAGAAGAGGGATCAAAGATGGCAGGGCAATGTAAATCTTTTGTGAGTTGGCTAATGGATAAAATATTCATCTGGAAATATGGTGCATATAAGACATTCTGAAGATGCATATAGGGAGGCTAGAATAATCTCCCCATGACCAATAACAGGCAGACGAATCCCATTAGCAATAACCACAGACCAGTCGGGTGAGATAGATCGGTATGTACTGAACTGTTGGACAAGCGAGCCCATGACGAGCCATTATGCAATAAATGTTATTGTGAATACCAATCCCTGATCTGAAATGAAGATAATTTGCATAATAGGTCCCTTAGTACAATTAGGGTTATGTACCATGGCTATCTTAATGATCATACAACTGTTGATTTAATTACTGAATCATGGAGGTTGGTGCTTGGATGAATATATAAAGAGTTAGATTGAGGACTCATCAAGCACTGTCAAATGATTGTTAAGAGATGTCTCCAGTCTAAGTAGGATATAGCAATCCTTTCTCATAAAGGCCGATATCTGACCAACCTCTTGATGCAGGTCCTCTGCATAAGAATAGAGATTCAGAGGTGTTAGATTGGTAAGGTCAAAGAGTTAACTTAACGAGATCGAGATAACCAAAGTCCTATGTCATATGTTGTCATGATATAGGCACGCATCCTATGATCGGAGAAAGATGTGTTACTATATGTCTGAATATGTACATATGGCAGACCAATAAGTTGATGACCTAACCAAGGTCTATACATCAGCGCCCTGGTGTGCATGTAAGGGCATATGAGTAATACGATCTCTCAAAGGGATCATACAGGTTCACTACTGAACTAGAAGACATGAGCTCACTCATGAGATATTGGGAAGAATCAAAGTCCGTGCACGGTCATCTTGCTTTGGAAGCTTGACTAAATTTGTATGTTTGATATATACTTTTGGGAAGTATATGATCAAGACCTGCGTATGATATATGCTTTTGGAAATTATATGATCAATACTGTACTTTGAGATAATACCATTGTTTCAAGTAACAATCAAGTTTGATGATTAAATCGGATTGATAATTGATTTAATGAGATTAAATGAATTATATCCAATTTAATACAATCTATTATGATAGATGTGTATTTCCCTTGGAAGAATTAATTATATGAATGTGATTCATGATAATTAATTAAATTTGAATGTGAATTGGAGGATCACATAAGTGACATCCATGGTCTCCCGTCAAGGTGAAGGGTTCCGTCGCCAGGGATTGTATGTAGGAGACGCATGTTCGAAGTGACAGTCCATGTATGCAAGCTCATCTGGATTGGGATCTTTGCTTCTCTAAACAGTAAGGATGTATACGTAGTGACCCCATCTCCGGTCCTCATATTATTGGGGCGATATTGGATTGCGTATAGAGAGTTCTAATCCTGTTGACGGTTGGTTTAATTAACAACGGGTCAACATCACCTTAGGGGTGGTGGACTCAGGTGTTAAAGACCGAATTAGGAAATGCAAGTTGGACTTGCAAGGTGGAATGTGTTCCCGCTTCTTTTTATTGAAGTCACAGGTTCTCAAATTATTGGGATGTGACAAAGATAAGGAAGAAGATCCCAGATCTTGCTGGAGATATAATGGTAAGTATATCTCTTACATTGAAAGTGATTAAGGGAATGAATTTTCATTATTGACAAGGCAAGGCAACTTTGATATAAAAGCTCTTAAATCAAAGTAAAATATGTGTATATAAAATATATACACATGCAAATTTCTTATTCCAGATAATCATTCATTAAACTCACTCAATACTATACTCAATAATAATCAGTATCATATCATGGATTGGATCCATGATCAAGATATTGTACTTGCAGTTGGACACATAATGCATGTGGTTGCAATGTGCAAGTTTCCTCATAATAATGAGGAATGACAATTAAAAAGACAATAGGACTACAACCCTAGGGTTTGTGTGTCTCCTATAGTCTTGATCTCATCGAATGTACTTTGGAAGTGACATGTCGATGATGATTGCAATTGTCAAATAATCATGATAAAATCTAAGAAGATGTTCTGGCATACATATGTGCTCTCGACATTTAATCATGAATGACATGGTTCTCTGCATTATGCAGAATGGTGGCTCTAAAGGAGAAGATGTATTCAAAATATTTGAGTACCTACATGAACCAATGATTCTAAGAGTTAAGATGTATGTAGATACGATGAGTGTCAACATTCTACTATCTATACTCTAGTCATTCATGAAGCTTCATAATATTCATATTGCTTGAATTAAATGAAGCATGTATAAATGTTGAAATACTCTTATATTGAAATCTTTTGAATTCAACATAAGAGATCCTTTGTCTTAAGCAATTATTGTTTATATATGAAAGGAGCGCAGTGGAAGCATGGTTCTGACCCAAGTTAGAAGGAAAACCAAGTAGAAAAATTAATGAATGGTTCATTAAGATTTCTAATACTGAAAGTTAAGCCTTATAAGATCAATAGGAGGATGAAGATCATTTAACAATGATCTAGCATCAAGACTTGGACATTTGTCTGTTGATTTGATCAAGAGACTAGCAAGAGATAAAACTTTAGAATGTCCGAAATTTCATATCTTACATACTTGTGAATATTGTATTCAAAGTAAAAATGTCCAATACATATTTCTCTAGGAATAGTGTTAGATGCTGAGGTATTCAAGATCTCATACATATTGATGTATGTGGATTATCTATATCGGAATAAACTTTATGGATATGTGATATCTATTAATGATTATCTGTGATATGAAATTTCTTCCCTTCACCATAGAAACCTTTGAAATGTTCAAAGATTTCACAATTTTAGTATAGAACAAAAGTTTGAAGGAAGATGAAAATGAATTTTATCTAATCTAAGTACTCAATACTTATTAGATGAATTCGTGGAATACCTTATGGAGATATGAATATCATTCCCATCTTACTCCTCATGATACACCTAAACTCAATAGAGTTGTAGGGAGATACAATTAGATCATGTGTGACATGATTTGGTCAATGATAAATATTAGCATAATTACCTCTCAATTTCCAAGTATATTGTTAGACTTGTGAGCCCTGGGCGAACCATTCTTACAATAAATGTTATTGTAATATTTAAAGTTTATCAATAAAAGTTATTGATGTTTCACTCCCTTTCTGAAATTATATGAATGAATGCACTATAAGGTCCCTCTGTACAATTAGGGTTATGTACCATGGCCAGCATGATGATCATATAGCTGTTGATTCATTAAATGAATCATAGAGGCTGGTGTTTGGATGAATATCTAAAGAGTTAGATAGAGGACTCATCAAGCACCGTCAAATGATTGTCAAGTGAAGATCTCCAGCCTGAGTAGGAGATGGCAATCCTTTCTCACATAGGCTGATATCTGACCGACCTCTTGATGCAGGTCCTCTGCATGGGAATAGTGATTCGGAGGTGTCAGATTAGTTAGGTCAATGGGTTGACCTAACGAGATCGAGATAATTTAAGTCCTATATTGAATGCTGTCACAACATAGGCACGCATCCTCTGACCGGAGACATATATATTGCTATATATCTAAGTATGTACATTTGGCAGACCAATAGGTTGATGACCTAACCAAGGTCTATACACCGGCGAGCTGGTGTGCATATAAGGGTATATGAGCAATATGATCTCTCAAAGGGATCATACAGGTTCACTTGTGAACCGGAAGACATGAGCTCACTCATGAGGTATTGGGACCGATCAAATTCCATGCATGGTCGTCGTGCTTTGGAAGCATGACATGAATTTGAAGGTATGATATATGCTTTGGGAAAGCATATGATCGATACCAAATCCCAATGACCAAGATTGAGAAACTTAATGATTAAACCCTGAAGAAGACAGTGTAAAAATGATCTTGATCTTCGGGTTGATCATGGGTCTTCCAGTATGCAGGATGTACAGGTATTGGGAATACCTGAAGGGTGATGTGATCATAAACGATTGTATATCCATGACGCTTCCATTCCGAGGGAGTGATGAAACAGGTCTGGATTTTAGTGACTCCTTTCAGTAGAGAAGCAATCCGATCTTAGTCCAAGTGTTGGACATTGATCTGAATGGGATTCAGATTCAATGAGAAGATTGGATTTGCGGCCTTGATTTAATCAAGCATCTGTGAGAGGTCCGTAAGATCTGGATTTGAGATGAGATCTCAACATCCAAGTCACTATACGTGGAATAATACAATCGCCCTATCCTTGTCTCCAAGTATCTGCGGAGAAAGCACATTATTCTTGAAAGGGTTCAAGAATAATTCTTTTGATGAAATATCCAAGCAAGGACTTGATGATTAAATGTGATTTAATTATCAAGCTTAAATATGAATATGATTCATATTGAGAAAATGATTATCCAAGATAATTAAATGAGATTTAATTATCAAGGATTAAGAGAATGTGGATAACACTATCCATGATATATGCATGTTATAAATATGATTTATAATATACATATATAAGAGAGAGAATTTATGTAAATAGCATTTGTTAATTAATAATGTGAATTGGATTCACATTTGTTAATTAATTGGAAATGCAATTTACTAACTAGTTTGGGTTGTGAATATGATTCACATTTTTTTCAATGGCAAGATTGAAATATTCACAAATTAATTTTGGAATTATTTTGATGGATATTTATTATAATTAATTGAGGAATAATATAATAAATAAAATGGAGAAAACAACCACCCTCATGGGTGGCGTCACCCATGAAGAGTTCATGGGTGACGCCCCCCCCCCCCTTTTTTAGGGGTTGGTTAACTCCACTTCATTTGTTATATTATCTCTTGATTAATCCTAGCCATTGATTTATCATGGACCAAGCATAGCCCTTGGATCCATGTGTCCCATGGATTGAGATCCATTGGATCCTAAACTAGTATGAAAGGAGGGCTAGGGTAGCCTCTCCAAGGTACATTATCTAGAGTTGTAAAAGACAACTTCTCTCTCTCTCTCTAATTTTCGTGTGAGGTCTCTCTCTCTATTTCCAAGTGGCCGTCCACTTTGATCATTGAAGAAGAGAGGATCTTGCTTCGCCTTCGACGCTTGGATCTTCATCAAGGATTGCGGGAAGGACGCGACTCATCATCGTGCCCGCAAGCGCATTCTCCGTGGGTCGGACTCAAGATAGGAGGATCTCTACTTTGGGATCTCGCGATTACAACCACGCTTCAAGAGGTATTTCTTGTACTTTGTGGTTTGATGAAACGATCCGAGAAGTGTTCTCGTGATCATGTGGTTTCATCATTATATTAAAAATTTTTAATTTCCGCTGCATCTAGCATCTAGTACGACTAGTTGCTCCGATCGTATTCGATACGATCAACACGCTTCCGTGATGCGCTTGAGGATTCTCAATATCCTTCAAGTGGTATCAGAGCCAGGTTGAATAAGGTTTTGGATGTGATCCATGAACCTTAGACGATTTGGTTCTTGAAAGGGTTGCGAAAATTTTACTGCATTTCAATTTTCGCACCTCTGTCTAATTGATTTTTTCCGTACTGTTTAAAATGTTTAAACACGAAATTTTCAATTGGATTTTGTTCCCCATTAAACAAGGAAACCATAGGACTTGAGTTTACTAAATTTGGACTTTATTTGCTCAAGATATGGCTTTTTGAATATGACTATATTCACTGTTGCGGGAACTGCGGATTTGAACGTAATTAATGAGATGATTACGGTTTTAATCCACCTTGAAATGCGTGAATTATCACTTGGGTTCTCTAATAAATCAAATAGGCAATCTTTGAAAACTGAGTTTGCAATTTTTGGATTTATATTGATCAAGATAAGTTAATTTTAGTGATTGGGGGTCACTGCTGGAAATTAACAATTTTGATCTTGAACCTTGTGATATGTCATTCAATAATCTTGATGAAAATTAATTGTTAATTTTCTGGAATAATTAGTGATAAATATTGTGAAATATTTAAAGAAATAATTATTTCATTGAATGACACTTGCCTAAACTACAATGATAAGATATTAGATCTTGATCATTGTTTCATCAACAAACATTGCTTTCATGAAAACCATAGTTTATCCTACAATAGTTGTAGGACAACTTTCACATGAAAAACCCTTCTTTTGCTTGAATAGGATTGGGGATTTGTCTAGCAAATCTCCTTATAATCAAAAATGTTTTGATTTGTACTATATGGTATAACTTTCGGTTGAAGAACCGATGAACATCTCAAAATACATGATGGTCTATCTAGTATTATCCTTTCCCGAGGCGGATGTGGTGCCTAGTCGGAGAGCATTGGGGTTGCGGGTTGCAACGTATGTGGTCCGTCCCACTCTCGTCGGTACTGGCCATGACAGCGGGTAGGGATTGTATAATACCGGAGACAGACAATATGTATTTTTCTAATTATTAAAATTCGAATAATACGTATTTTGAGATTATACCTACTATTCAAGTAAAAGACGTGTTTGTTGATGATTGGGCTAAATGATTAATTTAATATGATTAAATTAATCATACCTAATAAACACACTATTTTGAATAGATGTGTATTTCCCTTGGAAGAATTAATTATGTGAATATGATTCACAATAATTAATTATAAAATTTGAATATGAGGTGGAGGATCACATAAGTGACATCCATGGTCTCCCGTCAAGGCAAAGGATTTCGTCGCCAGTTGTTGTGTATGGGAGACGCCTGTCCGAAGTGACAGATCCTGTGCATGATTTAATTGGATCGGGTTCTTTGCTTCTCAAAAGAGTAAGGCCGTATACGTAGTGACCCCAATATCGGGTCCTCATATTATTGGGGCGATATTGAATTGCGTATAGCGAGTATTAAGCATGTTGACGGTTGGTTCAATTAACAACGGGTCAACATCACCTTAGGGGTGGTGGGCCCGGGTGTTAAAGACCGAATTGGGAAATGCAAGTTGGACTTGCAAGGCGGAATGTGTTCCCGCTTCTCTTATTCGAGTCACAGGTTCTCATATTATTGGGATGTGATGAGGATAGAGAGGAGATCCCAGATCTTGCTTGAGATATAGCGGTAAGTATATCTCTTACTTTGAAAGAAAAATAAGGGAATAATCTTTCAAAGTCGACATGGCAGGACAAATTTGATTTAAAATGCCTTAATCAAATTATTCTTAAAAATGAATATATATTTAATCTATATATTCTAATATAGTGCATTCTTAATTTCAGAAAATGAAGTCCATGAACCCACTTAGCAGGCTTCTAGAGGTCAACCAGTTGACCGGACCAAATTATTCGGATTGGATCCGAAATTTGGATCTTGTTCTCTGTGCAGAGCGCATCTCCTACGTGCTTAGCAAGGACAAGATAGCAGACCCTGTGACTGATGAAGATAAATCATATAATGAAAAATATGATGAAGATAATAATCTGGCAAGATGTTACATCCTTGGGTCATTGTCCAATGTGCTTCAGAAGCAACATGTGGAAATGAACCATTGCCAGGAAATTATGCTGAGTCTGAAAGAAATGTTCGGTGACATAAACCGCACACAACGTTATAATGTGATGAAAGAGCTTATTCGCTGCAAGATGCAGGAAGGGACCTTTGTCAGAGAACATGTACTCAAAATGTTTGGGTACCTCTCTGAGCTGGAAACCCTGGGAGCGTACTTGGACTCTGAAATGCAAGCTGATTTCATTCTCCTGTCGCTCCCTAAGTCTTTCAACAACTTTGTTGTGTCTTACCACATGAACAAAGGTGATTTCACAAACGCTGGGCTGTTGGCTGCTTTAAAGTCTGCAGAAGACGTCTTGAAGAAGGACGGCCCCTCTGCTAGTGCAATGGTTGCACAGGCGAGAGGAAAGCGCGGGCGGAAGCAAGGTTCTCAGAAGGGCCCAGCCTCGAAGAGAAAGAAGAAGAATCAAGGAGTTGGTTCATCTTCTAGTGCTTCCACACTGATGACATCGAAAAAGACCGATGTCTGTCACCACTGCAAGAAGCCGGGGCACTGGCGGCGTAACTGCCCTGATTACCTGAAGTCTACAGACAAAGGTAAAGCCCCAGCAGGTATGAAATCTACTTTCATCATTGAAACCAGCTTTCTCGTTGGACGAGAAGGAAGTTGGGTTATAGATTCTGGTGCTTCTGTTCATGTATGCAATTCATTGCATTTGTTTCAGGAAACTAGGAATCTGGAGTATGGGGAGATAGTTATCCAGATGGGATCTGATGCCAGTGTTGCAGCAGTCGCCATCGGGACTTGCAGACTGTCGTTATCTAGTGGTCGAGTCCTAGTACTTAAAGAGTGTCTTTATGTACCTGAGGTCAGGAGGAACTTGATATCTGTGTCTAA
This sequence comes from Ottelia alismoides, assembly GCA_037367405.1. Lineage (NCBI taxonomy): Eukaryota > Viridiplantae > Streptophyta > Magnoliopsida > Alismatales > Hydrocharitaceae > Ottelia > Ottelia alismoides. The sequence continues at coordinate 200,199 of JAZKJV010007552.1, read as the reverse complement.
GCTTGTTAGACATGGGTACTCTTTCCTGTTCTGTAATAAATTAGTCATTAATAAATATGATAAATTTGTTGCGGAAGGTGTTCTGACTTCTAGTGGACTCTATGAATTGTGCATTGATGAATGTGTCATAAATGTCACTACCACTAATAATAAAAACCCCAAGAGATCCAGGGAAAATGGAAATCATTCAAATATGATTTGGCATCAAAGGCTTGGTCATTTATCTGTTGATAGGATCAATAGATTGATAAAGGATGGACCTTTAGATTTTCTACAGGTTCAAACTTTACCTACCTGTGAACATTGTATTCGAGGTAAAATGACCAGGATGCCTTTCCGTAACAAGGTTACGAGATGCGAGGGTATTCTCGACCTAATACATACTGATGTATGTGGTCCCTTCAATACCGCGACTAGAAATGGATATCGATATTATTTGACGTTTATCGATGACCATTCGCGATATGGGTTTATCTTCCTGCTCCGTCATAAATCTGAAACCTTTGAAAAGTTCAAAGAGTTTAAGGCTTTGGTTGAGAACCAAGCCGACAGGAAGATTAAACGGATTCGATCTGACCGAGGTGGTGAGTACCTCTCAGATGAATTCAAGGAATACCTTAAAGAGAATGGAATTGTCTCCAATCTCACTCCTCCTGGAACTCCCCAACTTAATGGTGTTGCTGAAAGACGCAACAAGACCATCATGGACATGGTCCGTTCAATGATGAGTAAAGCACATTTACCTCTTAGTTTCTGGGGATATGCAGTAGAGACTGCAATATATATCCTAAACAAGATTCCTAGCAAGTCTATACCAAAGACTCCTCACGAGCTCTGGTATGGAACCAAACCTAGTGTCAATCACTTGAGGGTTTGGGGATGCTTGGTTCATGCAAAGAACGTGGACGCAAGTAAGCTAGAATCTCGCACTCGTGAGTGCTACTTCATTGGGTATGTTAAAGATGGAATTGGATACCAGCTTTATGACCCTGAGACCCAAAAGGTTTTTGTCTCTAGGGATGTGAAATTTCTGGAGGATGATTTCCTTAAAGGTCAAGACAAGAATGAAGTAGAGGAGCTCATTGAATCCCCTGAGGATTCTGAGATTCCTGAACCAGAAACTGAAGAAATAAATGAAGATGAAACACCCATACCTCTTCGAAGGAGTTCGAGGGTGGTTGCACCACCTGAAAGGTATGGATTCCATGTGTCAGGTGAGACTGACAGTGATCCTTCTTCATATGATGAAGCACTTGCGGATCATGACATGGATAGATGGATGCTAGCAATGAAGTCAGAGATTGACTCCATGCATAAGAATGGTGTATGGACCCTAGAGGATCCACCTAGAGGGGTAAAACCCATTGGGTGTAAATGGATCTTCAAGAGAAAGAGGGGACCTGATGGGAAAGTAGAGACTTTCAAGGCACGGCTCGTGGCCAAGGGCTACACACAGAGAGAAGGCATCGACTACGATGAGACATTCTCTCCTGTGGCCATGCTTAAGTCCATCAGGACACTGCTAGCTATAGCTGCATATCTTGACTACGACATCTGGCAGATGGACGTCAAGACAGCTTTCCTCAATGGATACCTCGAGGAGGATATCTATATGGAGCAGCCCCAGGGCTTCATAGCTGAGGACGGTAAAGTATGCAAGCTGAAGAAATCCATCTATGGGCTCAAACAAGCTTCTCGTAGCTGGAACATCAGATTTGACGAAACCATAAAGAGTTATGATTTTGTGCAAAACCCTGATGAACCTTGTGTGTACAAGAAGCTTAGTGGGAGCGCCATTGTGTTCATCATGCTTTATGTAGATGATATCCTTATCATTGGGAATGATACAGGAATGATGACCAGTGTGAAAATTTGGCTATCCCATACCTTCGAGATGAAAGATCTTGGAGAAGCCTCTTACATCTTAGGCCTGAAGTTGTTCAGAAACCGAGAAAAGAGAATATTGGGATTATCGCAACATGGATACATCAAGAAGATTCTTGAACGATTCCGTATGGATAGTTCGAAGAAAGGATTCCTCCCCTTAGGACATGGTATCCATCTGTCCAAAGGGATGGCTCCTCAAAGTGTTGAGGAAAAGAAGGCCATGGCTGGATGCCCTTATGCATCGGCCGTAGGAAGTTTGATGTATGCCATGATGTGTACTAGGCCAGACATCTGCCAAGCAGTGGGAGTGGTAAGTCGTTACCAATCCTGCTATGGAGAGAAACACTGGAATGCAGTAAAGAACATATTCAAATATCTAAGACGGACGCAAGATTACATCTTGGTCTATGGGGATGGTGATCTCCAAGTCTTGGGATATACAGATTCAGACTTCCAGTCAGATATTGATGATCGAAAGTCGACATCAGGGTTTGTATTCCTGTTGAACGGTGGTGCTGTGAGCTGGAGAAGCAAGAAGCAGGACACTACGGCGGATTCAACAACAGAAGCCGAATACATTGCCGCATCGGATGCTGCAAAGGAGGCGGTGTGGTTGCGCAAGTTCATCTTGGAACTTGGCGTAGTTTCCTCTGATACTCCCGTCCCGTTACTCTGCGATAACACTGGAGCCATTGCCCAAGCAAAGGAACCCAGGTGCCATCAGAAGAGCAAACACGTGGAAAGGAAATACCACATCATTCGGGAGATTCAAAAGCGTGGTGATATCATCATCACCAAGGTGGCCTCTGCCGACAACATTGCTGATCCTCTTACCAAACCTCTGACACAGAAGGTTTTTGACCAGCATGTGATGAGTATGGGTTTACGGATTGTACCTGAATGGTTCTGAGGGCTAGTGGGAGATTGTTAGACTTGTGAGCCCTGGGCGAACCATTCTTACAATAAATGTTATTGTAATATTTAAAGTTTATCAATAAAAGTTATTGATGTTTCACTCCCTTTCTGAAATTATATGAATGAATGCACTATAAGGTCCCTCTGTACAATTAGGGTTATGTACCATGGCCAGCATGATGATCATATAGCTGTTGATTCATTAAATGAATCATAGAGGCTGGTGTTTGGATGAATATCTAAAGAGTTAGATAGAGGACTCATCAAGCACCGTCAAATGATTGTCAAGTGAAGATCTCCAGCCTGAGTAGGAGATGGCAATCCTTTCTCACATAGGCTGATATCTGACCGACCTCTTGATGCAGGTCCTCTGCATGGGAATAGTGATTCGAAGGTGTCAGATTAGTTAGGTCAATGGGTTGACCTAACGAGATCGAGATAATTTAAGTCCTATATTGAATGCTGTCACAACATAGGCACGCATCCTCTGACCGGAGACAGATATATTGCTATATATCTAAGTATGTACATTTGGCAGACCAATAGGTTGATGACCTAACCAAGGTCTATACACCGGCGAGCTGGTGTGCATATAAGGGTATATGAGCAATATGATCTCTCAAAGGGATCATACAGGTTCACTTGTGAACCGGAAGACATGAGCTCACTCATGAGGTATTGGGACCGATCAAATTCCATGCATGGTCGTCGTACTTTGGAAGCATGACATGAATTTGAAGGTATGATATATGCTTTGGGAAAGCATATGATCGATACCAAATCCCAATGACCAAGATTGAGAAACTTAATGATTAAACCCTGAAGAAGACAGTGTAAAAATGATCTTGATCTTCGGGTTGATCATGGGTCTTCCAGTATGCAGGATGTACAGGTATTGGGAATACCTGAAGGGTGATGTGATCATAAACGATTGTATATCCATGACGCTTCCATTCCGAGGGAGTGATGAAACAGGTCTGGATTTTAGTGACTCCTTTCAGTAGAGAAGCAATCCGATCTTAGTCCAAGTGTTGGACATTGATCTGAATGGGATTCAGATTCAATGAGAAGATTGGATTTGCGGCCTTGATTTAATCAAGCATCTGTGAGAGGTCCGTAAGATCTGGATTTGAGATGAGATCTCAACATCCAAGTCACTATACGTGGAATAATACAATCGCCCTATCCTTGTCTCCAAGTATCTGCGGAGAAAGCACATTATTCTTGAAAGGGTTCAAGAATAATTCTTTTGATGAAATATCCAAGCAAGGACTTGATGATTAAATGTGATTTAATTATCAAGCTTAAATATGAATATGATTCATATTGAGAAAATGATTATCCAAGATAATTAAATGAGATTTAATTATCAAGGATTAAGAGAATGTGGATAACACTATCCATGATATATGCATGTTATAAATATGATTTATAATATACATATATAAGAGAGAGAATTTATGTAAATAGCATTTGTTAATTAATAATGTGAATTGGATTCACATTTGTTAATTAATTGGAAATGCAATTTACTAACTAGTTTGGGTTGTGAATATGATTCACATTTTTTTCAATGGCAAGATTGAAATATTCACAAATTAATTTTGGAATTATTTTGATGGATATTTATTATAATTAATTGAGGAATAATATAATAAATAAAATGGAGAAAACAACCACCCTCATGGGTGGCGTCACCCATGAAGAGTTCATGGGTGACGCCCCCCCCCCTTTTTTAGGGGTTGGTTAACTCCACTTCATTTGTTATATTATCTCTTGATTAATCCTAGCCATTGATTTATCATGGACCAAGCATAGCCCTTGGATCCATGTGTCCCATGGATTGAGATCCATTGGATCCTAAACTAGTATAAAAGGAGGGCTAGGGTAGCCTCTCCAAGGTACATTATCTAGAGTTGTAAAAGACAACTTCTCTCTCTCTCTCTAATTTTCGTGTGAGGTCTCTCTCTCTATTTCCAAGTGGCCGTCCACTTTGATCATTGAAGAAGAGAGGATCTTGCTTCGCCTTCGACGCTTGGATCTTCATCAAGGATTGCGGGAAGGACGCGACTCATCATCGTGCTCGCAAGCGCATTCTCCGTGGGTCGGACTCAAGATAGGAGGATCTCTACTTTGGGATCTCGCGATTACAACCACGCTTCAAGAGGTATTTCTTGTACTTTGTGGTTTGATGAAACGATCCGAGAAGTGTTCTCGTGATCATGTGGTTTCATCATTATATTAAAAATTTTTAATTTCCGCTGCATCTAGCATCTAGTACGACTAGTTGCTCCGATCGTATTCGATACGATCAACACGCTTCCGTGATGCGCTTGAGGATTCTCAATATCCTTCATATATATGTAGTAGAGACTACAATATATATATATATATATCCTTAATAAGGGTCCACGCAAGTAAGATGGAATCTAGCACCAGAGAGTGCTACTTCATTAGGAAAATAAAGGATGGTATTGGATACCTAATTTATGACCTTGAGATTCTTAAAAGATCTCATCTCTGAGAATGTGATTCTTAAAGGATGAGACTCTTATGAATCAAGATGAAAAAAAAGTGAAGGATCTCATTTAATCTTGAGAAATAATGAGGCTCTTAAAATCAGAAAGTAAAAGAACAATTAAAGATGAAACACTCATACTTCTTCAAATGAGTTTGATATGTATTCCATGCGACTGTTAAATCTGACAATGATCTGGATACATGTGATGAAGCTTATAAGGATCATGACATGGAGGCAATAAAGTCTAATGTAGACTTCATATACAAATGTTGTATATGGATCCTCGAGGATCCGCCTATATGGATAAGACCCGTTAAGGTGTAAATGGATCTTCAAGAGATAGAGAGAACCTGATGAGAAGGTAGAGACCTTCAAAGCACGATTCATATCCTCAAGATACACACTGAAGAGAAGAAATCGCTTGCGATGAGACATGCTCTTCATTGACCTTGCTTACACCCATCAGAATATTGCTAACTATAGCTCCACAACTTGACTTTGACATCTTTAAGATGGAATTCAAGATTGCAATCCTCAATGAATATCTCACCGAGGACATTTATATGAAGTAGCCCCAGGGCTTCATAGTTGAGGAAAGCAAGTTGTGTAAGCTGAATAACTCCATCTGTGTACTCAAATAAGCTTCTTGTAGTTTGAACATCATATTTGATGAAATCATAAATTTTATGATAGATTCTTGATGAACCGTGTGAAGCTTAGTGGGAGTCCCACTGTGTTCATCGTGCTAAATGTAGATGATAACCTGACCATTTGGAATGATATAAGGATAATATTAAGTTTTTTATAATCTATTTATTCCATACCTTGAGATATTATCTCAAGGATACCTCTTAGATCTTTGTTTTGAAGGTGTTCAGAAGCAAAGAGAAGAGGGTATTGGGACAGTTACATTAGTGGTATGCCTTGGACATTTCCATTTTCTGGAAAAATTCCAAGAAAAGCTTCCTTTCCTTAAGATATGGTACTGACCTATCTAAAGGGATAGCATCTCAAGAAGTTGAGGAAGTGAATGCCAGAACTACTTGCCCTTGAGCATCATTTACGAGAAGCCGAGTGTATGCTAGATGTGTACAAAAGTTAGATGTCTGCCATGCAGTAGGAGTAGTAAATTGTTATTAATCCTTCTATGGAAATAAAATACTTGATTGCAGTAATAACAATATCTTCAAAGATGACAAGACTTTCAAGATAGTGATCTCTAAGTCTTATCTTCAAGTAATTAAGACTTTATAGATAGTGATCTAAAAGGTCTTAACTGCATATTCCTTAGGAGATAGAAATCTCCCGGAATAAGGGTATTCTGATAAGGATTATGGAAATACTTGTTATAATAATTATTAAGCTATAGTGTCAATGACATTATAACTGAAAAAATTGAGTATTGCTTGCATAAGATGCAATATTTGCATTGGATGTGAGCACTGTTACTGGGGATATGCAAGTGTCGTAAAAGGACTTGGCATAGTCTCTCGAGACTAGAGTGACTGATCAACTTACCTAGCTATTTTTCAAAATAGCCTATGATTGTGACTTGAGTGCGGGTTTAAAATAATTAGCCCATTAATGGCTCTTTGGGATAGCTGGAGATTGGTGGACAAGCGAGCCCACGACGAGCCATTATGCAATAAATGTTATTGCGGATATCATTCCCGGATCTGAAAATGAAGAATGGTTAATTTACATAATAGGTCCCTTGGTACAATTAGGGTTATGTACATGGTCATCTTAATGATCATACAGCTATTGATTCAATTATTGAATTATGGAGGCTGGTGCTTGGATGAATATCTAAAGAGTTAGATTGAGGACTCATCAAGCACCGTCAAATGATTGTTAAGAGATGATCTCCAGCCTGGGTAGGAGATGGCAATTCTTTCTCATAAAGGCTGATATCTGACCAAACTCTTGATGCAGGTTCTCTGCATTGGAATAGATATTCGAAGGTGGTTAGATTAGTTAGGTCAAAGAGTTGACTAAACGAGATCGAGATAACCAAAGTCTTATGTCGTATGCTGTCACGATATAGGCACGCATCCTCTGATCAGAGACAGATGTGTTACTATATGTCTGAGTATGTACATTTGGCAGACCAATAAGTTGATGACCTAACCAAGGTCTATACACCAACGTGCTGGTGTGCATGCAAGGGCATATGAGTAATACGATCTCTCAAAGGGATCATACAAGTTCATTACTAAACCGGAAGACATGAGCTCACTCGTGAGATATTGGGAAGAATCAACTTCCGTGTATGGTTGTCTCGCTTTGGAAACTTGATTGAATTTGTAGGTTTGATATATACTTTTGGAAAGTATATAATCAAGACCTAGGTATGATATATGCTTTTGTAAAGTATACGATCGATACCAACTCCCAATGATCGAATGAGAAAACTTAATGATAAAACTCTGAAGGAGATAGTCTAAAAGAGATCTAAAACTTCGGGTTTATTCTGGGTCTTCCAGTATGCAGGATGTACAGGTATTGGGAATACCTGAGGGTGATGTGATCATAAACGATTGTTCAACCATGATGCTTCCATTCCGAGGGAGTGATGAAACAGGTCTAGATTTTAGTGACTCCTCTCATAGAGGTGATCTAATCTTAGTCCAAATGTTGGACATTGATCTGAATGTGATTCAGATGCAATGAGAAAATTAGATCTGCGACACTGATTTAATTAAACATTTATGGGTGGTCCGCAAGATTTGGATTTGAGATTTGATCTCAATATCCAAGTCACTGTACGTGGAACAATACAATTGCCCAGTCTTATCTCCAAGTATCCGTGGAGAAAGCACATTATCCTTGAAAGAGTTCGTGGATAATTTCATTATTGATATCTTTATCTGAGCATCGAGAAAATTTATATAAGGATAGTTATCTGATATAATTAAATGTGATTTAATTATCAAAGATGTGAATAATGTGAATGTAATTCATATTATTTGGGCACATGAGAAAAGAGATCCAAGATGGTTAAATGTGATTTAATTATCTTGGATATAAATAATGTGAATTACACTATCCATATTAATCATATATTATAAATGTGATTTATAATATATATATGAGAGAGTTATTTGTGATTTATATTTGTTGATTATTATTGATGTGAATTGGATTCACATTGGATAATTAATTGAAAATATAATTTACATTTTGTTTTGGAATGTGAATGTGATTCACATTTTTCAATGGCATGATTGCAATATTTCACAAGATAATTATGAACTGTTTTTGTGAAATAATTTACAACAATTGTTGTTGATATCATGAGATGGTGAGATCTCATGAGATAATGAGATCTCATGAGATAGTGAGATCTCATGAGAAGAGAAGTCATCCCCTAATTTTAAGGGATTTTGGTTAGTCTCCTCATTATCTCTGAGACTAGCCAATTGATTTGATTTGAAATTAATTGTGTTGATTTATCAATATAAATTCATTTAAACTAAATCATTTGTTGTTGTGTTTTTTACAACACATCATGGCCATTGAAAAAAACACAAATCAATCTCACCCATTGATTGTTTGATGTCCATGGATTGGGATCTATGGACTCCCAAACCCTATATAAGAAGAGGCATCCCTTGCTCTTCAAGACACACGATTAATGAATGCTCTCTCTCTCTATTTCTCCATACGCCAAGCTGCTCTCTCTCATAATGGTCGTCCACCATGGAGCCATTGAGAGAGTCTCCTGACGATTCCGAAAATGCCGTGTTAAAAAGTTGTTTTTAATCTTTGTGCATGAAAAATAAAATGTGTCGTTCGTTGTAGGCGACGATCGGAAATTGTCAAGAAATAACCACAAATAATAATCAATGTCAAACAAGTGGTTTTATGTTTATTTTACTTGGGCAAGTCCCAAGGTCGATCACAAGGAGGCAAAGGAACAATCTAGAGTTGTGTCTATCCAATTTCGTGTTCGGTTTTCGAGACGGTCTTTTTTTTGGAATTTTTCAATGCAATAAGGAATGCAAAATGCAAATTCGACCTATTTTAGGGACTAAAATGTAAAATTCGACCAAACAGTACCCGAAAAATACGAAACTTGGTCGTAATGATAATTATGACGAAATTAGTGTACTGTAATTTTTTTGGAATTTTCTGATGCAATATAAATTTTTTTATGAATTTTTAAATGCAAACAGAATGATTTTCAATATTTAATTATAATAAATATTAGACCTATTATTTTCAAGAGATAAAATTATCTAAGATCTATCACTAGGTGATTGACCTCAGAAAAATCCTAACCCTCAAAAATGTGAGATCTAATACCTATTAAAAATTAAATAGTGAAATGTGCAAAATGATTTATACAGGGCAAATGATGCTTGCAAAATGCAATTCTTTTTGGGCACAATGTCAAGCACAATAATCTCTACACTATGTGATTTTTCGGGGATTTTTATAGTTATGGTTAATCAACTATGAATTTCAGAGCATAAGATGGGCAAAATATACCAATTTCCACAAAATAATTATGTATTAATTAACCGTCAATCACAAAAATGTCCACAATATGTCAAGATGTAGAGAATTATGTGAGGAACATCGTGCATTTTTTTAATAAATAAAATGATGGCTAGATGAGGTTCAAAAACTAAGGGGAATACAGGGGTATGAACGCAAATATAATAAATAAAATAAAGAAATATGCAGTAGGGGGCCTAAGTGCAATTACCGAGATTATGGGGGCGATAGTGCAAATTACCCAGAGGGGCACGTGCGCAGCACGTGCCCTCTGGAGACGGGGGCTTGGTGGCAATATGGAGAAGCAGTAGGGGGTTCTTCGCAATTTACCCCGCGGGGCACGTGCGGGGCACGTGACCCAGGGGCTGATGAGTTGGCGTTCCCCACGCACGTGCCTCGCACGTGCTGGGGCCTCGAGCCTCATGCTCGGTGGCTGGCGACAGTGTGTAGGTGGAGGCTGTCGCGGCGGAGGCTTGCAGCTCCGGTGGCGTAGCGAAGCGGTGAGGATGGCTCGGCCACAAGGGGTGCTGACGGAGGAGTTGGCTGCTGGAGGGGGCTCCGGTGCTGAGGAGGAGGGCCAGGTGTCACGGCCTGGCGAGGCCTCGGCGGGAGTCGCGGAGGGCCCTCCGAAGCTGCTGTGGCGGTCGAGAGGCGGAGACGATGCGTCGGCGGCCGTTGTAGCATCGTGGAAGATGAAGTCGGGGCGGCCGAGCCTCTGGCTGGCGGTGGAGAATGGCGGCGAGGACCTCTGGTGCTGTTGGTGGCGTGATGAAGAAGGCCCTGCCTGTGGTGGTCGTCGATGAAGGCGCGGAGACGGCTGAAGTCGATGATGTTGTGGACGCAGGTGGTGGCGCACGTCGGAGAAGACGATTGTTGAAGGCGGAGAAGTAGCGAAGGGGGATGGCGGAGTCGTAGGTGTCGTGGGTTCTACGGCGAAGGATCGGAGCAAGAGCAGCAGGCTCTAGGTCATTCTGCGATGAGGCCTGGAGCCTCGGATCTCGCCGCGATGGCGGCTCGCCGACGCTGTCACCGCCGTGAGGTGGGCCAAGGGGTATTCGGCGGATAGCGATGACGAAGGGGGTAGCGGGTTTTAAATAGGAAACGAGGAAGAGGTCGGCTATGGAGGGTGGTTGCGTGGTCATCGGAGGGGGTTGGCGAGATTTGGGGGTTAACGGCGGCGCGGGATATGCGGAGGCGAGAGAAGTGGTTGGCGACGGCGAAGTTCTCGGGGAGGGCCGTTGGGAGGTAGACGAAGGACGGGGGCCATCCGATCGGCCGAGATCGGACGGCCCTGGTGATGGCACGTAGCAGGTTGAGAGGAGTGCGGGGGCACGTGCGGAGCACGTGCCTGGGAGGCATGTGCGACGCATGTGCGAGTTTTTTTAATAAAAATGAATTAAATAAAGCCCAAAAAACACTGACACGTGGCGGCCTCTGGGGCTGCTACGTGTCAGCACAAGAAAAATCAAAACTAAAATCTTTTGTAAAATCAAAAAGAAATAGCAAATGACCTCGGATCGAAAAAGTTCCTTCACAAAAAATGCTCGTCTCGATGAGATCTACAACTTTCATGAAGACATCAAAACCAAAATCGATCAAATGTAAAAAGTAAATTTTTGGGGTATCCTTTGTAAATAGAATACCTTGATTTTTGGGTTTTCTAATTTTTTTGTCATTTTTAAACAAGATAAAAAAAATCGGAAAAATATAGAGAAATCAAAGATGAATAAAGACATCTAAATGTATTTTTTGGATTTTTATTAATTAAGAAAATATATACATAAAATATAGGTCAGAAAACCGCTGAAATATACAATGTCCAAAAGAGGACCAAAACCCAACTTTCACATACGAGCTCTGATTCACTTGAACTTGCTCTTCTTTTGAAGGTAATTGAATGTGCATTAGGTCAAAAGTGAGTAGGGTCAAATCGGACACTGGATGGGGAAGATATGTGGCTTTTAGTCCGAGAATCCTGAATTTAGGGTTTGGGTTTTTGGTCCACTTACCTGGGTTACTTATTTTTTGTATTTTTTATTTATTCTTGTTAGTGATATGTACACAGTGGAGGTGGTTTTGTTTAATTCGGAGTTAGCATGGAGGAGTTAAAAATGGGGGAAGTTAGGCTATTTACAGGTCAACTTTGGCTTGATTTTTGGCTTCTTATTTTGTGCAGAAATTATGGATAAAATGTCATTCTTATGAAAACATGCATGAATGCTAATTATGCAGAATAGATGCAGATATGCTGTTGATTTTTAGCGAATTGAGCTTAATAAATGAGATTTAGAGTGACGAATCCGAGATTCATCATCTCCATCACTGCAGCATCGTCGTTATGCTGACGGAGTATTTGCTCGTAGAATCTGTATCTCCTTTGGTGCACCTTGCTCGTGAAGAAGACGTCGGATCTTGTGTGACGAGATCAGGAGATTCATCGTTTGGATCATCAACATGAATTGCGAGAGGGACGCATCTCATCAACGCGCTCGCAAGTGTTTCCTCCATTGGTTCAGACTTGAGACACGAGGTCTCTTAGTTTAGAGACTTGATCGCAACCACCCTTCAAGAGGTAACCTTACTATCTATTGTGGTTTAGATGAAACGATCCGAGAAATGTTCTTGGATCATGTGGTTTCATCACATTATAATTTTTTTAAAATTTCGCTGCCTGGAGCAACTAATGCGAGTAGTCGCTTCCAATTACATTCGATGCGATCCTCATGATCCCGTAATGTGCTTGAGGATTTCCCCATATCCTCATGAATTGCATCTGATCTCCACACATATGATGTGACGCTCCAGAATCCATAATCCGGACAGTTAAGTCTAAACTTCTACAACTTGTAAAAATAGAATGAATACCTGACGAGCTAGATGATGCTCTAGTTGTAGCTGCAACATCAGTGTCATTGGGAGTCGGAGTCATAGGAGTGGTCATCATATCTCTCAATCTTGATACACTATCAATGAACCGTGGATCCAGATTGGGCATGCTAGGATGCTTAATCTGCTCAGCAACACATGCAGATGCTGGATAACCATGCTTCTGATAGCATGTGTCCTCAGAGTGACCTAGATGATGGCAATGGGAACAAGGACCACGTTGTTGGTTGGTTAACAATATCATTAGCAATCTCCATGTTAAGTGTCCCAAAGAGCCAGATACGAGCGTAGGCATCATCTTTCTTCCATGAGGCATTTGCCCCAGTCTTATCTGCTGGCTCCGAATCGGTCAGAATATGCTCCTTATTATGGCATTGCATTGTGGTACGAAACTGTATGGACCATAACTCATTGTCGGTTCCGTCCATCTTCACGATAGGTACCGGACCTTTGAAAACACCGGAAGAGGAGAAAACATCACCCTTGTTTTCCGGCATCATACCAAGAAGCCATGATGCGAAACTAGTGAAGATTATCTTAGGATATGAAACAATCATCTATAAAAACATAGGAGGGATTAGTTGTATATGCAGATTCATACAACCATCCATTGGTTTGCGTGTGAGTTTGAGTGCCACTCAAAATGAGATAGGTTAATCGATAGTACCCTCCAACAGTAGTGTTGGAATGGGTCGATCACAGATAGGCATTGAACTGTGGCTTGCAGAACACAGGAGTCACGAGGTGGCGGCTTGGATACGTGATGGGGGCTCACAACCACGCTAAGGCACCACCTGGGAATGCGCTGGCGGTGCCAGATGATGTGGAGGCGGCGCTAGGTCTGCACCCAAAGATGAGTCGGCGACGCACAACTGATCTAGCGGCTACGATGCAATGCCTGGAGGCGTGAGCACTAAACGAGGATCGCAGGGATGCCTGGAGGCATGGGTGAGCGTGCGCAGGAACCCCGTGAGGCGCTGGTGCAGCAGGCGGTGTGTGCTGGTGATGACACCAGGAGGGGGGGTAGGGTTAGGGCTTCGGGTGGGATATGGGAACCTCGGTTTAGGACCGTTTCTCTGATACCATGTTGGGAGAAAAATAGAACATAACATTAGAATAGATCGAAGGCTCTCTTATATAGGAGAAAAGCCCTTTGGTTAATTACATGATAAGTATTGAGAGAAAACAAAATATATAAAATAGACAAAGAGATATATCTATCTCAGTAAAATAAAAATATAAAAATTCCACAAAAAACATGATAGTTAGCATTTGAGATTCTCTTTTCTTTTAATTGATTTTTTTCGATTATTTGAATAACCCTCGGGAATTGTAGCCTTCCTGAGTTCTATCATGTTCTCTATACATGTAAATTAAATAGCAAAACCTACTCACATTATTTTCTGTAATTAGTTTCAACTTAAGAATAAAAAATAATTTTTTTGTTTGAGCCAGGAATTTTGGGGATCACACCAACAACTTTATACAAATAATAGTCACTCCTTGAAACTCTCGCTCAACACATGTCGATAAAAATTATATTCACTGTAATGTAGGTTAAAAGAGCATCAATGCTTGTACTCAAATCAAGGATATAGACAGTTTCATGAGGGCACATTTTGGTGGTGTATTGGAAAGTATGATCGATTTCCAAGTAATCTAGTCTTATCTTAATGGGACTTTTATATGTGGACATGGGAGAGTTGTATTACAGATGGATATGTTTGGATGCACGATCATGAACAAAAGTTATGCTTGAAGTAGTGTATGCAGTTGATCTAACTAAGCAGTCCATTAAGTTAAAATAGATGTGGCGAGCTTCCCGACTTAGAGCATCCTTTATGAATACAAAAGTCAAGATCTAATTATTATCATTGATTGTTTTAGATTATTGGACGAGAATTCCTTTGATTGATCCAATCAAGTAAATATAACTCTTCTTTAGTATCATATAAAGTGGTGAGATACGCTAGTGCATGGAGTTGTTAATTTAATGATGCATACATGATTCCTAAATGAGTTAGCTAAATAATCACGGGTGATAGTAAATAGTTAACCCAACTAATAGGAGTATAACCTAACTGAGGGTGATGATTTAATAGGCATTAAGTTTCCAAAGAGGAGAATCGATCTAAATACAATTTAGGAGACACTGAGTGGAATGCGAGTACTGATGATTGCTAGATCTGCCTCTTTAATAGTAAGGAATTGACGTAGTACGAGAGGCAAATATGGTTCACGCAAATACCATACCTTCAAATATGCAGACATGATTTTACTTGGTAAGCGTACCGAGGTCGAACACAGGGACATAAGTCTCTTCGTCAATTTATCAAATTTTGTCCATTTAATTTATGTGTGATTATTTTCAAGTCTTTATGTCTTCAAACAAATGCACAATAAAATACATATAAAATAATGCGAACAAAATGAAGGAATATGATGCATGTAATTTTTAAGGATTTTTAGATGCAATTAAAAGATTATGCAAGAACATAATGCATGAATAATGTAATGCAAGACATTATGCACAAGATTAGTTACAAATATTCCCTATAGGATATAAAAGCAATGAGCATAAATTGATTTAATTCTAGAGTCAATTTGAGAATAAAAATCAAGAGCCAGCATCTATTAATGGCAATGAATTAAGATCAAGAGATAGTATATAACTTTAAAATTCATCATATTTCATTTAGTGTTATATCAAGAAGTTAAATATGCCATTAGATAGAGGGTGAAATAAGCAACAGAATGGCACTGAAATCATGCAATTTGGAATTAAAATGCTCAAGATATGACGTAAACAGAGCAAGGGCATAAATGTAATAAAAATGTGAGGAAATAAATGATAAATAATCACAACAGGTCCTTGAAGGGACCCATTTGCAATTTAGCAAAACTAGCAGGGGTCTAGAGTAATTTTTCCATTACGCCAAGGGGCCTTTTTGAATTTTTCGAAAGCTAGTTGGGCCCTCCTAGTAAAATATCTCGGTACGCACGTGAGGCATGCTCTTAGAGACCAAGTTGTAATATCAAAGAGTTGCAGGGGAATTGTACATATTTTCTTGCATTTGCATTGTACATATTTTCTTGCATTTGCATATGCATTCTTTTGGATAATATTGACATTTGAACTATGTATTGAATAAAATTGAAGAATGGAGCTTAGTTGGACCTTAATCCACTTAATTTCAGAAGAACCATATAAGAGTTGGAGTTATGACTTTTCAAGTCCTAGTGACTTAATTCTTTAGTCCATAAAACTATATTCACATGTCATCTTGAGTAGTCTAGTAGAATATTTAACAACACGCACATGATTCTTCTAGACCATGGCTTATCTTGGACAAGCACTATACACGTAGCTCTTCATGGAGGAGGTAGTGAGGAGGTAGAATCTTTTGGCTTGGAGTAGCATACGAGGGCAGTACATATAGGAGGAACCTCTCATCCTCCTATAGGTAGGGAAGTGCATCTCAACTTAGTCTAGTCGTGAAGAGGACTAACAACAGGATGTTGTGGGGTTGCAATAATGCTTCAAAAGAGGGGCAATCTACTAGCTCAAGAGGAAAACCTCCTTATGTACATGTTGTACCTTGTATATATTTTAAAAAAAGAAGAAGAAAAATTGCAGAATCTCCAAAAGTGGACAAGCCTGATTGAAAAGTAAAATGCATGTTGGAGAATATATACAAGTGAAAAATAGAGAATAAGAGCTTCAAAGTCAAATTTTTGTTAGCTTGTAGCGGATGACTTCGCTACATTGGTCATGTATCCATGGATAGGTAGCTACACTGGGTATCGTCCATTCTCTTCTCCATCCCCTCTTCTTGAGTTGGTTGTACTTTAACTTAGAAGGGAATATACCCCCCTCCTCGAGGAAAGAGTTACTAGATCGGGGGACTAGAGTTACCATGTTGAGCAAGGTTGTTTCTTTGCTATTTTTGAGATGGTGTGCTATATTTCACTTACATCGTGCAATTAAAGATTCAGTCATAAGAATTTGTGTATGTAGACTTGTTTTGACATGATTGTTGAGGAGACCAGAATAGGAGTCTTGTGGAACTTAGAGGTTGTTTAGTTTTTAATCCATTTCCCATTAAGGTTCCACCACATTAATAATCCAAAGTTCCTACAGATATCCATACTATAATTTTATGAAGAGAAGTTTAATACTCAAAATTGCCCTAATTTCTTTATTTTTTAGGACTACTATGATATGATCTTTGTGGTTCTCGAGGCATCGAGATCGGAAATCCTGATTGTCCACTTTCTGCTTTCTATGTCAGTCCCTTTGACTTCACTCTCTTCTTGACTTTCGCGTGGGTAGGTGTGTGAGATCACGGCTATGGCGGTATAAGCTTTAACTTTTCTTTTGTTCATTTATTCTTTCAAATAAGTGTTTGCTAAGGGACTAGCAAAGGTAAACCATAAGGGGTTGAGCGAGAGTTTCGAGGAGTGGTTTTTATTGATATAAATTTGTCGTTGCAATCTCCAAAATTCCTGACTCATACCAAAAAAATTATTTATTTTCCCTCTTAAGCCAATATAATTACAAAGAATAATGTAATCAAGAGAATCTTTTGTTATTTAATTAAGTTGTATAGCGAACATGATTGAACTCAGGGAGGTTACAATTCACGAGGTTTATTCAAATAATCGAAAAAATTAATTAAAAGAAAAAGGGAATCTCAAATTCTAACTACCTTGGTTTTTGTGAATTTTTAATCTTTTTATTTTTTTTCTATTTTTTATTTTTATGATTTTCAAATTTTTAATAATTTTAATTTTTTCATTTCGTATTTTTCAAAAGTATGATTTTTGAAACAAATTCATGCATAAAAGAAATGCAATTTTTTCTTTTTGGATTTTTCAAATATGAAAAAGATGCTAAAAAATGTCCAAATAAAATCTTTTTGTGTTTTTATGAATTTTTTACTTTTTTTGTGATTTTTTAGGACTTTTAAAATGAATAAAAACAAGGGAAAATGCAAATAGTGGGAACACACAATTATTTTGTAATTTAAAAATATGAAATAAAATCAAAAATTGTGATTTTTTAATTTAAAACTAGAGGAAATTATCTACAAACAGGAATTCAAATCACATTTTTCTGATTTTCTAAAATTCTACATGATTTTTTTAGTTTTTTAGTATTTTACATTTTTTGTATTTTATAAATAATTAATGCATGAAAATTGGATAGGAAATTAACAACACAAAAATAAAATTATTCTAACTTTTTTAGAATTTTTGAAACATTATTCAAATTTTTATGATTTTTCATAGTTCAAACAAGAAAAGAAATGATGTTTTTTATTTTTTTTGTAATAAAAATAAAAATAAAATGCAATGAAAATGTTATGCAATGAAGAAACAAGTGATATGAACTCAACCTGAATTTTTGAGAATTTATTGACGAACAAAAATATTTATTTCAATAATACGAAAATACAAATCAAAGTCTGGAAATACTGGAATAAAATGCAATTATTTAAAGTTCTTGAATGAGAAATTAACATGAAATAAAATGGATGGGGAAAACACAAATTACCTCGTATGAACGTGCAAAGCACATGTTGATTGTAGAGCATGTACTGTTTTGCAATTTCAAAAACTCCTAGGGGTTTGGATGTAATTAATCCATTTATTTATTTTCAATTCCCCTAGGTTTCTTCTTGGAGTCTTGTTGTCATGTTCCCTTCGTTTCCACACTCAAGAGGAAAGGGGGCGTGGTGGTGGTGGGGTGGTGGGAGGGGATGCATCATCGGCATCAATCTGGATGGCGACGGTGCACGTCAAAGGCGGATATCGACGATCGGTGGGTGGATGCGGTGTCACAGCAGAGCGAATGGTGGAGGAGGGCGACGCATGCCCTTGCGTGACCGACGGTGGTAGGGCTTGCTCAGAGGAAGGGCTCCTGTGCGCAGGCGGTAAGCTGTTTGCGGACGGTCGATGGTCGCTCGCAAGAGGAGGTGGCGATCGACGGTCCGCGAGAGGATTCACGCAGACGCGTGTCGGCACGACAGAGCTCTTAAGGATTAGCCCCAAATCGATGCAGCGATAGAGAGGGAGCTCCTTTGAGGAGGTGGGTGTTGCGCTAAGAGGTCGGCGATGGACTCTAGGTGGTGGTGCACATGTAGGCGGCCCCCGCAAAGGGCATTGGAGCAGGTGGAGGTCAGCGAGAGCGGAGGACGTCCTTCGTGCGTATATGGAGGTGGCCAAGGGTTCACGTCCAGGAGGGCTACACATGCCCTTCAGTGGAGGAGATGAGCGGAGGTCGGCTGTGAACGGAGAAGGAAGTACTGCCAGTGGGGTTTCGAGCAGCTCGCATGGGGTGGCTACAGTGCCACCCTAAATTTTTTTATTATTATTTTGTTTTGTCCTACATAAGGTGTCAAAAATTATATATATATATATTATTTTATCCTACAAAAAAATGTTAGAAAAAATCTATATATTTTTTAATTCTGCATAAACAAATGACGACGCGAGCACAACGCCTCAATTCTGATTATTCAAAATGCGAAAAATAAAATAGATGTGTGAACGAGATGTCGATCTGATGAATGGAGATGGATAGATTTGGATCTCCAGCCACCGTGGCGGGTGGTGGGAGGCCATGAGAGATAGAACGTGAACGTGGAGAGATTGATAAAATGAGATGAAAAATCAAGATCGATGGCGGATTGAATCGTGATGGTTAAAAAATGATTAACTACGATCTAAAAAAATAATGACGAAATTAAAAATGCAAAATTAAGCTAAGATTAATCTAAGTTAAGAACAAGAAAAAATGGATCTCACCGTGGGAGCGGAAAATACCGAAATCGCCTCAGCGAAGACCGACTTGCTGTCACAGGACGGCTCGGAAGCTAGGCACCCTTTTGCGACAAGATGACTCTCGTAGAGTAGGCTCCTCTCATCAAAGATTGATCAAATTGAAATGAGGGAGGATGAGCCATATTAATAAATAAAAGAATGGAATTTGTATTTCGAAATTTTGAATGAAGATAAGAGATAAGAAAAAAATGAAATCAGATAAAAATAAGAAAGGAAATTAGTGTTAAAATTGTTTTACATAATTAATTTTTTTATTTTTGTCACTTTTAAATTAAATAATAAATGTTATTTTTTAGTGGTTATTTAAGAAATTTAACTATATACTTATACTATACACATGGTACATTATATACATAGTTAAACAAGGAGACTAGTTTTATTTTTTAAATAAAAATTTTAATTTAAATTTTCATTTAAATTAATCATTAGAAAATATTTTCAATTATTTATAAATACAATACGTAGAAATAAATGGTAAAATTGTACAAACTACCCCCATAAACCATCTTTCAAACCGTAATTCCAAAAATTATGAAATCATAATCATTTTAAAGATAATTTAATTTAGGAAACAATGGAAGTGAGTTTCATTAAATTTGAGTTCATATGGAGCGGGAATTGGTATTTGAATTATCGCTTTATGGCTTTTTTCTGGATGTAGTTACTTTTATTATGTACATGATTTTATTTTGCAATTATTTTTATTATTTAGGGAACATTTTTATTTACAATTTTTTTAGATTATTTAATTTTAGGTTAATTTATGTACAAATAAAATAGTGTAAGTATACAAAGATGAACAGTAAATATTTACAACACATTTTTGAATTTTTCGATTAAGGACCCTATCTGCACCTACTTTATTCCTGGTCTATCCGGTCAAGTATTGACTTTCTCTCGGGGTTCGGTCAGCCTGTATCTATTAAATATATACAGTCTCTCTCTCTCTGTCTTTTATTTTCTTTATTTTTCCTTTCTTTACTTATTTATTTATTTTAGGTTAAAATAACAATATGTGTACGATATTTACATACATATGCAAGTTAGTAAGAATATGGAGTTAGTATTATATACATGTATTTAATAAGGGATTTTAAGTTAAAATAAATGAATACCGATGATGAAATGCTTATTCATCAAGGGCCTTTGTTTAATTTACCTAGCCCCTCGCATGTCTTGCATGCGAGGGCTAGGCTCGAGAGACATCCTTGGTCCAGGCCACGTGATGTCATCAGATGCTCCAGAGCTTTTCGTGCACTCGAGCCCGGAGGCTCAGGTGAAATATCAACCATCATATCCAGATGATCCAATGACTCGGATATGCGTAGGGGATGGGCAATGGATGGAGTGTTGCACGGAAATGTCCCTCTATCGTAGATACCCTTGGCTCACGATCCAAGGGCTAATGCTCCTTTCTTCTTTTGTCGTGAGCGGCGGCGAGGAGACCTGGCTTCAGCGATTCTCGAATCCCTTCGTCGGGCCCCTGCAGTTTCTAGGAAGGTCTTGCAAGCCTGCTGGAGGGTTGGCAGAGGAGGTGAGCTCGAGATCGAAGGCGAGGTCCAAGCTCCTATCATTGATTGATATAAAGATACATATGTTATTAACATAGATGAAGCGTGTGCTATGCGGGGTTTGTGAGTGAGATGGGATCCTGAAGGGGCATCAGGAATGGAGGCATGAAGCTTCCTCCTCCCGTGATGACAGAGGAGGTGAATCGGAGCAGGGAGGGTTTCTGGAGAAGGGAGAAGGTGGTGCAAGGATCAGTGATGGGTGGCAAAGCCTTGGAGATGGTTGAAGGTTGGAGTGATTGTGTGTGTAGGGGATATTAAATTAGAGAAAAGATGAGGGAACATGAATGGAGGAGAAACTTGATCGGAGATAACAATTGGTGGAGGAGTGGCCTATCCTAAGCATCAAAAGATGCTCGGGCCATCGCTCAACATGCCCGTCCTAAGCATGGGGCTCGACGGTGCACGGGGGCGGCCGCAACATGGCTAGAGGGCGATGGATCACACCAGGAGCAAGTGTTCATCGTCGCCTTGACAAGTCGCCCGCTGCTGTCGTCGGAGGGCGGAGGGAACTAGGTCGAAATCCCCTTGGTTGGTGGATGGGGGTAAACGGAGGAGGAGGCGAGGTTTTATAGGGAGGGTCTCTAATCGTTACATGCGAGGTTTCAACTCAACGGTTCTAGTGAGGGCGTGGAGTGATGGTGGGAGCGTTGATGAGGTATGCGAAGGAGGTAGAGGTAACGACTACGTGGAGGTGTTGTTATGGAGCGAGGAGGTGATTAGAGGAGAGGGATGAAAATGAAAGGGGAAAGTGGCTCACGTGTCATAACGTCTGGTAAGAGAGGAGGCTGGAGGTGGGTGATGAAGCGGGGACTTTTGTATTGTTCGATCCAACGGTCGGGTTGGGGGGTGTGAGCGTTGGACGAGGGTCTCAATTAGATCAGATGATCTAATTTAACAATCGGAGAGCAACGGGGGTGGACGGTGAGGATTGATCATGGATCAAATTGGGCGGTGGGAAGAGGCGTGATGACATGGAGGTTTTGAAGCCGCCAGATGGGGGTGATCACACTGTTGGGATGCAAGAGGGAGTGGGTGAATGAGATCAGATCTTAGGGGGTGATCTGATGGCTGGAAGTAAAGCGGGAATGGATGACATAGATTGAGGTGGGCTAAAGAGATCCAGCGGGCAGGAGAGGAGTCGGGTGGTGAGAGGAGGGAGCAGTCGCGTGGCAGCTCCAGAAAAATCAATAAATAGAAAAATAAAGAAAATCCAAAAGAAATAGTTAGAGGCAAACTTAGGAAAAATTCAAGACATGAAAGTTGTAGATCTCGATGAGATCTAGAAGTTTCGTGTTGGACTAGAAGTCAAAAGAGGTTATTTGTACAAAAGTGTATTTTTGGGTGTTTCTTTAGAGAAATAAAAACACTGCTCTTAGTCATTGAGATTTTTTTGTATTTTTTATTTCTTCTAAATGTCAAAACAATTATAGACAGTTAATTGGCTTAATTTTTAATCGGTATTTAATAAGATAGAAAAAAAGAAGAAAAGTTAGTAATTAAATACAATATATTTAGTGGTAATTATACACATAATCTATACAATATAACACGTGTTAAGAACAATAAATTATCAGTGATTTCTATTGAATTGTTTAAGCAAGGGATTGATAATTTGATTTTAACAAGATGGATTTGAGATTCATCAAGTACGCACATTAACTGTCTAAGGAGCCTAGAACTATAAGCATTAATATATATACGTAGTATGTGTAAGGATTTGGCTACAAGTAGGAATGTAGGGGACTTATCTAGATTGCATGAACTTCAAATGCATGCCTAGAGAGGCACCCCAACTTTATAGAGTCATAGAATCATATCGTGAGATCGTTAGGGGTCAAGACCGCAAACTTACCACAACATTGAGTGACAAATGAAATACATGGTGTGTTGAGATTTTAGTTAGGATGCATGTAACCCAACGCATGCCTATGGAAGTCCCTCAACCCTAAGATACCAAGTACCTTTGAGTCACAGCGCGAAACCCGAACACAAACTATCCATGATATTAAAGTTTGATAATGAAATAAACCTAGAAGACCAATTGTCTCAATTGTGCAAAACCATGATAAGGGATGGTTTGACTTAAAGAGTCAAGTATCAATCGTATGGGCAAATTATGGTAATTAACTAGGCACGTAATAATATAATACGAGATGCATGGTGACTTGATGTAGTCGTAAGTTATTTGAATCATTTGTGATTAATTGATAGATATGATCGGTATGCATGATCTTGTGCCCTGGCTTGTGTCGTATGCCATTGTAGGTCTTTACCAATGGGGAGTGGATTTTGGGTAGTTTTGCGGTGGCTTTTGCATGTATTATTGCTTTGCCTCAATGGGTGAGGTTAACCCACTGAGAGGATATAAAAATATCATATAATGAAAGATTAATAGCAATGTATCACATGTTAGAGTTAGTCCCGACGATATGATAATAACAATTAAATGAAAAAAATAATTACTGTAATTTTTTATTTCGTTTCATATTTTTAATTGTAAAATAATCTTGTGTGCTCATTCTTTGCATGTTCTCTTATTTTTATTCATTTTAAAAATCCTAAAAAAATCACAAAATCTCTAAAAATAACAAAAATAGTAAAAAACCTTAAAAATACAAAAATATTTTACTTGGACATTTTTTAACATTTTTATATTTGAAATATCCAAAAAGGAAAAAATTGCATTTCTTTTTATGCATGAATTTTTCTAAAAATCTTATTTTTGAAAATTAAAAAAATACAAAAATTAAAATCATTAAAAATTTGAAAATCATAAAATTAAAAAATAGAAATAAAAAACTAAAAATAAAAAGATAAAAAATTCCAAAAAATGAAGATAGTTTGCATTTGAGATTCCCTTTTTTTTAATTGATTTTTTTTGATTATTTGTATAACTCTCGAGAATTGTAGCCTCCCTAAAATCGATCACATTCACTATACAGGTAAAGTAAATAGCAAAAAAAATTCTCTTGATCACATTATTTTCTATAATTAATTTCAGCTTGAGAAAAAATAAATAAATTTTTTGTTTAAGCAAGGAATTTTGGGGATCGCAATGACAACTTTATACCAATAATAATCACTCCTCGGAAATCTCGCTTAACAAAATGGCGATGTTGCCGGGGAGGCACGGCAAGGATAGTTAGATTTCTCTTTTGACCTAATATTCTTGGTTGTACATATTTGTTTATATTTTTCTATATTTATTCCATTGTTCATATTCACTATTTTTTATTTCATTTTTTCTTCTCATATTTTATAATTGTGTTTCTTACACATTCTTTCTTTACTTTTTCTTGCGAGGGCATGCGAAGCAAAGGAGGTGATCCTAGGAACTTGGCTGACTGAGGTTGGGAGTGGAAGTTTGGAGATCTGTTCCACTTTGGCCTTCAATTCCACGTTCGAAAATAATGTGGCCTAGTTCCATGCAGGTGAGTCTGCACCCCCTAGAGTGGACGAGAAAGAAAAGATTCCTCTGCACCCTTGGAGTTCACTATCCCGTACGAGCATTCGGTACATGTATAAGCCCATGGAAGAGTCAAATGGTCACAACTACTGAGGATCTCCCCCCTCAAACCACTGACTGGCTCGAGTAGACCCGCGGCCTCCAGGGTCTCAACTCAGGTTCGTCGCGGTACATTGTTGTACTGGCACCCCCGTCTACCCTTCTCCAAAAGCTCTACGAGACCACCTATCACTAGTCTTCGGTCGGGAGGGGTTTATTGCACAAAAAGGCCGGAAAGCAGGCTCCCGTAGAGGGAAGCCCAACGAATTACATATGCAAAGCCCCGCATAGGGAGGAAGCTTAGGAGGAAAGAAAATAGAGGAGTTGTCTTTGGGATAGGCCTCTCCGAGCAGGAGGTCTGTGTTCATTCTCAGTTAGCCCGTGGGCCTTGGGTTGAACGTTCTAGGAGATTGTA
Organism: Ottelia alismoides; assembly: GCA_037367405.1. Lineage (NCBI taxonomy): Eukaryota > Viridiplantae > Streptophyta > Magnoliopsida > Alismatales > Hydrocharitaceae > Ottelia > Ottelia alismoides. The sequence goes on along the minus strand of JAZKJV010007552.1, from coordinate 175,150 downwards.
CATTCGGGTTAGGTGATCGAGCTGGGTCATATATAGTCAGGGACTTGACCGAGGCTTTTTTAGCACCTATCTACTTGATGATGGGCTCACAGATGTGACCGCAATGGTCATGGTCTAATCTCTCTATAGGGGATTCTCGTATTGCATGCCCTGTGGATCGTGTCGTGGTCCGAGTGAGACTAGGCTAATAAATAGGTGCAGGAGCCACTTGTCAGAGTGCCTTATCCTGGCACGACCATGCTACCATGAGGATTGACCTGCATGACAGAGCCGAAGCACCGAAGCGAAGCGGAGGTGGCTTGATTCATCTCAAAGCCGCAGGAGAACGCAGGAGGAGGAGGAGAAGATTTTGAGAGAGACCGTCATTTAGAGCAAAGATAGGTTTTTTATTTTAGCATTTTTTTCATTCAAGCTTTTGTAAAAGGACATTATATACCCCATTAGGAGATTGTTTCTCCAAGTGTCGGTGCACTTGGGGGACCTCGCCATTATTTTCTTGTGTTTTTATCGCTTTTTTTGTTTGTTTTTCGTGGATTTGTGTTTTACAACTTCATTTTATTTTATTTTTGTGAGTGAAGCCCCTACCATTAGGTTTTATTTGGTTGTCTCAAGTAGTTATTAGGTCCAAACCCCTAAAAGAATATATGTTCCTAAAGATCGTTTGGACTTAGAGAAATAATAACTTGGTTCTTCCGAATAGAAGTTACTGTTTAGGATGGTTCTCGCTTGCATTTGCATATAGTTTAGTTTTATTTTTATATGCGGACATGTTGCATGTAGAGTGCTGAAGTCAGGTACGCACCTCTATCTCTAGCATTTGCATTTCATATTTTCTCGTGCATCGGCTTTTCCATTTTTCCACTCTATTTTGTGGATATAGGAATAAAAGGAAATCGAAAAATTTGTTAGATGTGTTTGTTCAAAAATATCAAAAAAGTGAAAACTGAAAAACTGAAAATTGGTACTACTAATATCACTTGAACACTTAAAATTAAACATAATTGATTCGCATCATTATTTAGGGAGAGCAACCCCCTCATTGTATTCGCATTTACGTGCTCACGTACACACTAAGGTTAGTGACCCAATCCCATAATACAACCTAAGTGTTTGTACAACTTGTTTTTGATTATCTAACTCTAAAATTGACAAGATAATTGATCGAACATTCACGATCTTCGCATTTTGTTAAGTATGTGAATATGTGGTTTGCATTGTGTTTGTATGTCCTTGGTGTTGAGTTAGTTACATTCAAGATCATTAGCAATCACAAAAAAAATCAAAAATCAGCATCACTCGTGTTTTACCTCCCTCCCACCCTTAACTCTGAGCTCAGATCCCTTCACACTGGCATGTCAATGATTTCTTTGATTTTGACCAAGATTTCTTCGCGCTTGATATTTCTGATCCATTGGACAATTTTTCTTTTACTTCGAGAGAGAACCCGTTATTTGAATATAATCATTCATTCTCGCCCTCGAATTATCTTGATTTCTCACATCTCCCTGAGGGTTATCTGAGGGCAGTATGTCCTTTGTACTCGGTTTAATTATCAAAGATGTGAATAATTTTAATGTGATTCATATTATTTGGGCACATGAGAATAGATATCCAAGATGGTTAAATGTGATTTAATTATCTTGGATATGAATAATGTGGATAGCACTATCCATATTAATCATATATACAAATGTGATTTGTAATATATAAGAGTGAGATATTTGTGATTTATATTTGTTGATTAATTATTCATGTGAATCAGATTCATATTGGATAATTAATTGAAAATATAATTTACATTTTATTTTGAGATGTGAATGTAATTAACATTTTTTCAGTGGCATGATTGCAATATTTCACAAGATAATTATGAATTGTTTTTGTGAAATAATTTACAACAACAATGGTTGTTGTAAATATTGGAGATATCATGAGATAATGACATCTCAAGAGATAATGAGATCTCATGAGATAGTGAGATCTCATGAGAAGAGTGGTCGTCCCCTAATTTTAGGGGATGTGGTTAATCTCCTCATTATCTCCAAGACTAGCCAATTGATTTGATTTGAAATTAATTGTATTGATTTATCAATATAAATTAATTTAAACTAAATCATTTGTTGTTATGTTTTTTACAACAACATCATGGTCATTAAAAGAAACACAGATCAACCTCACCCATTGATTGTGTGATGTCCATGGATTGGGATCCATGGACTCCCAAACCCTATATAAGAAGAGGAACCCCTTGCTCTTCGAGACACATGATTAATGAATGCTCTCTCTCTCTATTTATCCACACGCCAAGTCTCTCTCTCATAATGGTTGTCCACCATGAAGCCATTGAGAGAGTCTCCATCGCCGCAGCATCGTCGTTATGCTGCCGCAGTATTTGCTCGTAGAATATCTGTGTCCTTCAGTGCTCCTCGCTCGTGAAGCAGATGTCGGATCTCGTGTGATGAGATCAGGAGATTCGTCACTTGTATCGTAAACATGGATTGCGAGAGGGACGCGTCTCATCAACGTGCTCGCAAGCATCTCCTCCGTTGGATCAGACTTTAGAGAGAAGGTCTCTTAGTTTAGATACTTGATCGCAACCAAGCTTAAAGAGTTAACCTTAATATCTATTGTGGTTTAGATGAAACAATCTGAGAAATGTTCTTGGATCATGTGGTTTCATCACTTTATAAATTTTTTAAATTCCGTTGCCCGGAGCAACAGTGTAACTAGTCGCTCCCGATCGCATTTGATGCAATCCTCATGCTTCCATGATGCACTTGAGGATTTCCCCATATCCTTCAAGCGGTATCAGAGCATCAGGTTTGAGATTTTGGATTGGATCCATAAACCGAAGAAGATCTAGGCTCGTTAGGGTTCTGAAGATTTTGGCATTTCAATTTTTGCAGCCCTATTTTGTGATAAATTTCGGCCATGTTTAAAATGTTTAAACACTATAATATCACTTGAATAATGTTCCCCATTAAATAAGGAAATCGTGGGATTTGAGTTTGCGTGATATTTAATCCGATAACTCAAGATATGATCATTTTAATAACTATATGTCCATTATTTCAGGGATGATGAATAAAGACGTAATTAGGGAGTTAATTATGGTTTTAAATGCCTAAAAATATGTGATTATCAAGGTTTCTATTGTAAATCAAATTAGTGAACTTTATAAATTTATTTTGCTTAATTTGGATTTAAAATGAATGAGATATGTTAATTTTAGTGAGTAGGGGTCACTGCTGAAAATTACATACTCAACCATAAACCTTGTGATTGTCATTTAAGTAACTTGTGAAATTAATGATTAATTTCCTGAAATAATATAGATAATATTTGGGAAATATTAGAATAATAATTGTTCCCTAAATGACATTGTTTCAACCAATGAATGATTTTATTAGATCTAGATCACTAATTGGTTACTAGTTACACTTTCATCAAACTTGCTACTTGAATAGGTTTTGGGTTTTTGTATAGCAAATTTCCTTATAATCAAAATAGTTTTGATTATTACTATATGGTATAATTTCGGTTGAAAAAACAATGATCATCTCAAGTATAAAGTGATTGACTTGGCATTATTTTTTCCTGATACGGATATGGTGTCTAGTCGGGGAGCATTGGGGTAGCAGGTTGCACCTTCTGCGGTCTGTCCCACTCCCATCAGTACTGGCCATGATAGAAGGCAGGGAACAAATGATGCTTAAGAGATCATGATATATTTTCTAATTATTAAAATTCGAATAATATGTATTTTGAGATAATACCATTATTTCAAGTAACAACCAAGTTTGATGATTAAATTGGATTGATAATTGATTTAATGAGATTAAATGAATTATATGCCATTAGTACAATCTATTGTGATAGATGAGTATTTCCCTTGTAAGAATTAATTATATGAATGGGATTCATGATAATTAATTAAATTTGAATGTGAGATGGAGGATCACATAAGTGACATCCATGGTCTCCCGTCAAGGTGAAGGGTCCCGTCGCCAGGGATTATATGTAGGAGGCGCATGTCCGAAGTGACAGCTCCTGTGTGCAAGCGCATCTGGATCGGGCTCTTTGCTTCTCGAAAGAGTAAGGATCTATACGTAGTGACCCCATATCATGTCCTCATATTATTGGGGTGATATTGGATTGCGTATAGCGAGTTCTAATCATGTTGACGGTTGGTTTAATTAACAATGGGTCAACATCACCTTAGGGGTGGTGGACTCATGTGTTAAAGACCGAATTGGATGCAAGTTGGACTTGTAACGCGGAATGTGTTCCTGCTTCTTTTTATCGGAGTCACGGGTTCTCATATTATTGGGATGTGACATAGATAAGGAAGGAGATCCCAGATCTTGCTTGAGATATAATGGTAAGTATATCTCTTACATTGAAAGTGATTAAGGGAATGAACTTTCATTGTTGACAAGGCAAGACAACTTTGATATAAAAGATCCTGAATCAAAGTAAAATATGTGTATATAAAATATATACATATGCAAATTTCTTATTTCAGATAATCCTTCATTAAACCCACTCAATACTATACTCAATAATAATCAGTATAATATCATGGATTGGATCCATGATAAAGATATTGTACTTGCAGTTGGATACATAAAGTATGTGGTTGCAATGTGCAAGTTTCCTCATAATAATGAGGAATGACAATTAAATAGACAACAGGACTACAATCCTAGGGTTTGTGAGTCTCCTACAGTCTTGATCTCATCGAATGTACTTTGGAAGTGACATGTCGATGATGATTGCAATTTTCCAATAATCCTTATAAAATCTAAGAAGATGTTATGGCATACATATGTGCTCTCGACATTTAATCATGAATGACATGGTTCTCTGCATTATGCAGAATAGTGGCTCTATATGAGAAGATGTATTCAAAATATTTGAGTACCTACCTGAACCAATGATTTTAAGAGTTAAGATGTATGTAGATACGATGAGTGTCATCATTCTACTATCTATACTCTAGTCATTCATGAAGCTTCATAATATTTATATTGCATGAATTAAATGAAGCATATATAAATATTGAAATATTCTTATATTGAAATCTTTTGAATTCAACATAAGAGATCCTTTGTCTTAAGCAATTGTTGTTTATAGATGAAAGGAGCGCAGTGGAAGCATGGTTCTGACCCAAGTTAGAAGGAAAGTCAAGTAGTTCTTTTAACTTCCATATGACATCCAAAGAGTTGGATGAATGCCAATACTGCAATAAGTCAATGTACTGATGTTATGACTATCTAGACTATCTTGGATACTTAGAGAAGGACCCAGATAATGCATCGAAATAATATGCATATACATATAATCATTGAAATTGACTTTCTTATTTGATAAGATTAAAAGTCAGATAATTGTATCTCATTCTACTAATAATACTTGTAATTGGTTGCATATGTATTAGAAAACTGGAATTTGATCTTCAAGTTTAATAAGTCATCTACATGGATATTGATACAATTGTTGCAACAATCTCCATTGGATTGATAGACTTCTTAATTTCAGTGGGAGAGTCCTTAGTCTTAGAGAATGTCTCTATGACCTGGATATTAGAATACACTCATAGTTTATTTCTATGTGTTGGAAATAAACATGAATTCAAGAATAAAACTACCGTAGAGAGTTATGATGGATATATTTTAGATAGTAATCTAACATCTAGTGGACTCTACTAGATTAGAAAAATTAATGAATGATTCATAAAGATTTCTAATACTGAAAGTTAAGCCTTATAAGATCAATAGGAGGATGAAGATCATTTAACAATGATCTAGCATCAAGACTTGGACATTTGTCTGTTGATTTGATCAAGAGACTAGCAAGAGATGAAACTTTAGAATGTCCGAAATTTCATATCTTACATACTTGTGAATATTGTATTCAAAGTAAAAATGTCCAATACATATTTATCTAGGAATAGTGTTAGATGCTGAGGTATTCAAGATCTCATACATATTGATGTATGTGGATTATCTATTTCATAATAAACATTATGGATATGTGATATCTATTAATGATTATCCGTGATATGAGATTTCTTCCCTTCACCTTAGAAACCTTTGAAATGTTCAAAGATTTTACAATTTTAGTTTAGAACCAAAGTTTGAAGGAAGATGAAAATGAATTTGATCTAATCTAAGTAGTCAATACTTATTAGATGAATTCATGGAATACCTTATGGAGATATGAATATCATTCCCCTCTCACTCCTCATGATTCACCTAAACTCAATAGAGTTGTAGGGAGATACAATTAGATCATGTGTGACATGATTTTGTCAATAATAAATATTAGCATAATTACCTCTTAATTTCCAAGTATATATGCAGTAGAGACTACAATATAATATCCTTAATAAGTTTCCATGCAAGTTAGATGGAATCTAGCACCAGAGAGTGCTACTTCATTAGGAAAATAAAAGATGGTATTGGATACCTAATTTATGACCTTGAGATCTTAAAAGATCTCATCTCTGAGAATGTGATTCTTAAAGGATGAGACTCTTGAGAATCAAGATGAAAATAAAGTGAAGGATCTCATTTAATCTTGAGAAGATAATGTGGCTCCTAAAAATCAGAAACTAAAAGAACAATTAAAGATGAAACACTCATACTTCTTCAAATGAGTTTGAGATGTATTCCATACGACAGTTAAATCTGACAATGATCTGGCTACATGTGATGAAGCTTATAAGGATCATGACATGGAGGCAATAAAGTCTAACGTAGACTTCATATACAAATGTTGTATATGGATCCTCGAGGATCCGCCTATATGGGTAAGACTCATTAAGGTGTAAATGGATCTTCAAGAGAAAGAGAGAACCTGATGAGAAGCTAGAGACCTTCGAAGCACAATTCATATCCTCAAGATACACATTGAAGAGAAGACATCACTTGCAATGAGACTTGCTCTTCAGTGACCTTGCTTATACCCATCAGAATATTGCTAACTATAGCTACATAACTTGACTTTGACATCTTCAAGATGGAATTCAAGATTGCATTCCTCTATAAATATCTCTCCGAGGACATTCATATGAAGTAGCCCCGGGGCTTCATAGTTGAGGAAAGCAAGTTGTGCAAGCTGAATAACTCCATATGTGGACTCGAATAAGCTTCTTGTAGTTTGAACACTAGATTTCATGAAATCATAAATTTTATGATAGATTCTTGATGAACCATGTGAAGCTTAGTGGGAGTGCCATTGTGTTCATCGTGCTAAATGTAGATGATGTCCAGATCATTTGGAATGATATAAGGATAATATTAAGTGTTTTATAATCTATTTATTCCATACCTTGAGATATTATCTCAAGGATACCTCTTAGATCTTTGTTTTGAAGGTGTTCAGAAGCAAAGAGAAGAGGGTATTAGGACCGTAACATTAGTGGTATGCCTTGGACATTTCCATTTTCTGGAAAAATTCCAAGAAAGACTTCCTTTCCTTAAGATATGGTACTGACCTATCTAATGGGATAGCACCTCAAGGAGTTTAGGAAGTGAATGCCAGAACTACTTGCCCTTGAGCATCAGTTACGAGAAGTCGAGTGTATGCTAGATGTGTACAAAAGTCAGATGCCTGCCATGCAGTAGGAGTAGTAAATTGTTATTAATCCTTCTATGGAAATAAAACACTTGATTGCAGTAATAACAAAGTCTTCAAAGATGACAAGACTTTCGAGATAGTGATCTCTACGTCTTATCTTCAAGTAATTAAGATTTTATAGATAGTGATCTAAAAGGTCTTAACTGCAGATACCTTAGGAGATAGAAATCTCCCAGAATAAGGGTATTCTGATAAGGATCATGGAAATACTAGTTATAATAATTATTAAGCTATAGTGTCAAGGACACTATAACTAAAAAAATGAGTATTGGTTGCATAAGATGCAACAATCGCATTGGATGTGAGCACTGTTACTGGGGATATGCATGTGTCATAAAAGGACTTGGCATAGTCTCTCGAGACTAGAGTGGTTGATCAACTTACCTATACATTTTTCTAAATAGCCTATGATTGTCACATGAGTGCAGGCTTAAATGATTAGCCCCATTAATGGCTCTTTGGGATTGCTGGAGATTGTTGGACAAGAGAGCCCACGACGAGCCATTATGAAATAAATGTTATTGTGAATATCATTCCCTGATCTGAAAAAGAAGAATGATTAATTTACATAATAGGTCCCTTGGTACAATTAGGGTTATGTACATGGTCATCTTAATGATCATATAGCTGTTGATTCAACTATTGAATCATGGAGGTTGGTGCTTGGATGAATATCTAAAGAGTTAGATTGAGGACTCATCAAGCACCGTCAAATGATTGTTAAGACATGATCTCCAACATGAGTAGGATATGGCAATTCTTTCTTATAAAGGTAGATATCTGACCGACCTCTTGATGCAGGTCCTCTGCATTGGAATAGATATTCAGAGGTGTTAGATTAGTTAGGTCAAAGAGTTGACTAAACGAGATCGAGATAACCAAAGTCCTATGTCGTATGCTGTCACGATATAGGCACCCATCCTTTGATCAGAGACAGATGTGTTACTATATGTCTGAGTATGTATATTTGGCAGACCAATAAGTTGATGACCTAACCAAGGTCTATACACAGACGCGTTGGTGTGCGTGCAAGGGTGTATGAGTAATACGATCTCTCAAGGGGATCATACAGGTTCATTACTGAACCGGAAGACATGAGCTCACTCATGAGATATTGGGAAGAATCAACTTTCGTGTACGGTTGTCTTGCTTTGGATGCTTGACTGAATTTGTAGGTTTGATATATACTTTTGGAAAGTAAATGATCAAGACCTAGGTACGATATATGCTTTTGGAAAGTATACGATCCAACTCCCAATGATCGAATGAGAAAACTTAATGATAAAACCCTAAAGGAGAGAGTCTAAAAGAGATCTAAAACTTCAAGTTTATTCTGGGTCTTCCAGTATGCAGGATGTACAAGTATTGGGAATACATGAGGGTGAAGTGATCATAAATGATTATAAAACCATGATGCTTCCATTTCGAGGGAGTGATGAAACATGTCTAGATTTTAGTGACTCCTCTCATAGAGAAGTGATCTAATCTTAGTCCAAATGTTAGACATTGATCTGAATGTGATTCAGATGCAATGATAAGATTAGATCTGCGGCATTGATTTAATCAAACAACTATGGGCGGTCCGCAAGATCTAGATTTGAGATTTGATCTAAATATCCAAGTCACTGTACATGGAACAATACAATCGCCATGTCTTATCTCCAAGTATCTGTGGAGAAAGCGCATTATCCTTGAAAAAGTTTGTGGATAATTTCATTATTGATATCTGTACCGAGCATCGAGAAAACATATATAAGGAGAGTTATCTGATATAATTAAATATGATTTAATTATCAAAGGTGTGAATAATGTAAATGTGATCCATATTATTTGGGCACATGAAATAGATATCCAAGATGGTTAAATGTGATTTAATTATCTTGGATATAAATAATGTGGATAGCACTATCCATATTAATCATATATATTATAAATGTGATTTATAATATATAAGAGAGATCTATTTGTGATTTATATTTGTTGATTAATTATTGATGTGAATTGGATTCACATTGGATAATTAATTGAAAATATAGTTTACATTTTCTTTTGGAATGTGAATGTGATTCACATTTTTTCAATAGCATGATTGCAATATTTCACAAGATAATTATGAATTATTTTTTTGAAATAATTTACAACAGTTGTTGTAAATATTGGAGATATCATGAGATAATGAGATCTCATGATATAATGAGATCTCATGAGATAGTGAGGTCTCATGAGAAGAGTAGTCGTCCCCTAATTTTAAGGGATGTGGTTAGTCTCCTCATTATCTCTGAGACTAGCCAATTGATTTGATTTGAAATTATTGTGTTGATTTATCAATATAAATTCATTTAAACTAAATCATTTATTGTTGTGTTTTTTACAACACATCATGGCCATTGAAAGAAACATAAATCAAACTCACCCATTGATTGTGTGATATCCATGGATTGGGATCATGGACTCCCAAAACCCTGTATAAGAAGAGGCACCCCTTGCTCTTCAAGACGCACGATTAATGAATGCTCTCTCTCTCTCTATTTATCCACACGTTAATCCGCTCTCTCTCATAATGGTCGTCCACCATGGAGCCATTGAGAGAGACTCCATCATCGCAACATCGTTGTTATGCTGCCAGAGTATTTGCTCGTAGAATCTCCGTCTCCTTCGGTGCACCTTGCTCGTGAAGAAGACGTCGGATCTTGTGTGATGAGATCAGGAGATTCGTCCCTTGGATCATCAACATGAATTGTGAGAGGGACGCGTCTCATCAACCCGCTCGCAAGTGTTTCCTCCATTGGATCAGACTTGAGACAGGAGGTCTCTTAGTTTAGAGACTTGATCGCAACCATGCTTCAAGAGGTAACCTTAATATCTATTGTAGTTTAGATGATACAATCTGAGAAATGTTCTTGGATCATGTGGTTTCATCACATTATAATTTTTTTAAATTCCGTTGCCTGGAGAAACTATTGCGAGTAGTCGCTCCCAATTGCATTCTATGCGATCCTCATGCTCCCGTGACGTGCTTGAGGATTTCCCCATATCCTCATGAACTGCATCTAATCTCCACACATATGATGTGGCGCTCCAGAATCCATAATCCGGACAGTTAAGTCTAAACTAGTACAACTTGAAAAAATAGAATGAATACCTGACGAGCTAAATGATGCTCTAGGTGTATCTGCAACATCAGTGGCATTGGGAGTCAGAGTTGTAAGAGTGGTCATCATATCTCTCAATTTGGATACACTATTAATTAACCGTGGATCCAGATTGGGCATACTAGGATGCTTAGTCTGCTCAGCAACACATGCAGACGTTGGATAACCATGCTTGTGATAGCACGTGTCCTCAGAGTGACCTAGATGATGGCAATGGGAACAAGGACCACGTTGTCGGTCGCCTCCTCGACCTTGAGGTCCACAACCTTGAACTTGAGATGGCATCCCTCTGCTGCGAGTAGCAGCCATAACTGAAGGAGTCGGCTGAACCGTAGTATTATTGGTGCTCGTGATCCTGCTCAAGCGCTTGTAGACCTCCTCCATCAGCAGAATCATGTCTCCAGTGAGAAATTGAGTACGAGTGGCATCATACTCTGAGTCAAGAGAGGACAGGAAGACTCCTGTCACTGTGGTATTGTTGTTCTGTGCCCGTGGTAATAAGCATGAAGCTGTGAAGTCACTCAAACATGCCTCTCAGATGAGAGAAGTGGGAGTAAAGCGGTCAACCATTCTGTTTGTTCGAGAAAATTTCAAACTGCAGCTGAAGAATCTTGCTCTCATTTTTTGCTTGCATGTATGTGTCTGCCAATATATCCCACATAGCTTTTGTAGTTGGTTGGTTAACAATATCATTAGCAATCTCCATGTTAAGTGTCCCAGAGAGCCATATACGAGCGTAGGCATCATCTTGATTCCATGAGGCATTTGCCCCAGTCTTGTCTGTCGGCTCCGAATCAGTCAGAATATGCTCCTTATTGTGGCATTGCATTGGTGTACGAAACTGCATGGACCATAACTCATAGTTGGTCCCATCAATCTTTATGATAGGTGTCGGACCTTTGAAAACACCGGAAGAGGAGAAAACATCACCCTTGTTTTCGGCATCATACCAAGAAGCCACAATGTGAAACAAGTGAAGATTATCTCAGGAGATGAAATAATCGTCTACATAACCATAGGAGGGATTAGTTGTATATGCAGACTCATGCAACCATCCATCGTCTACTCCATAGGAGGGATTAGTTGTATATCCATGATAATTAGAATTTGAGATTCTCTTTTCTTTTAATTGATTTTTTTCGATTATTTGAATAACCCTCGGGAATTGTAGCTTTCCTGAGTTCTATCATGTTCTCTATACATGTAAACTAAATAGCAAAACTTGCTCACATTAATTTCTGTAATTAATTTCAACTTAAGAAGAAAAAATAATTTTTTTGAGCCGGGAATTTTGGGGATCACACCAACAACTTTATACAAATAATAGTCACTCCTTGAAAATCTCGCTCAACACATGTCGATAAAAATTATATCACTGTGTTGTAGGTTAAAAGAGCATCAATGCATGTACTTGAATCAAGGATATAGATAGTTTCATGAGGGCACATTTTGGTGGTGTATTGCAAAGTATGATCGATTTCCAAGTAATCCGAATCGTAGCTTAATGGGACTTTTATCTGTGGACATGGGAGAGTTGTATTACAGATGGATATGTTTGGATCCACGATCATGAACAAAATTTATGCATGAAGTAGTGTATGCAGTTGATCTAACTAAGCATCCCATTAAGTTAAAATATATGTGGCGAGCTTCCCGACTTAGAGCATCCTTTATGAAAACAAAAGTCAAGATCTGATTATTATCATTGGTTGTTTTAGATTATTGGACGAGAATTCCTTTGATTGATCCAATCAAGTAAATATAACTCTTCTTTAGTATCATATAAAGTGGTGAGATATGCTAGTGCATGGAGTTGTTAATTTAATGATGCACACATGATTCCTAAATGAGTTAGCTAAATAATCACGGATGATAGTAAATAGTTAACCCAACTAATAGGAGTATAACCTAACTGAGAGTGATGATTTAATAGGCATTAAGTTTCCAAAGAGGAGAATCGATCTAAATACAATTTAGGAGACACTGAGTGGAATGCGAGTACTGATGAATGCTAGATCTGCCTCTTTAATAGTAAGGAGTTGTCGTAGTACGACCGGCAAATCTGGTTCACGCAAATACCTCACCGTCGAATATGCGGACATGATTTTACTTGGTAAGCGTACCAAGGTCGAACACAGGTACATAAGACTCTTCGTCTATTTATCAAATTTTGTCTATTTAATTTATGTGTGATTATTTTCAAGTCTTTTGGTCTTCATACAAATGCATAATAAAATACATATAAAATAATGCGAACATAATGAAGGAAAATGATGCATGTAATTTTTATGGATTTTTTGATGTAATTAAAATATTATGCAAGAACATAATGCATGAATAATGGAATGCAAGACAATATGCACAAGATTAGTTACAAATATGCCCTATAGGATATAAAAGCAACGAGCATAAATTGATTTAATTCCAAAGTCAATTTGAGCATAAAACTCAAGAGCCAGCATCTATTAATGGAAATGAATTAAGATCAAGAGACACTATGTAACATTAAAATTCATCATATTTCATTTAGTGTTAAATCAAGAAATTAAATATGCCACTAGATAGAGGGTGAAATAAGCAACAGAATGCCACTGAAATCATGCAATTTGGAATTAAAATGCTCAAGATATGAAGTAAACAATGCAAGGGCATAAATGTATTAAAAATGTGAGGAAATAAAAGATAAATAATCACAATAGGTCCTTGGAGGGACCCATTTGCAATTTAGCAAAACGGGCATGGGTCTAGAGTAATTTTTCCATTATTCCAAGGGGCCTTTTTTAAATTTTCAAATGCTAGTTGGGCCCTCTTTGTAAAATATCCAGGTACGCACGTGAGGCATACTCCTGGAGACCAAGTTGTAATATCAAAGAGTTGCAGAGGAATTGTACATATTTTCTTGCATTTGCATTGTACATATTTCTCTTGCATTTGCATATGCATTCGTTTGGATAATATTGACATTTAAACTATGTGTGGAATACAACTGAAGAATGGAGCTTAGTTGGACCTTAATCCACTTAATTTCAGAAGAACCTTATAAGAATTGGAGTTATGACTTTTCAGGACCTAGTGACTTAATTCTTTGAGTCCATAAGACTATATTCACATGTCATCTTGTGTAGTCTAAGTAGAATATTTAACAACATGAACTTGATTCTTCTAGACTGCGGCTTATCTTGGACAAGCACTCTACACGTAGGTCTTCATAGAGGAGGTAGTGAGGAGGTAGAATCTTTAGGCTTGGATTAGCATACGAGGGTAGTACATATAGGAGGAACCTCTCATCCTCCTATAGGGAGGGAAGTGCATCTCAACCTGGTCTAGTCGTGAAAAGGTCTAACGACAGGATCTTGTGGGGTTGCAATAATGCTTCAAAAGAGGGACAATCTACTAGCTCAAGAGGAAAAACTCCTTATGTACATGTTGCACCTTGTATATATTTTCAAAAAAAAGAAGAAAAATTGCAGAATCTCCAAAAGTGGACAAGCATGGTTGAAAAGTAAAATGCATGTCGGAGTGTATATGCAAGTGAAAAAAAAGAGAATAAGAGCTTCAAAGTCACATTTTTGTTAGCTTGTAGCGGATGACTTAGCTACATTGGTCATGTATCCAAGGATAGGTAGCTACACTGGGTACCATCCATTCTCTTCTCCATCCACTCTTCTTGAGTTGGTTGTACTTTAACTTAGAAGGGAATATCCCCCTCCTCGAGGAAAGAGTTGCTAGACCGGGGGACTAGAGTTACCATGTTGAGGAAGGTTGTTTCTTTGCTACTTTTGAGATGGTGTGCTATATTTCACTTACATCGTGCAATTAAAGATTCAGTCATAAGAATTTGTGTATGTAGACTTGTTTTGACCTGATTGTTGAGGAGACCTGAATAGGAGTCTTGTGGAACTTAGAGGTTGTTTGGTTTTAAATCCATTTCCCATTAAGGTTCCGCCACATTAATAATCCAAAGTTCCAACAGATCTCTATATTACAATTTTATGAAGAGAAGTTTAATACTCAAAATTACCCTCATTTCTTTATTTTTCATTAACTTTTCTTTTATTCACTTATTCTTTCAAATAAGAGTTTGCTAAGGGACATGCAAAGGTAAACCAAAGTGGGTTGAGCGAGAGTTTCGAGGAGTAGTTTTTATTGATATAAAGTTGTCGTTGCAATCTCCAATATTCCCGACTCATACAAAAAATTTATTTATTTTCCCTCTTTAGCCAATATAATTACAAAGAACAATGTAAGCAAGAGAATCTTTTGTTATTTAATTAACCTGTATACGAACATGATCGAACTTAGGGAGGTTAGAATTCCCGAGGGTTATTCAAATAATCGAAAAAAATTAATTAAAAGAAAAAGGGAATCTCAAATGCTAACTACCATGGTTTTGTGAATTTTTAATCTTTTTAATTTTTATTTCTATTTTTTATTTTTCTGATTTTCAAATTTTTAGTGATTTTAATTTTTTACATTTTGTATTTTTTTCAAAAGTATGATTATCGAAACAAATTCATGCAAAAAAGAAATGCAGTCTCTTTTTGGATTTTTCAAATATGAAAAAATGCTAACAAATATCTAAATAAAATCTTTTTGTGTTTTTATGATTTTTTTTACTATTTTTGTGATTTTTTAGGATTTTAGAATGAATAAAAACAAGGGAAAATGCAAAGAGTGAGAACACATGATTATTTTGTAATTTAAAAATATGAAATAAAATAAAAAATTGTGATTTTTTAATATAGAACCAGAGGAAATTATCTACAAACAGGAACTCAAATCACATTTTTTCAGATTTTCTAAAATTTTATATGATTTTTTTTAGTTTTTTAGTATTTTGCATTTTTTAGATTTTATAAATAATTAATGCATAAAAATTGGATAGGAAATTAAGAACAAACCAGAGGAAATTATCTACAAACAGGAACTCAAATCACATTTTTTCCGATTTTCTAAAATTTTATATGATTTTTTTAGTTTTTTAGTATTTTGCATTTTTTAGATTTTATAAATAATTAATGCATAAAATTTGGATAGGAAATTAAGAACACAAAAATAAAAGTATTCTAACTTTTTAGAATTTTTGAAACATTATTCAAATTTTTATGATTTTTCATAGTTCAAATAGGAAAAGAAATGATGTTTTTGTTTTTTTAATATGAAAAATAAAAATAAAATGCAATAAAATGTTATGCAATGAAGAAACAAGTGACATGAACTCAATTTGTATTTTTGAGAATTTATTGATGAACAAAAATATTTATTTCAATAATGAGAACATACAAATCAAAGTATGGAAATACTGGAATAAAATGCAATTATTTAAAGTTCTTGAATGAGAAATTAACATGAAATAAAATGGATGGGGAAAACACAAATTACCCAGTATGAACGTGCAAAGCACATGTTGATTGTAGAGCATGTACTGTTTTGCAATTTCAAAAACTCTTAGGGGTTTGGATGTAATTAATCCATTTGTTTGTTTTCAATCCCCCTAGGGTTCTTCTTGGAGTCTTATTGTCATGTTCCCTTCGTTTCCACACTCAAGAGGAAAGGGGGACGGGGTGGTGGGGGTGGGGGGTTGGGGGGTGCATCATCGGCATCAATCTGGAGGGCGACGTTGCACGTCAAAGGTGGATATCGACGATCGGTGGTTGGATGCAGTGTCGCAGCAGGGCGAATGGTGGAGGAGGGCGACACATGCCCTCGTGTGACCGGCGGTGGTGGGGCTTGCTTAGAGGAAGGGCTCTTGTGCGCAGGCGGTAAGCTGTTCACGGACGGTCGATGGTCGCTCGTAAGAGGAGGTGGCGATCGATGGTCTGCGAGAGGATTCGCATAGAGGGTGTGTGGGCACAGCATAGATCTTGGGGATTAGCCCCAAATCGATGGCAGCGACAGAGAGGGATCTCCTCTGATGGAGCACGCGATGGATGATCGCGGTCGGTGGAGGATGCGGGTGTTGCGCTAAGAGGTCAGCGATGGACTCTACAGGTGGTAGTGCATGTGTAGGCGGCCCTCACGAAGGGCGAATGATTAACTATGATCTAAAAAATGATGACGAAGTTAAAAATGCAAAATTAAACTAAGATTAATCTAAGTTAAGAACAAGAAAAAATGGATCTCACCGTGGGAGTGGAAAATACCGTAATCGCCTCAACGAAGGACGACTCGCTGTCACCAGACGGCTCAGAAGCTAGGCACCCTTCTGCAGCGAGATGATTCTCGAAGAGTAGGATCCTCTCATCAAAGATTAATCAATTTGAAATGAGGGAGGATGAACCATATTAATAAATAAAAGAATGGAACTTGAATTTCAAAATTTTGAATGAAGATAAGAGATAATAAAAAAAATGAAATCAGATAAAAATAAGAAAGGAAATTGGTGTTAAATTGTTGACATAATTAATTTTTTTATTTTTGTCACTTTTAAATTTAATAATAAATGTTATTTTTTTATTTTTTAGTGGTTATTTAAGAGATTTAACTATATACTTATACTATATACACATGGTACATTATATACATAGTTAAACAAGGAGATTCATTTTATTTTTTATTTAAACATTTTTATTTTTTATTTTTATTTAAAATAATTATTAGAAAATATTTTCAATTATTTATAAATAGAATACGTAGAAATAAATGGTAAAATTGTACAAACCTCCCCTAGAAACCATCTTTCAAATCGTAACTCCAAAAATTATGAAATCATAATCATTCTAAAGATAATTTAATTTAGGAAACAATGGAAGTGAGTTTCGTTAAATTTGAGTACATATGGAGCAGGAATTGGTATATCACTTTATGGCTTTTTTCTGGATGTAGTTACTTTTATTCTGTACATGATTTTATTTTGCAATTATTTTTATTATTTAGGGAACATTTTTATTTACAATTTTTTTAAATTATTTAATTTTAGGTTAATTTATGTTCAAATAAAATGGTGTAAGTATACAAATATGAACAGAAAAATATATACAACACATTTTTTTGAATTTTTCGATTAAGGACCCTATCTCCACCTACTTTATTCCTAGTCTATCAGGTCAAGTATTAACCTTCTCTCGGGGTTCGGTCATCCTGTATCTATTAAATATATATAGTCTCTCTCTGTCTCTTTTATTTTCTTTATTTTTCCTTTCTTTACTTATTTATTTATGGGATATTTACCCAGCAGACCCTGAAATCTTTCGAAATTTCCTCTACGACCTTTGAAACATCATAATTCCTCCCACGACCCCGTAATCTTGCTCCGTCTTACCCCACGAACCCTGCCGTTAAATTGACACATCTTGAGTTAACTCGGGTAGGTTAAAACAGAGTTAATCAAGCCATATAAAATCTAACGGTTGGATTTTTTCTCTCATCCATGTTCCTTCTTCTATCATCTTCTTCATCTTCCCTTCCCTTCTCCAATCCACCACTGAGACAGAACCTGAAAACACAGCAACGTCGAGGGCATTTCTCGGCCTGGGAGCAGTTCCATCGGCGCGTGAGGGGTGGGGTCGGGAGGCAGTGCTTGAAGGGAGGGGGTGGGGTGCAGCAGCGCGCTGGGGAGGGGGGAGGGTGCAGCGGCAGGAGGGGGGTCGATCTGGGCGGTGGGGGCGGAGGGCGCCCGAAGGACCCTCGTCACATCCAACCCAAACAATGTTGAGCACATTCTCAAGACCAACTTCCAAAACTACCCCAAAGGCCATACTTTGATGGAACACCTGGGCGACCTCCTCGGCGTGGGCATTCTCAACGCCGACGGCAAGCTCTGGCGGACCCAGAGGAAGCTCGCCAGCTATGAGCTAACCGCTAGAAAGATAAGGGAGTTCGTGGAAGTGGTTCTCCAATCCGAGGTGAATGAAAGACTCCTCCCACTTCTCTCCTCCGCCTCGGAGGAGGGCAGAGTGGTCGACATGCAGGACCTTCTCAGGCGCTTCACCTTCGACGCCATATCGAAGTTTGCTCTCGGCTTGGACCCCGGTTTCCTGGAGCCCACCTTGCCGGAGTCCGATTTTGCAGAGGCCTTCGAGGTGGCGGGGACAATTATCGCGAGGCGGGGAGCCGCTGTGCTTCCCGCTGTGTGGAAGCTGAAGCGCGCGCTCGGCATCGGGATGGAGAGAGTGCTTCGGGAGAAGGTGGAGACCATCCGCAGCTGCGTGGAGCTCATGATACGAAAACGAAGCAGAGAGATCAGTGATGGTCGCAGTGGCCACAAGTTCCTCTCGAAGTTGGTCTCCGCCGGGCACGAGGAGGAGGACGTCCGGGACATGGTGATAAGCCTCGTCATGGCGAGGAGTGATACCACCCCCGCGGCTTTGACGTGGCTTTTCTCGGTGCTATGCAGGAAACCGCACATAGAGGAAGACGTGGTGAGAGAGGTGACAGCACTACCGAATGGTTACGAATCCTTGAAGAAGATGTCGATGCTAGAGGCGTGCATCCTCGAGACCATGAGGCTCTACCCGCCAGTGGCTTGGGACTCCAAGCACGTGGCAGGACGCGACACGCTGCCAGACGGGGGGTGGCGCTAGCGGGGGAGGGGATCAACTCCTTTGAGATGGGATGATGAGTGGCATTAAATGTAAATTTGATAAACAAATTGGGTATAATATAAATGAACATAACAAAATCGGGTTAATTTTAACGGGTAAATGAACGGGAGTTAACCACAGGGTCTGTAGGGTAAGGGTTAGCAAGATTACGGGGTCGTGGGAGGAATTATGATGTTTCAAAGGTCGTAGAGGTAATTTCAAAAGATTTCAAGGTCTGCTGGGTAAATATCCCTTTATTTATTTTAGGTTAAAATAATAATATATGTATAATATTTACATACATATGCAAGTTAGTAAGAATATGGAGTTAGTATTATATACATGTATTTAATAAGGGATTTTAAGCTAAAATAAATGAATAACGATGATGAAATGCTTATTCATCAAGGGCCTTTATTTAATTTACCTAGCCCCTCACGTGTCTTGCATGCGAGGGCTAGGCTCGAGGGACATCCTTGGTTCAGGCCACGTGTTGTCATCGGATGCTCCAGAGTTTTTCGAGCATTCGAGCCTGGAGGCAAAGAGTGAAGGCTCGGGTGAAATATCAACCATCAGATCCAGATGATCCAATGACTCGGATTTGCGTAGGGGATGAGCAATGGATGGAGCACTGCAGATCAAATCCACGAAAATGTCCCTCTATCGTAGGTACCCTTGGCTCATGATCCAAGGGCTAATGCTCCTCTTTTCTTCTTTCGTGAGCGACGGCGAGTAGACTGGGCTTCAGCAAGCCTTGAATCCCTTCATCGGGCCCCTGCAGCTTCTAGGAAGGTCTTGCAAGCCTGGAGGGTTGGCGGAGGAGGTGAGCTCGAGATCGAAGGCAAGGTCCAAGCTCCAATCATTGATTGATATAAAGCTACATATATTAGTGACATAGACAAAGCGTGTGCTATGCGGGGTTTATGAGTGAGATGGGGGACTGAAGGGGCATCGGGAATGGAGGCCTGAAGCTTCCTCCGCTTGTGATGACAGAGGAGGTGAATCAGAGCATGGAGGGTTTCTAAAGAAGGGAGAAGGTGGTGCAAGGATCAGTGATGGGTGGTGAAGCCTTGGAGACGGTTGAAGGTCGGAGTGATTGTGTGTGTAAGGGAAATTAAATTAGAGAAAAGACGAGGGAACACGAACGGAGGAGATACTTGATTGGAGACAACAATTCGTGGAGGAGTGGCCTATCCTAAGCATCAAAAGATGTTGGGGCCATCGCTCAACATGCTCGGCCTGAGCATGGGGCTTGACGGTGCACGGGGGTAGCCGCAACATGGCTGGAGGGCCATGGATCACACCAGGAGCAAGTGTCCATCGTCGCCTTGACAAGCCGCCCTCTACTGTCACCAGAGGGTGGAGGGAGCTAGGTTGGAATCCCCTTGGTTGGTGGATGGGGGTGAATGGAGGAGGAGGCGAGGTTTTATAGGGAGGGTCTATAGTCGTTACATGTGAGGTTTCAACTCAACAATTCTAGTGAGGGCGTGGAATGATGGCGGGAGCGTTGATGAGGTACACGAAGGAGGTGGAGGTAACGACTACGTTGAGGTATCATTATGGAGCGAGGAGGTGATCGGAGGAGAGGGCTAAAAATGAAAGGGGCAAGTGGCTTGTGTGGCATAACGTTTGGGAAGAGAGGAGGCTGGAGGTAGGTGATGAAGCAGGGACCGTTGGATTGCTCGATCCAACGGTCGGGTTGGGGGGTGAGCGTTGGGCGAGGGTCACGATTAGATCAGATGATCTAATCTAACAATCAGAGAGCAACGAGGGTGGACGGTGAGGATTTATCATGGATCAAATTGGGCGGCGGGAAGAGGCATGATGACATGGAGGTTTTGAAGCCGCTGGATGGGGGGTGATCACACGGTTGGGATGCAGGAGGGAGTGGGTGAATGAGATCAGATCTTAGGGGGTGATCTGATGGATGGAAGTGAAGTGGGAATGGATAACATGGATTGAGGCGGGCTAAAGAGATCCATCGGGAAGGAGAGGGGTCAGGTGGTAGGAGGAGGGAGCGATCGCGTGGCAACTCCAGAAAAATCAATAAAAAGAAAAATAAAGAAAAATCCAAAAGAAATAGTTAGAGTCAAACTTAGGAAAAATTCAAGACATGAAAGTTGTAGATCCCCATGAGATCAAGAAGATTCATGTTGGACGGAAAGTCAAAAGAGGTTATTGTTACAAAAGTGTATTTTTGGGTGTTTCTTTAAAGGGATAAAAACACTGCTTTTAGTCTTTGAGATTTTTTTGTATTTTTTATTTCTTTTAAATGTCAAAACAATTATAGACAGTTAATTGGCTTAATTTTCATGGATTTTTAATAAGATAGAAAAAAGAAGAAAAGTTAGTAATTAAATACAATAAATTTAGTGTTAATTATACACATAATCTATACAATATAACACGTGTTAAGAACAATGACTTATCCGTGATTTCTATTGAATTATTTAAGCAAGGGATTGATAATTTGATTTTAACATGGTGGATATGGGATTCATCAAGTACGCACATTAACTGTCTAAGGAGCCTAGAACTATATGTTAGCAATGTGAGCTCCGAGCGAACCATTCCTATAATAAATGTTATTGTAATAAATGATTCATCAATAAAAGTTCTTGATTATGTTGACTCCCTTTCTGAGATTGAATGAATGAATGCACTATAAGGTCCCTCTGTACAATAAGGGTTATGTACCATGGCCAACTTGATAATCTTACAGCTGTTGGTTCATAGATTGAATCATAGAGGCTGATGCTTGGATGAATATCTAAGGAATTAGATAGAGGACTCATCAAGCATCGTCAAATGACTGTTAAGTGATGATCTCCAGCCTGAGAAGGAGATGGCAATCCTTTCTCATTTGGCTGATATCCGACTGACCTCTTGATGCAGGTCCTCTGCATGGGAATAGTGATTCAGAGGTATCAGATTAGTTGAGTCAATGGGTTGACTTAACGAGATCGAGATAACCAAAGACCTTTGTTGAATGTTGTCACAGCATAGGCATGCATCCTCTAACCAGAGACAGATGTGTTGCTATATGTCTGAGTGTGTACATTTGGCAGACCAATAGGTTGATGACCTAACCAAGGTCTATATACCGACGAGCTGGTGTGCATGTAAGGACATATGAGTAATATGATCTCTCAAAGGGATCATACAGGTTCACTTGTGAACCGAGAGACATGAGCTCACTCATGAGGTATTGGGACTGATCAAATTCTATGCACGACCGTCATGCTTTGGAAGCATGACATGAATTTGTAGGTAAGATATATGCTTTGGGAAGGCATATGATCTATACCAATTCACAATGACCAAGATTGAGAAACTTAGTGATCAAACCCTGAAGAGTACAATATAAAAGTGATCTATATCTTCAGGATGATCATAGGTCTTCCAGTACACAGGATGTACAGGTATTGGGAATACCTGAGGGTGATGTGATCATAAACGATTGTATAACCATGACGCTTCCATTCCGAGGGAGTGATGAAACAGGTTTGGATTTTAATGACTCCTCTCAATAGAGAAGTGACCTAATCTTAGTCCATGTATTGGACATTGATCTGAATGAGATTCAGATGCAATGAGAAGATTACGTCTACGGTGTTGATATGATCAAGCATCTGTGGGAGATCCATTAGATCTGGATTTGAGATGTGATCTCAACATCCAAGTCACTATACGTGGAACAATACAATCGCCATG
The DNA here is from genome assembly GCA_037367405.1 of Ottelia alismoides. NCBI lineage: Eukaryota > Viridiplantae > Streptophyta > Magnoliopsida > Alismatales > Hydrocharitaceae > Ottelia > Ottelia alismoides. The sequence continues at coordinate 152,118 of JAZKJV010007552.1, read as the reverse complement.
TCCTTATCTCCAAGTATCTGGGGAGAAATCGCATTATTCTTGAAAGGGTTCAAGAATAATTCCATAAATCTAAGCATTGAAGAATTGATGATTAAATGTGATTTAATCATCTTGATGTGTATGGAAATTATCCAATATAATTAAATGTTATTTAATTATCATGGATAAGAATAATGTAGATAGCAATATCCAATTATTTATAATATATTATAAATGTGATTTATAATGTATTAGAGAGAGCTAATTATAATTTATATTTGTTGATTAATTATTAATGTGTATTGGATACACATTGTGTAATTAATTGAAAATGTAAATTATATTTTGTTTTAGGTTGTGAATATGATTCACAATTTTTTCCATGGCAAGATTGCAATATTCTCAAAATTAATTATGAATTATTTTTTGAGAATAAATCACAACAAAAGGTTGTTGGAAATAATAATGGAGATTTCCATGGAGATATGCAATATCTTGAAATCTCATGAGATTGCCTCCATATGGAATAAAGTGGACGGCACTCAATTCCTATTTGGAATGGGTGGTCATCCACATTGAATATACATGGGAGATGTAATCACCATGTATATTCTCTCCTTATTTGGATGATGTAATTTAGGATTTATTTATAATTGATTTTGTCAAATAAATTTGATCTAAATTAAATCTAATTTGTTGGTTTTACCAACAACAATCTTGGCCATTGGATTGAATATAAATCAATCTCATCCATTGATTTTATATGTCCCATGGATTGAGATCCATGGATCCCAAAACCCTATAAATAGAGAGGCATACCATGCTCTCTAGGGCTATGCAATATTGGAGCAAATCTCTCTCTCTCTCTCTCTCTCTCATTTTCTCATACACATCAACCCTCTCTCCCTCTTCTTGGTGGTCGTCCACCAAACCCTGGAGGGGAGATCATTGTCGTCGCCTTCGCCACCGCGCCGCTGCTTCGACGTTCTTCGGTTCTCCGTCTTCTTAGTGTTCTACACTCACGAAGAAGATGTTCGATCTCGTACAATGAGATCAGGAGTTTGCCGTGCTTCGATCTTCTTGTTGGATTGCGAGGATCACGCAGTTCATCCCCGCGCTCGCAAGTGTCTTCTCCGACGATCGGACTTGAGACAGGAGGTCTATTCTCTTAGAGACTCGATCAACCACGCTTCAAGAGGTATTCCTTATACTTGTTGTGGTTCTAGATGAAACGATCCGAGAATTGTTCTTGGATCATGTGGTTTCATCGCATGAAATTTTTTTAAATTCCGCTGCACAGAACAACTAGTACGACTAGTCATTCTGCGTCGTATTCGATGCGACGATCACGCTTCTGTGATGTGCTTGAGGATAATACCATATCCTTCAAGTAGTATCAGAGCCTTAGGTCCAAGGTTTTGGATACGATCCGCAAACCTAGGATGACTTGGGTTCGTTAAGGTCGCGAAAGTTTTTGTCGCATTTGATTTTCGCACATCTGTTTAGTGAATAAATTCGGCACTGTTTAAATTGTTTAAACACGAATTAACCAATTGTATTTTGTTACCAATTAAATAAGGAAACCATAGGATCTGAGTTTACGTAATTTGGATTCCCTTTGTTCGAGATATGGTTGTTTTAATGAACATGTATTCACTGTTGCGGGACTGCGAATCTTAACATGATTAATGAGTTAATTACTATTTTGATCCACTTCGAAATGCGTGAAATATCACTTGGATTCTGTCCTAAATCAAGTTAGCAATCTTTGAAAATTGAGTTTGCATAATTTGGATTTAAATTGATTGAGATGTGTTAATTTTAGTGAGTAGGGGTCCCTGCTGAAATTACAGTCCTAATCAAGAACCATGTGATTGTCAATTAGTGAAATTAATTGTTAATTTCATGAAATAATTATGGAAAATATTTGTGAAATATTGGAAGATTTGAAATTAATTGATTAGATTTGATCTAGATCATAATTGGAAACACAATCATCAAACTTGTTGCTTGAATGGGATTGGGAATTTGTGTAGCAAATTTCCTTATAATCAAAAATGTTTTGATTATTACTATATGGTATAATTTCGGTTGAAGAACCGATGATCATCGTCGGTACTGGCCATGACAGCAGGTAGGGACTCGATAATGCCGGAGAAAATCAAGGTGTATTTTCTAATTATTAAAATTCGAATTAATATGTACTTTGAGATAATACCATATATATATTCATATATTCAAGTAAAACAATCAAGTTTGTTGATTGAATTGGATTAATAATTAATTTAATATGATTAAATTAATTATGTCCAATTGAGACACTCTATTATGAATAGAGTTGTTATTTCCTTGGAAGAATTAATTATATGATATGATTCATAGTAATTAATTAAAATTTGAATATGAGGTGGAGGATCACATAAGTGACATCCATGGTCTCCCGTCAAGGCGAAGGGTTCCATCGCCAGATATTATATGTAGGAGACGCATGTCCGAAGTGACAGCTCCTGCATACAATCCATTTGGATCGGGCTCGTCGCTTCTCGAAAGAGTAAGGACCTATGCGTAGTGACCCCAATATCGGGTCCTCATATTATTGGGGTGATATTGGATTGCGCATAGCAGGTTGTATTCCTGTTGACGGTTGGTACAATTAATGATGGGTCAACATCACCTTAGGGGTGGTGGGCCCGGGTATTAAAGACCGAATTGGGAAATGCAAGTTGGACTTGCAAGGCAGAATGTGTTCCCGCTTCTCTTTATTGGATTCATAGGTTCTCATATTATTGGAATATGACAAAGATAAGGAGGAGATCCCAGTTCTTGCTTGAGATATAACTGTAAGTAAATCTCTTACTTTGAAAGTGATTAAGGGAATAAACTTTCAAGGTTGACAAAGCAATAACAATATGATTTAAAAAACTTTAATCAAATATCATTAATTTGAATATATAATTAATATATTCTAATATAGTGCATTCTCAATTTCAGAAAATGAAGTCCTTGAACCCACTAAGCAGGCTTCTTGAGGTCAATCAGTTGACCGATCCAAATTACTCGGATTGGATCCGTAATTTGGAGCTTGTTCTCTCTGTTGAGCGCATAAGTTATGTGCTCTCCGAAGATGAGCATGAGAGCCCTAAATCCAAAGAAGAAAAGGCATATAATGACAAGTATGATGAAGATCATGTCTTGGCTAGATGTTATATCTTGGGTTCTCTCTCCAATGTTCTTCAGAAGCAACATGTGGAGATGAGCACATGCCAGGAAATAATGCAGAATCTGAAAGATATGTTTGGTGACATAAACCGCACCCGGCGTTATAATATTATGAAAGAGCTCGTTCGCTACAAGATGCAGGAAGGAACTTCGGTTCAAGAACATGTACTCAAAATGTTTGGGTACTTGTCTGAATTGGAGACTCTTGGGGCCAACATGGACACAGACATGCAAGATGATTTCATTCTGCTATCCCTGCCCAAGTCTTTCAATAATTTTGTGATTTCATTCCACATGAACAAGTTGGACTTGTTGAGCATTGGTCTTCTTGCTGCATTAAAGTTTGCAGAAGACGTAATGAAGAAAGATGGTCCTGCTGGCAGTGCAATGGTTGCACAGGTCAGAGGGAAGCGTGGTCAGAAGTAAGGTTCTCGGAAGGGCCCGACCCATAAGAGAAAGAAGAAGAGTCAAGGCGTTGGCTCATCTTCTAGTGCATCCACATTGATAGCGTCGGCCGAATTATCTTGTCAATTTTAGTTGGTGATAAATACAATCTTGAAAAGATTAACGAGTTGTTAGGGCCCATATTTTCCTACAGACTGGTCCGGTTCTTACGACTAGTTTGGCTACTTTCAGCCAGTATAGGAATAAGTACAAGCTGAAGCCCGTTCTTTGAGGACTAAAGTGCCCTCTAAACCTCCTATTCTGCTAAGGAAGTCCGGACTGTATAAATACAGCTACCCGTATTCCTCACTGAAAAGTAGCTAATCGCCTGAAAATAAAGAACCAGTAGTAAGTAAGAAATCCTAGCTTGGCTCTATCCTAGGGTCGTCTCTCTCTCACTTGCAAGTAAAACAAACAATGAGGGCTTTATGCACCTGAGAACAAGGGTTCTTTTTATTCCAATTATTTTAATCGACCTGCTCAATTCAGTCCCAATTTTAGAGTTAGGTTATCACTTAAATTTATATGAATACACAAGCACGTCTACTGTTCAGTCCTAATTTCCTTTTGACCTTAAGTTGTAAAACGAGGGGGGAATCAGAAATCAAAATGCAAACGAGAAACTATGATGCATACTCAGAAGAAGGTATACTTACAGTGAATCCCAGCACTCTCCATGCGTTATGCAAAACAGAATTTATAAATATTACACTAAATGCATGCAGATCGAGAAAACCGCACCTAAACAGTATACTATTAGCGGGGAAGAATTGATTTGATTTTGAGCTAAGTAGTATGTGTCTATATGCGTCTCATTATGAATGTTATAATATAAGTGAATCTTCTAAGATATGTGTGGCCTAAATTACGATGGGCACAAATAAATTTGAATCTAAACTACCGTATGCCTAATCCTTAAATTTGCCACTCAAGTCGAGCCCCACCCTCACCAGAGAGTGAAACAGGTCTCGACACACCACAAATAATGTCCAAGTCTTTTTACACACGCGATCTCTCAAACAAGAGCCGCTATAAAGGAGAAAACTAAATAATTACAAGAATTTACAAAATTTCTCTCGAAGATAAATTAGTTCTCCTCGCTCTTCAACAGTCGACGCGCGTCGCGTCTGTCGACCTCCGATGCACTCCAAGTCCACCAGGCCCTCGCAAGGAAAATAAGATTTATATTAGAGAGATAAAAACAAAATATATACAAGAATGAACCGAAAAATAATTGCGAAAAAATGGAGTAATTACAAGTAGCTCGGGGGTCAGACTACCCGAGTAAATGAAAAACTAAATCCAAATTTTTAAACTAATCCCTAAGCCGTTTGCCTCCCCGGCAACGGCGCCATCCGATGAGTTGCTAAGTACTATATTTAATTTGGTCACATTGTAGTACGTGTACTTAGAGATTCAGTCAGAATCGAGAGAAGGATCTCCGTGAAGAGTGTCTCGGCTTAATTTATATCCCGGGCAAGTTCGGGGTCGAACACGGGGAGGCAAAGGAACAACTTCGGGTTTAATTCTAAAGTTTAGATCTAGATTTCCACGTGGTTTTTTTTATTTTTTTTATGCAAATAACAAATACAAATGCAAATGCGGCTCAATTAAAACACGAAGAAAGCATACAACTTAGCCAAATTAATTTGAATAGAAAATAAGTCCAATTCAGCCAAATTATATTTTTCCTAGAGTCCTAATCCAGAGATGAACACAAAACACAATTTTTTGTATTTTTAGGAATTAAAATGCAACAATTAAAAATACACACTTTTTATGGGTTTTTTCACAACTTTTCACACAAAACATAAGCAAAAATGATGAAAACTTTACTGGAATGAAAACACGATGCAAGGGTACTACCCTAATTTTTTTGAAATTTTTTGATAAAATATGAATTTTTTATATATTTTAAGTGAAAACAGAACGATAGTGAGTAATTAAATCCTAATTAATCCATCATATCAAATTAATCACATTGTGAATTATCCCAAAAAGATATTTTTATATAGAATCCAAGAGACTTGAAATTTCATAAAAATGATGTACGTTAATTTAATTAAAAATCAAATACTAAAATTACTCTACAATTTATTTCATGCACAAGACAACTCCACTTTGGATGAAATTTAGATAGTAATTAAAGCACATTTCGAGGCATTATATGTAGTTTTTGTGGAATTTTTAGAGCAACCATATGTGAGATATAAATTTAAGAGATCAATTTGGGTAAAATATGCAACATTTTCAGTTAAAGATTTTTAATTAATTACCCGCAATTCACAAAAATACAAATAAATATTCAAATGGTAGACAATAAGCTGCTCAACATAATGCTATTTTTCTTTAAATAAAATGATGCAAAGTTGATGTCCAAATTAAGTTGCAAACACAGGAGTGTCTTTGCAAAAATAGAAACTAAGATTACAATGCAAATTATGTACAAGGACTATTATGCAATATCAGAAACATATAATAAAAAACAAGCAATTTTTACATTAAAAAAAGAAAAACCTTTCTTCCTCTGCGCGCAGGGGAAGAACCCAAAGGAGGAGGGTCGGTGGCGGTTAGCGCGGCCGCGCGCGACCGCGAGGAGGGCGGCGCGCATCGCACGCAGGCGACTGGCGGCGAGGGCTGGAGGCGGAGGCACGGCGGAGGCGCGCTGGCGGCGCGGCCTCCACAGGTGGCGGCGGCTGAAGAACCGCGACCGGCCAGCGGCGAGGCGTGGCTCGCGCGCGCAACTGGCAGTGGTGGTAGCGTCGGCAGAAGGGTGGCGCAAGAGGGCCGTCGATGGAGGGGCGGTGGACGGCGGGCGGTACCCTGCCCGTGGAGGAAGGGGGTTGGGGGGCGGTGGCGGTGGAGCTGTTGTCCCCCTGTCTGTTACCTTTTTTAATTTTTTTTTCTTTTTTTAAAAGCTTTTTTATTGCTGTGACATATTTCTTTTGTTTTAGATTTTTATTTTTTTTAAATTTTCATTAAGAAGAAAATGAAATGAATGAGGAAAAATGTGATTATGATGGTGTCCGATAAATATAAACAAATGGAGGATGTGTGGTGATATGATGTGTTTAAAAAATACGAGAATATAACAATGATGATGAAGTGAGAAGAAAAATACCTACGGTGGAAACGGTCGCCTATGATGTGCTCACGAGAGCACGGTCTTCGCTCGAATCACCGACGAGCGATGAGCTCGAGCAACGCACGGATGTGGCTGCGATATTGGCCAAAAAGCCAACGGATCTCACCGGAGAGAGGGTCGTCGTCGCTCGACCGCGGTTGTGTCGTTGTCACCGATTCAACTCTGGGAACTAGGCTCTCCTCACATAAAGATAGATCAAATGCAAATTGAGGAGGATGGAATGTATATAAAGATGATGAAATGAGAGGTTATTAAAGTGGTGGGAGGTTAGATTATTAATGGAGTTGAATGAGAGGTTTAGAAAATGGTGGGGTTGAATGGAGGTTGGTGGTGGAATGGAGTTGAATGGTAGTTATTGTAGAGAATGTAAAATAAATAAATAAATAAAATAATGTAGGCTACTTTAAATACAATAGAATAAAAGAGAAGAAAATAAATAGTGGAGAATTTACAGGAGAATACAGATAACATGTACATTTTTGTTGCTTTTCTAATATGTATTTTTTGTCTATTTAATAAGAGATATTTACAACGGAAAAATACAGTAAATAATGTAATCAAAATACAACACAATCATAATTTTTTTGTATTTTTAATAATTAGGAAAAATAAAATAAAAAATGAAAAAAGAATGATATATATATAATATACAATGTACATCTAGGTCCCATAACCCAACTTTTGCAAACGACTCCGATTTTAATGAAACCACTTCCGTTGGATAGATAATTTTCTAACTTGAACTTTAAAAGTGAGTTTAGTGATTTTGGAGTTCATACGGAGCGGGAATTTGGCTTGGAAGTTAGTCTTTACGGCTTTTTCCCATTGGGAACTAGGAGCATTTATTTGAGTTACAAAATGTTTTGTATTTTTGTATTTTTATATACATTATTATGAACAAGTTAGAGAAAGAATTAGCCAAAAAGGAGTTGAAATGAAATTATTAAAAATACATGAAGTTTTGGGCTATTTACAGGTATAAAACTCCTTTATTTTTACGGCTTTTTACTATTAATTTATTTTGTATAATCTAATATACAATAATTAGCGTATTTTATTTACAAGAGTCATTTTGTTAATTTATTGATTTTATGGACATTTTTCTGGGATTTTACTTGGGGATTTTGCTAAGATCAAGATATTGAGATGATGAATCGTGGATTCATCAACCACCTGAAAGGTATGGATTCCATGTGTCAAGTGAGACTAACATTGATCCAACTTCATTTGATGAAGCACTCGAGGATCATGACATGGATAGATGGATGCTAGCAATGAAGTCAGAAATTGACTCCATGCATAAGAATGGTGTATGGACCCTAGAAGATCCACCTAAAGGGGTAAAACCTAATGGGTGTAAATGGATCTTCAAGAGAAAAAGGGGACCTGATGGGAAAGTAGAGACTTTCAAGGCACAGCTCGTAGCCAAGGGCTACACACAGAGAGAAGGCATCGATTTCGATGAGACGTTCTCACCTGTGGCTATGCTTAAATCCATCAGGTTACTGCTAGCTATAGCTGCATATCTTGACTACGACATCTGGCAGATGGACGTCAAGACAGCTTTCCTCAATGGATACCTCGAGGAGGATATCTACATGGAGCAGCCCCAGGGCTTCATAACTGAGGATGGCAAAGTATGCAAGCTGAAGAAATCCATCTATGGGCTCAAGCAAGCTTCTCATAACTGGAACATCAGATTTGACGAAACCATAAAGAGTTATGATTTTGTGCAGAATCCTGACGAGCCTTGTGTGTACAAGAAGCTTAGTGGGAGCGCCATTGTGTTCATCGTGCTTTACGTAGATGACATCCTTATCATTGGGAATGATACAGGGATGATGACCAGTGCGAAGATTTGGTTATCCCATACCTTCAAGATGAAAAATCTTGGAGAAGCCTCTTACATCTTAGGCCTGAAGTTGTTCAGAAATCAAGAAAAGAGGATTTTGAGATTGTCACAACATGGATACATTAAGAAGATTCTTGAACGATTGCGTATGGATAGTTCCAAGAAAGGATTCCTACCCTTAAGACATGGTATCCACCTGTCTAAAGGAATGTCTCCTCAAACTGTTGAGGAAAAGAAAGCCATGGCTGGATGCCCTTATGCATTAGTTGTAGGAAGTTTGATGTATGCCATGATGTGTACTAGGCCAGATATCTGCCATGCAGTGGGAGTGGTAAATCGTTACCAATCCTGCTATGGAGAACAATACTGGAAAGCAGTAAAGAACATATTCAACTGAAAGTCTAAGATGGACGCAAGATTACATCTTGGTCTATGGAGATGGTGATCTCCAAGTCTTGGGATATATAGATTCTGACTTCCAATCGGACATTGATGATCGAAAGTCGACATCATGGTTTATATTCCTGTTGAATGGTGGTGCTGTGAGCTGGAGAAGCAAGAAGCAGGACACTACTGCAGATTCAACAACAGAAGCTGAGTACAATGCCGCATAAGATGTTGCAAAGGAGGCAGTCTGGTTACGCAAGTTCATCCCGGAGCTTGGCGTAGTTTCCTCTGATACTCCCATACCGTTACTCTACGATAACACGGGAGCCATTGCCCACGTCTCTCTCTCTCTCTCTCTATCTCTATCTCTCTCTCTCTCTGGGCCCGTCCTGGAGCTTGGCGTAGTTTCCTCCTTCTCTCAGAGTTCGGTCCTCCTGTATCTATTAAATATATACAGTTACTCTCTCTCTCTCTCTTTTATTTTCTGTATTTTTCCTTTCTTTAGTTATTTATTTATTTTAGGTTAAAATAACAATATATATACAATATTTACATGCATATGCAAGTTAGTAAGAATATGAAGTTAGTATTATATACATGTATTTAATAAGGGATTTTAAGCTAAAATAAATGAATAACGATGATGAAATGCTTATTCATCAAGGGCCTTTGTTTAATTTACCTAGCCCCTCACGTGTCTTGCATGCGAGGGCTAGGCTCGAGGGACATCCTTGGTTCAGGCCACGTGTTGTCATCGGATGCTCCAGAGTTTTTTGAGCACCCGAGCCTGGAGGCAAAGAGTGAAGGCTCGGGTGAAATATCAACCATTGGATCCAGATGATCCAATGACTCGGATCTGCATAGGGGATGGGCAATGGATGGAGCGCTACTCAAATCCACGAAAATGTCCCTCTGTCGTAGGTACCCTTGGCTCAAGATCCAAGGTCTAATGCTCCTTTCTTCTTCTGTCATTGGCAACGGTGAGGAGACTGGGCTTTAACGAGCCTCGAATCCCTTCGTCGGGCCCCTACATCTTACAGGAAGGTCTTGCAAGCCTGGAGGGATGGCGGAGGAGGTGAGCTCGAGATCGAAGGCGAGGTCCAAGCTCCAATCATTGATTGATATAAAGCTACATATATTAGTGACATAGACAAAGCGTGTGCTATGGGGGGTTTGTGAGTGAGATGGGGGCTGAAGGGGCATCAGGAATGGAGGCCTGAAGCTTCCTCCGCCCGTGATGACGGAGGAGGTGAATCAGAGCATGGAGGATTTCTGAAGAAGGGAGAAGGTGGTGCAAGGATCAGTGATGGGTGGCAAAGACTTGGAGATGGTTGAATGTCGAAATGATTGTGTGTGTAAGGGAAATTAAATTAGACAAAAGATATGGGAACACGGATGGAGGAGATACTTGATCGGAGACAACAATTGGTGGAGGAGGGGCCTATCCTAAGCATCAAAAGATACTCGGGCCATCACTCAACATGCTCGGCCTGAGCATGGGGCTTGATGGTGCACTGGGGTAGCCACAACATGGCTAGAGGGTCATGGATCACACCAGGAGCAAGTGTCCATCGTCGCCTTGACAAGCCGCCCTCTGCTGTCACCAGAGGGCAGAGGGAGCTAGGTCGGATTCCCCTTGGTTGGTGGATGGCGGTGAACGGAGGAGGAGGCGAGGTTTTATAGGGAGGGTCTCTAGTCGTTACATGTGAGGTTTCAACTCAACGGTTCTAGTGAGGGCGTGGAGTGACGACGGGAGCGTTGATGAGGTGCACGAAGGAGGTGGAGGTAACGACTACGTGGAGGTATCGTTATGGAGCGAGGAGGTGATCGGAGGAGAGGGCTAAAAATGAAAGGGGCAAGTGGCTTGCGTGGCATAACGTCTGGGAAGAGAGGAGGCTAGAGGTAGGTGATGAAGCAGGGACCGTTGGATTGCTCGATCCAACGGTCGGGTTGGGGGGTAAGCGTTGGGTGAGGGTCACGACTAGATCAGATGATCTAATCTAACAATCGGAGAGCAACGGGGGTGGACGGTGAGGATTGACCATGGATCAAATTGGGCGGGAAGAGGCGTGATGACATGGAGGTTTTGAAGCCACTGGATGGGGGGTGATCACACGGTTGGGATGCAAGAGGGAGTGGGTGAATGAGATCAGATCTTAGGGGGTGATCTGATGGCTGGAAGTGAAGCGAGAATGGATGACATGGATTGAGGCGGTCTAAAGAGATCCATCGGGCATGAGTGGGGTCGGGTGGTAAGAGGAGGGAGCGATCGCGTGGCAGCTCGAGAAAAATCAATAAATAGAAAAATAAAGAAAAATCCAAAAGAAATAGTTAGAGGTAAACTTAAGAAAAATTCAATACATGAAAGTTGTAGATCCCCATGAGACCTAGAAGTTTCATGTTGGATGGAAAGTCAAAAGAGGTTATTTGTACAAAAGTGTATTTTTAGCTGTTTCTTAAAAGGGATAAAAACACTGCTTTTAGTCTTAGAGGTTTTTTTGTTTTTTCATTTCTTTTAAATGTCAAAACAATTATAGACAGTTAATTGGCTTAATTTTCATGGATTTTTAATAAGATAGAAAAAAGAAGAAAAGTTAGTAATTAAATACAATAAATTTAGTGTTAATTATACACATAATCTATACAATATAACACGTGTTAAGAACAATGAATTATCAGTGATTTCTATTGAATTATTTAAGCAAGGGATTGAAAATTTGATTTTAACATGGTGGATATGGGATTCATCAAGTACGCACATAAACTGTCTAAGGAGCCTAGAACTATATGTTAGCAATGTGAGCCCCGGGAGAACCATTCCTATAATAAATGTTATTGTATTCACTCCCTTTCTGAGATTGAATGAATGAATGCACTATAAGGTCCCTCTGTACAATAAGGGTTATGTACCATGGCCAACTTGATAATCATACAGCTGTTGATTCATTGATTGAATCATAGAGGCTGATGCTTGGATGAATATCTAATGAATTAGATAGAGGACTCATCGAGCATCGTCAAATGATTGTTAAGTGATGATCTCCAGCCTGAGAAGGAGATGGCAATCCTTTCTCATTTGGCTGATATCCGACTGACCTCTTGATGCAGGTCCTCTGCATGGGAATAGTGATTCGGAGGTGTCATATTAGTTGAGTCAATGGGTTGACTTAACGAGATCGAGATAACCAAAGACCTATGTTGAATGTTGTCACAGCATAGGCATGCATCCTCTAACCAGAGACAGATGTGTTGCTATATGTTTGAGTGTGTACATTTGGCAGACCAATAGGTTGATGACCTAACCAAGGTCTATATATCGGCGAGCTGGTGTGCATGTAAGGACATATGAGTAATACGATCTCTCAAAGGGATCATACAGGTTCACTTGTGAACCGGGAGACATGAGCTCACTCATGAGGTATTGGGACTGATCAAATTCCATGCATGGTCGTCATGCTTTGGAAGCATGACATGAATTTGTAGGTAAGATATATGCTTTGGGAAGGCATATGATCTATACCAATTCCCAATGACCAAGATTGAGAAACTTAGTGATCAAACCCGTAAGAAGACAATATAAAAGTGATCTATATCTTCAGGATGATCATAGGTCTTCCAGTATGCAGGATGTACAGGTATTGGGAATACCTGAGGGTGATGTGATCATAAACGATTGTATAACCATGACGCTTCCATTCTGAGGGAGTGATGAAACAGGTTTGGATTTTAGTGACTCCTCTCAATAGAGAAGTGACCTAATCTTAGTCCATGTATTGGACATTGATCTGAATGAGATCCAGATGCAATGAGAAGATTACGTCTACGGTCTTGATATGATCAAGCATCTGTGGGAGGTCCATGAGATCTGGATTTGAGATGTGATCTCAACATCCAAGTCACTATACGGGGAACAATACAATCGCCCTGTCCTTATCTCCGAGTATCTGCGGAGAAATCGCATCATTCTTGAAAGGGTTCAAGAATAATTCCATAAATCTAAGCATTGAAGAATTGATGATTAAATGCGATTTAATCATCTTGATGTGTATGGAAATTATCCAATATAATTAAATGTGTTTTAATTATCATGGATAAGAATAATGTGGATAGCAATATCCAATTATTCATAATATATAATAAATGTGATTTATAATGTATTAGAGAGAGCTAATTAAAAAAACATCCATGGCAATCTAGAATAATCATCCATAGTGACCATATAAAAAAGATGTCCCTGATGATCAGGGACACGACTCAGACCCTAAATATCAAAATGGAATAAGTCAAAGGACTGAATACTGTGACGACTCGGACGACTCAGAAAAGAGGAGCGATGGTGCATCCCATGTTGATAGGCTTCACAATCTAGTCCAGTACGAGGAGATATTTATGATAGCACATGACACATCTATTGTAGTAGAAGGTGGCCAAATCGAAGATGCCACATAAAGACGGAAACTAATCATGAAGGTAGAGTAGTGAGGGAAGCATATGGTGGAACAACAAGCTTGTACAAACCTCTTTGCTCACGACCAAAACCAATCACACTGTCAGTTAGTAAGTCCAGAAACACAAAAGAAGAGGGATCAAAGATGGTAGGGCAATGTAAATCTTTTGTGAGTTGTCTAATGGATAAAAGATTCATCTGGAAATATGGTGCATATAAGACATTCTTAAGATGCATATAGGGAGGCTAGAATAATCTCCCCATGACCAATAACAGGCAGACGAATCCCATTAGCAATAACCACAGACCAGTCGGGTGAGATAGATCAGTATGTACTGAACTGTTGGACAAGCGAGCCCATGACGAGCCATTATGCAATAAATGTTATTGTGAATACCAATCCCTGATCTGAAATGAAGATAATTTGCATAATAGGTCCCTTAGTACAATTAGGGTTATGTACCATGGATATCTTAATGATCATACAACTATTGATTTAATTACTGAATCATGGAGGCTGGTGCTTGGATGAATATCTAAAGAGTTAGATTGAGAACTCATCAAGCACTGTCAAATGATTGTTAAGAGATGTCTCCAGTCTAAGTAGGATATAGCAATCCTTTCTCATAAAGGTCGATATCTGACCAACCTCTTGATGCAGGTCCTCTGCATAAGAATAGAGATTCAGAGGTGTTAGATTGGTAAGGTCAAAGAGATAACTTAACGAGATCGAGATAACCAAAGTCCTATGTCATATGTTGTCATGATATAGGCACGCATCCTATGATTGGAGAAAGATGTGTTACTATATGTCTGAATATGTACATATGGCAGACCAATAAGTTGATGACCTAACCAAGGTCTATACATCGGCGCCCTGGTGTGCATGTAAGGGCATATGAGTAATACAATCTCTCAAAGGGATCATACAGGTTCACTACTGAACTAGAAGACATGAGCTCACTCATGAGATATTGGGAAGAATCAAAGTCCGTGCACGGTCATCTTGCTTTGGAAGCTTGACTAAATTTGTATATTTGATATATACTTTTGGAAAGTATATGATCAAGACCTGTGTATGATATATGCTTTTGGAAAGTATATGATCAATACCAACTCCCAATGATCGAATGAGAAACTTAATGATAAAACCCTGAAGGAGATAGTCTAAAAGAGATCTAAAACTTCGGGTTTATTTTGGGTCTTCCAGTATGCAGGATGTACAGGTATTGGGAATACATGAGGGTGATGAGATCATAAACGATTGTATAACCATGACGCTTCCATTCTGAGGGAGTGATGAAACAGGTCTAAATTTTAGGGACTCATCTCATAGAGAAGTTATCTAATCTTAGTCCAAATGTTGGACATTGATCTGAATGTGATTCAGATGCAATGAGATTGGATCTACGGCTTTGATTTAATCAAACATCTATGGGCGGTCCGCAAGATTTGGATTTGAGATTTGATCTCAATATCCAAGTCACTATACGTGGAACAATACAATCGCTTTATCCTTATCTCCAAGTATCCGCAGAGAAAGCGCATTATCCTTGAAAGAGTTCGTGGATAATTTCATTGTTAATATATGTATCCGAGCATCGAGAAAGTTGATAATTAAATGTGATTTATCATCATGAGTAATATGAATTTGATTCATATTATAAGGAGAGTTATCTGATATAATTAAATGTGATTTAATTATCAAAGATGTGAATAATTTGAATGTGATTCATATTATTTGGGCACATGAGAATAGATTTCCATGATGGTTAAATGTGATTTAATTATCTTGGATATGAATAATGTGGATAGCACTATCCATATTAATCATATATATTATAAATGTGATTTATAATATATAAGAGTGAGATATTTGTGATTTATATTTGTTGATTGATTATTCATGTGAATTGGATTCACATTGGATAATTAATTGAAAATATAATTTACATTTTGTTTTGAGATGTGAATGTTATTCACATTTTTTCAAAGGCATGATTGCAATATTTCACAAGATAATTATAAATTATTTTTCTGAAATAATTTACAACAACAATTGTTGTTGTAAATATTGGAGATGTCATGAGATAATGACATCTCATGAGATAATGAGATCTCATGAGATAGTGAGATCTCATGAGAAGAATGGTCATCCCCTAATTTTAGGGGATGTGGTTAATCTCCTCAATATCTCCAAGACTAGCCAATTGATTTGATTTGAAATTAAATGTGTTGATTTATCAATATAAATTAATTTAAACTAAATCATTTGTTGTTGTGTTTTTTACAACAACATCATGGCCATTAAAAGAAACACAAATCAATTGCCCATTGATTGTGTGATGTCCATGGATTGGGATCCATGGACTCCCAAACCCGATATAAGAAGAGGCATCCCTTGCTCTTTGAGACACGCGATTAATGAATGCTCTCTCTCTCTATTTCTCCACATGCCAAGCCTCTCTCTCTCATAATGGTTGTCTACCATGGAGCCATTGAGAGAGTCTCCATCGCCACAGCATCGTCGTTATGCTGCCGTAGTATTTGCTCGTAAAATCTCCGTCTCCTTCGGTGCGCCTCGCTCGTGAAGCAGATGTCGGATCTCGTGTGATGAGATCAGGAGATTCGTCGCTTAGATCATAAACATGGATTGTGAGAGGGACGTGTCTCATCAACGTGTTCGCAAGCATCTCCTCCGTTGGATCGAACTTGAGAGAGGAGGTCTCTTAGTTTAGAGACTTGATCGCAACCACGCTTAAAGAGGTAACCTTAATATCTATTGTGGTTTAGATGAAACGATCCGAGAAATGTTCTTGGATCATGTGGTTTCATCACATTATAAATTTTTTAAATTCCGTTGCCCAGAGCAACAGTGCGACTAATCGCTTTTGATCGCATTCGATGCGATCCTCATACTTCCATGATGCGCTTGAGGATTTCCCCATATCCTTCAAGTGGTATCAGAGCATCAGGTTGGAGATTTTGGATTGGATCCATAAATCGAAGAAGATCTGGGCTCGTTAGGGTTTTGAATATTTTAGCATTTCAATTTTTACAGCCACGTTTTGTGATAAATTTCGGCCCTGTTCAAAATGTTTAAACACTATAATATCACTTGAATAATGTTCCCCATTAAATAAGGAAACTGTGGGATTTGAGTTTGCGTGATTTTTAATCCGGTAACTCAAGATATGATCTTTTTAATAACCATATGTCCATTATTTCGGGGATGACAAATAAAGATGTAATTAAGGAGTTAATTATGGTTTTAAACGCCTGAAAATATGTGATTATCAAGGTTTCTATTTTAAATCAAATTAGCAAACTTTATAAATTTATTTTTCTTAATTTCGATTTAAAATGAATGAGATATGTTAATTTTAGTGAGTAGGGGTCACTGCTGAAAATTACATACTCAACCATAAATCTTGTGATTGTCATTTAAGTAACTTGTGAAATTAATGATTAATTTCCTGAAATAATTATAGATAATATTTGGGAAATAGTAGAGTAATAATATTTCCCTTAAATGACATTCTCTCAACCAATGAATGATTAGATTAGATCGAGATCACTAATTGGTTACTAGATACACTTTCATCAAACTTGCTACTTGAATAGGTTTTGGGTTTTAGTCTAGCAAATTTCCTTTTAATTAAAATGGTTTTGATTATTACTATATGGTATAATTTAGGTTGAAAAATCGATGATCATCTCAAGTACAAAGTGACTAACTTGGCATTATTTTTTCCCGGTGCGGATATGGTTCTAGTCGGGGAGCGTTGGGGTAGCAGGTTGCACCGTGTGCGGTCTGTCCCACTCCCGTCAGTACTGGCCATGATAGCAGGTAGAGAACGGATGATGCTTGAGAGATTATGATGTATTTTCTAATTATTAAAATTCGAATAATACGTACTTTGAGATAATACCATTATTTCAAGTAACAATCAAGTTTGATGATTAAATTGGATTGATAATTGATTTAATGAGATTAAATTAATTATATCCAATTTAATACAATCTATTATGATAGATGTGTATTTCCCTTGTAAGAATTAATTATATGAATGCGATTCATGATAATTAATTAAATTTGAATGTGAGTTGGAGGATCACATAAGTGACATCCATGGTCTCCCGTCAAGGTGAAGGGTTCCGTCGCCAGGGATTGTATGTAGGAGACGCATGTCCGAAGTGACAGCCATGTATGCAAGCGCATCTGGATTGAGATCTTTGCTTCTCTAAACAGTAAGGATGTATACGTAGTGACCCCATCTCGGGACCTCATATTATTGGGGCGATATTGGATTGCGTATAGAGAGTTCTAATCCTGTTGACGGATGGTTTAATTAACAACGGGTCAATATCACCTTAGGGGTGGTGGACTCGGGTGTAAAAGACCGAATTGGGAAATGCAAGTTGGACTTGCAAAGCGGAATGTGTTCCCGCTTCTTTTTATCGAAGTCACAGGTTCTCATATTATTGGGATGTGACAAAGATAAGGAAGAAGATCCCAGATCTTGCTTGAAATATAATGGTAAGTATATCTCTTACATTGAAAGTGATTAAAGGAATGAACTTTCATTATTGACAAGGCAAGGCAACTTTCATATAAAAGCTCATGAATCAAAGTGAAATATGTGTATATAAAATATATATACACGTGCAAATTTCTTATTCCAGATAATCATTCATTAAACTCACTCAATACTATACTCAATAATAATCAGTATCATATCATGAATTGGATCCATGATCAAGATATTGTACTTGCAGTTGGACACATAATGCATGTGGTTGCAATGTGCAAGTTTCCTCATAATAATGAGGAATGACAATTAAATAGACAATAGGACTACAAACCTAGGGTTTGTGTGTCTCCTATAGTCTTGATCTCATCGAATGTACTTTGGAAGTGACATGTCGATGATGATTGCAATTGTCAAATAATCCTGATAAAATCTAAGAAGATGTTCTGGCATACATATGTGCTCTCGACATTTAATCATGAATGACATGGTTCTCTGCATTATGCAGAATGGTGGCTCTAAAGGAGAAGATGTATTCAAAATATTTGAGTACCTACCTGAACCAATGATTCTAAGAGTTAAGATGTATGTAGATACGATGAGTGTCAACATTCTACTATCTATACTCTGGTCATTCATGAAGCTTCATAATATTCATATTGCTTGAATTAAATGAAGCATGTATAAATGTTGAAATACTCTTATATTAAAATCTTTTGAATTCAACATAAGAGATCCTTTGTCTTAAGCAATTGCAGTTTATATATGAAAGGAGCGCAGTGGAAGCATGGTTCTGACCCAAGTTAGAAGGAAAGTCAAGTAGAAAAATTAATGAATGGTTCATTAAGATTTTTAATACTGAAAGTTAAGCCTTATAAGATCAATAGGAGGATGAAGATCATTTAACAATGTTCTAGCATCAAGACTTGGACATTTGTCTGTTGATTTGATCAAGAGACTAGCAAGAGATGAAACTTTAGAATGTCCGAAATTTCATATCTTACATACTTGTGAATATTGTATTCAAAGTAAAAATGTCCAATACATATTTCTCTAGGAATAGTGTTAGATGCTGAGGTATTCAAGATCTCATACATATTAATGTATGTGGATTATCTATATCAGAATAAACTTTATGGATATGTGATATCTATTAATGATTATCTGTTATATGAAATTTCTTCCCTTCACCATAGAAACCTTTGAAATGTTCAAAGATTTCACAATTTTAGTATAGAACAAAAGTTTGAAGGAAGATGAAAATGAATTTGATCTAATCTAAAAACTCAATACTTATTAGATGAATTCATGGAATACCTTATGGAGATATGAATATCATTCCCATCTCACTCCTCATGATACACCTAAACTCAATATAGTTGTAGGGAGATACAATTAGATCATGTGTGACATGATTTGGTCAATGATAAATATTATCATAATTACCTCTCAATTTCCAAGTATATATATAGTAGAGACTACAATATATATATATATATATATATCCTTAATAAGGGTCCACGCAAGTAAGATGGAATCTAGCACCAGAGAGTGCTACTTCATTAGGAAAATAAAGGATGGTATTGGATACCTAATTTATGACCTTGAGATTCTTAAAAGATCTCATCTCTAAGAATGTGATTCTTAAAGGATGAGACTCTTGAGAATCAAGATGAAAATAAAGTGAAGGATCTCATTTAATCTTGAGAAATAATGAGGCTCCTAAAATCAGAAACTAAAAGAACAATTAAAGATGAAACACTCATACTTCTTCAAATGAGTTTGATATGTATTCCATGCGACTGTTAATCTGACAATGATCTGGCTACATGTGATGAAGCTTATAAGGATCATGACATGGAGGCAATAAAGTCTAATGTAGACTTCATATACAAATGTTGTATATGGATCCTCAAGGATCCGCCTATATGGGTAAGACCCGTTAAGGTGTAAATGGATCTTCAAGAGATAGAGAGAACCTGATGAGAAGGTAGAGACCTTTAAAGCACGATTCATATCCTCAAGATACACACTGAAGAGAAGACACCGCTTGCCATGAGACATGCTCTTCAGTGACCTTGCTTATACCCATCAGAATATTGCTAACTATAGCTCCACAACTTGACTTTGACATCTTCAAGATGGAATTCAAGATTGCAATCCTCAATGAATATCTCACCGGGGACATTCATCTGAAGTAGCCCCAGGGCTTCATAGTTGAGGAAAGCAAGTTGTGCAAGCTGAATAACTCCATCTGTGGACTCAAATAAGCTTCTTGTAGTTTGAACATCATATTTGATGAAATCATAAATTTTATGATAGATTCTTGATGAACCGTGTGAAGCTTAGTGGGAGTCCCACTGTGTTTATCGTGCTAAATGTAGATGATATCCTGATCATTTGGAATGATATAAGGATAAATATTAAGTGTTTTATAATCTATTTATTCCATACCTTGAGATATTATCTCAAGGATATCTCTTAGATCTTTGTTTTGAAGGTTTTCAGAAGCAAAGAGAAGAGGGTATTGGGACCGTTACATTAGTGGTATGCCTTGGACATTTCCATTTTCTGGAAAAATTCCAAGAAGGGCTTCCTTTCCTTAAGATATGGTACTGACCTATCTAAAGGGATAGCATCTCAAGAAGTTGAGGAAGTGAATGCCAGAACTACTTGCCCTTGTGCATCATTTATGAGAAGCCGAGTGTATGCTAGATGTGTACAAAAGTTAGATGTCTACCATGAAGTAGGAGTAGTAAATTGTTACTAATCCTTCTATGGAAATAAAATACTTGATTGCAATAATAACAATATCTTCAAAGATGACAAGACTTTCGAGATAGTGATCTCTAAGTCTTATCTTCAAGTAATTAAGACTTTATAGATAGTGATCTAAAAGGTCTTAACTGCAGATTCCTTAGGAGATAGAAATCTCCGGGAATAAGGGTATTCTGATAAGGATTATGGAAATGCTGGTTATAATAATTATTAAGCTATAGTGTCAATGACACTATAATTGAAAAAATTGAGTATTGGTTGCATAAGATGCAACATTCGCATTGGATGTAAGCACTGTTAGATTGAGGACTCATCAAGCACCGTCAAATGATTGTTAAGAGATGATCTCCAGCCTGAGTAGGAGATGGTAATTCTTTCTCATAAAGGTTGATATCTGACCGACCTCTTGATGCAGGTTCTCTGCATTGGAATAGATATTCGAAGGTGTTAGATTAGTTAGGTCAAAGAGTTGACTAAACGAGATCGAGATAACCAAAGTCTTATGTCGTATGCTGTCACGATATAGGCACGCATCCTCTGATCAAAGACAGATGTGTTACTATATGTCTGAGTATGTACATTTGGCAGACCAATAAGTTGATGACCTAACCAAGGTGTATACACCGACGCGCTGGTGTGCATGAAAGGGCATATGAGTAATACGATCTTTCAAAGGGATCATACAGGTTCATTACTAAACCAGAAGACATGAACTCACTCATGAGATATTGGGAATAATCAACTTCCGTGTATGGTTGTCTCGCTTTGGAAGCTTGACTGAATTTGTAGGTTTGATATATACTTTTGGAAAGTATATGATCAAGACCTAGGTATGATATATGCTTTTGTAAAGTATAAGATCGATACCAACTCCCAATGATCGAATGAGAAAACTTAATGATAAAACTCTGATGGAGACAGTCTAAAAGAGATCTAAAACTTCAGCTTTATTCTGGGTCTTCCAGTTGCAGGATGTACAGGTATTGGGAATACCTGAGGGTAATGTGATCATAAATGATTGTACAACCATGATGCTTCCATTCCGAGGGAGTGATGAAACAGGTCTAGATTTTAGTGACTCCTCTCATAGAGAAGTGATCTAATCTTAGTCCAAATGTTGGACATTGATCTGAATGTGATTCAGATGCAATGAGAAAATTAGATCTGCGACACTGATTTAATTAAATATTTATGGGCGGTCCGCAAGATTTGGATTTGAGATTTGATCTCAATATCCAAGTCACTGTACGTGGAACAATACAATTGCCTTGTCTTATCTCCAAGTATCCGTGGAGAAAGCACATTATCCTTGAAAGAGTTCATGGATAATTTCATTATTGATATTTGTATCCAAGCATCAAGAAAATTTATATAAGGATAGTTACCTGATATAATTAAATGTGATTTAATTATCAAAGATGTGAATAATGTGAATGTAATTCATATTATTCGGGCACATGAGAATAGAGATCCAAGATGGTTAAATGTGATTTAATTATCTTGGATATAAATAATGTGAATTACACTATCCATATTAATCATATATATATTATAAATGTGATTTATAATATATAAGAGAGAGCTATTTGTGATTTATATTTGTTGATAATTATTGATGTGAATTGGATTCACATTGGATAATTAATTGAAAATATAATTTACATTTTGTTTTGGGATGTGAATGTGATTAAAATTTTTCAATGGCATGATTGCAATATTTCACAAGATAATTATGAACTATTTTTGTGAAATAATTTACAACAATTGTTGTTGATATCATGAGATAATGAGATCTCATGAGATAGTGAGATCTCATGAGAAGAGTAGTCGTCCCCTAATTTTAAGGGATGTGGTTAGTCTCCTCATTATCTCTGAGACTAGCCAATTGATTTGATTTGAAATTAATTGTGTTGATTTATCAATATAAATACATTTAAACTAAATCATTTGTTGTGTTTTTTACAACACATCATGGCCATTGAAAGAAACACAAATCAATCTCACCCATTGATTGTTTGATGTCCATGGATTGGGATCTATGGACTCCCAAACCCTATATAAGAAGAGGCATCCCTTGCTCTTCAAGACACACGATTAATTAATGCTCTCTCTCTCTATTTCTCCACACGCCAAGCCGCTCTCTCTCATAATGGTCGTCCACCATGGAGCCATTGAGAGAGTCTCCATGACCGCAGCATCGTCGTTATGTTGCCGGAGTATTTGCTCGTAGAATCTATATCTCCTTCAGTGCACCTTGCTCGTGAAGAAGACGTCGGATCTCGTGTGACAATATCAGGAGATTCATCGCTTGGATCATCAACATGAATTGCGAGAGGGACGCATCTCATCAATGCGCTCGCAAGTGTTTCCTCCATTGGATCTGACTTGAGACAGGAGGTCTCTTGGTTTAGAGACTTGATCGCAACCACCCTTAAAGAGGTAACCTTACTATCTATTGTGGTTTGTGGTTTAGATGAAATGATCCGAGAAATGTTCTTGGATCATGTGGTTTCATCACATTATAATTTTTTTTAAAATTTTGCTGCCTGGAGCAACTAATGCAAGTAGTCGCTTCCAATTGCATTCGGTGCGATCCTCATGCTCCCGTGATGTGCTTGAGGATTTCCCCATATCCTCATGAACTGCATCTGATCTCCACACATATGATGTGACGCTCCAGAATCCATAATCCGGACAGTTAAGTCTAAACTTCTACAACTTGTAAAAATAGAATGAATACCTGACGAGCTAGATGATGCTCTAGTTGTAGCTGCAACATCAGTGTCATTGGGAGTCGGAGTCATAGGAGTGGTCATCATATATCTCAAT
Organism: Ottelia alismoides; assembly: GCA_037367405.1. Classification (NCBI taxonomy): domain Eukaryota; kingdom Viridiplantae; phylum Streptophyta; class Magnoliopsida; order Alismatales; family Hydrocharitaceae; genus Ottelia; species Ottelia alismoides. The sequence continues at coordinate 128,506 of JAZKJV010007552.1, read as the reverse complement.
CTTGATACACTATCAATGAACCGTGGATCCAGATTGGGCATGCTAGGATGCTTAGTCTGCTCAGCAACACATGCAGACGCTGGATAACCATGCTTCTGATTGCATGTGTCCTCAAAGTGACCTAGATGATGGCAATGGGAACAAGGACCACATTGTCGGTCGCCTCCTCGATCTCGAGGTCCATGACCTTGAACTTGATACGGCCTCCCTCTGTTGCGAGTAGCAGCCATAACTGAAGGAGTCGGCTGAACCGTAGTATTATTGGTGGTAGTGATCCTACTCAAGCGCTTGTAGACCTCCTCCATCAGCAGAATCGTGTCTCCAGTGATAAATTGAGTACGAGTGGCATTGTACTCTGAGTCAAGAGAGGACAGGAAGACTCCTATCATGGTGGCATTGGTGTTCTGGCCGTTGTAATAAGCATGAAGCTGTGAAGTCACTCAAACATGCCTCTCAGATGAGAGATGTGGGCGTAGAGCGGTCGACCATTCTGTTTATTCGAGAAAATTCAAACTACAGCTAAAGAACGTTGCTCTCATTTTTTGCTTGCCTGTATGTGTCTGCCAATATATCCCACATAGCTTTTGTAGTTGGTTGGTTAACAATATCATTAGCAATCTCCATGTTAAGTCCCAAAGAGACAGATACGAGCGTAGGCATCATCTTTCTTCCATGAGGCATTTGCCCCAGTCTTGTCTGTTGGCTCCGAATCGGTCAGAATATTCTCCTTATTGTGGCATTGCATTGGGGTACGAAACTGCATGGACCATAACTCATTATTGGTTTCGTCCATCTTCACGATAGGTGCCGGACCTTTGAAGACACCGGAAGAGGAGAAAACATCACCCTTGTTTTCCAGCATCATACCAAGAAGCCACGATGCGAAACTAGTGAAGATTATCTCAGGATATGAAACAATCATCTACAAAAACATAGGAGGGATTAGTTGTATATGCAGATTCATACAACCATCCATTGGTTTGCGTGTGAGTTCGAGTGCCACTAAAAATGAGATAGGTTAATCGATAATACCCTCCAACAGTGGTGTTGGACTAGGTCGGTCACAGATAGGCATTGAACTACGCCTTGCAGAACACAGGAGTCATGAGGTAGCGGCGCTAGGATACGAGCAGCGCTTGGATACGTGATGGGGGCTCACAACCACGCTAAGGCACCACCTGGGAATGCGTTGGCGACGCCAGGTGATGTGGAGGAGGCGCTAGGTCTGCGCCCAGAGATGAGTTGGCAACACACAACTGATCTAGTGGCTACGATGCAATGCCTGGAGGCATGAGCACCAAACGAGGATCGCAGGGATGCCTGGAGGCATAGGTGAGCGTGCGCACGAACCCCGTGAGGTGCTGGTGCAGCAGGCGGTGCGTGTTGGTGATGACACCAGGAGGGGGGGTAGGGTTAGGGCTTCGGGTGGGATATGGGAACCTCTGTTTAGGACCGTTTCTCTGATACCATGTTGGGAGAAAAATAGAACATAACATTAGAATACATAGAAGGCTCTCTTATATAGGAGAAAAGCCCTTTGGTTAATTACATGATAAGTACTGAGAGAAAACACAATATATAAAATAGACAAAGAGATATATCTATCTCAGTAAAATAAAAATATAAAAATTCACAAAAAACATGATAGTTAGCATTTGAGATTCTCTTTTCTTTTAATTGATTTTTTTCGATTATTTGAATAACCCTCGGGAATTGTAGCCTTCTTGAGTTCTATCATGTTCTCTATACAAGTAAATTAAATAGCAAAACCTACTCACATTATTTTCTGTAGTTAATTTCAACTTAAGAATAAAAAATATTTTTTTGTTTGAGCCAGGAATTTTGGGGATCACACCAACAACTTTATACAAATAATAGTCACTCCTTGAAACTCTCACTCAACACATGTCGATAAAAATTATATCACTGTGATGTAGGTTAAAAGAGCATCAATGCATGTACTCAAATCAAGGATATATACAGTTTCATGAGGGCACATTTTAGTGGTGTATTGCAAAGTATGATCGATTTCCAAGTAATCTGAGTCTTATCTTAATGGGACTTTTATATGTGGACATGGGAGAGTTGTATTACAGATGGATATGTTTGGATGCACGATCATGAACAAAAGTTATGCTTGAAGTAGTGTATGCAGTTGATCTAACTAAGCAGTCCATTAAGTTAAGATATATGTGGCGAGCTTCCTGACTTAGAGCATCCTTTATGAATACAAAAGTCAAGATCTAATTATTATCATTGATTGTTTTAGATTATTGGACGAGAATTCCTTTGATTGATCCAATCAAGTAAATATAACTCTTCTTTAGTATCATATAAAGTGGTGAGATGCGCTAGTGCATGGAGTTGTTAATTTAATGATGCACACATGATTCCTAAATGAGTTAGCTAAATAATCACGGGTGATAGTAAATAGTTAACCCAACTAATAGGAGTATAAACTAACTGAGAGTGATGATTTAATAGGCATTAAGTTTCCAAAGAGGAGAATCGATCTAAATACAATTTAGGGGACACTGAGTCGAATGCGAGTACTGATGATTGCTAGATCTGCCTCTTTAATAGTAAGGAATTGACATAGTACGAGAGGCAAATATGGTTCACGCAAATACCATACCTTCGAATATGCGGACATGATTTTACTTGGTAAGCGTACCAAGGTCGAACACAGGGACATAAGTCTCTTTGTCAATTTATCAAATGTTGTCTATTTAATTTATGTGTGATTATTTTCAAGTCTTTATGTCTTCAAACAAATGCACAATAAAATACATATAAAATAATGCGAACAAAATGAAGGAAAATGATGCATGTAATTTTAAGGATTTTTAGATGCAATTAAAAGATTATGCAAGAACATAATGCATGAATAATGGAATGCAAGACAATATGCACAAGATTAGTTACAAATATGCCCTATAGGATATAAAAGAAATGAGCATAAATTGATTTAATTCCAGAGTCAATTTGAGCATAAAAATCAAGAGCCAGCATCTATTAATGGCAATGAATTAATATCAAGAGACACTATATAACTTTAAAATTCATCATATTTCAGTTAGTGTTATATCAAGAAATTAAATATGCCACTAAATAGAGGGTGAAATAAGCAACAGAATGGCACTGAAATCATGCAATTTGGAATTAAAATGCTCAAGATATGAAGTAAATAGTGCAAGGGCATAAATGTAATAAAAATGTGGGGAAATAAATGATAAATAATCACAACAGGTCCTTGAAGGGACCCATTTGCAATTTAGCAAAATTGAAAGGTGTACAGAGTAATTTTTCCATTACACCAAGGGGCCTTTTTGAATTTTTCAAAAGCTAGTTGGGCCCTCCTTGTAAAATATCTCGGTACGCACGTGAGGAATGCTCTTGGAGACCAAGTTGTAATATCAAAGAGTTGCAGGGGAATTGTACATATTTTCTTGCATTTGCATTGTACATATTTTCTTGCATTTGCATGTGCATTCTTTTGGATAATATTGACATTTGAACTATGTATGGAATAAAATTGAAGAATGGAGCTTAGTTGGACCTTAATCCACTTAATTTCAAAAGAACCATACAAGAATTGGATTTATGACTTTTCAAGTCCTAGTGACTTAATTCTTTAGTCCATAAGACTATATTCACATGTCATCTTGAGTAGTCTAGTAGAATATTTAACAGCACGCACATGATTCTTCTAGACCATGGCTTATCGTGGACAAGCACTCTACACGTAGCTCTTCATGGAGGAGGTAGTGAGGAGGTAGAATCTTTTGGCTTGGAGTAGCATACGAGGGTAGTGCATATAGGAGGAACCTCTCATCCTCCTATAGGGAGGGAAGTGCATTTCAACTTGGTCTAGTCATGAAGAGGACTAATGATAGGATGTTGTGGGGTTGCAATAATGCTTCAAAAGAGGGGCAATCTACTAGCTCAAGAGTAAAAACTCCTTATGTACATGTTATACCATGTATATATTTTAAAAAAAGAAGAAGAAAAATTGCGGAATCTCCAAAAATGGACAAGCCTAATTGAAAAGTAAAATGCATGTCGGAGAATATATACAAGTGAAAAAGAGAGAATAAGAGCTTCAAAGTCAAATTTTTGTTAGCTTGTAGCGGATGACTTCGCTACATTGGTCATGTATCCATGGATAGGTAGCTACACTGGGTATCGTCCATTCTCTTCTCCATCCCCTCTTCTTGAGTTGGTTCTACTTTAACTTAGAAGGGAATATACCCCCTCCTCGAGGAAAGAGTTACTAGATCGGGGGACTAGAGTTACCATGTTGAGAAAGGTTGTTTCTTTGCTATTTTTGAGATGGTGTGCTATATTTCACTTACATTGTGCAATTAAAGATTCACTCATAAGAATTTGTGTATGTAGACTTGTTTAGACATAATTGTTGAGGAGACCAGAATAGGAGTCTTGTGGAACTTAGAGGTTGTTTAGTTTTTAATCCATTTCCCATTAAGGTTCCGCCACATTAATAATCCAAAGTTCCAACAGATCTCTATACTATAATTTTATGAAGAGAAGTTTAATACTCAAAATTTCCCTAATTTCTTTATTTTTCAGGACTACTATGATATGATCTTTGTGGTTCTCGGGGCGTCGAGACCGGAAATCCTGATTGTCCACTTTCCGCTTTCTATGCCAGTCCCTCTGACTTCACTCTCTTCTTGACTTTCGCGTGGGCAGGTGTGTGAGATCGCGACTATGGCGGTATAAGCTTTAACTTTTCTTTTGTTCATTTATTCTTTCAAATAAGTGTTTGCTAAGGGACTAGCAAAGGTAAACCATAAGGGGTTGAGCGAGAGTTTCGAGGAGTGGTTTTTATTGATATAAATTTGTCGTTGCAATCTCCGAAATTCATGACTCATACAAAAAATTATTTATTTTCCCTCTTAAGCCAATATAATTACAAAGAATAATGTGAGGAAGAGAATCTTTTGTTATTTAATTAACCTGTATAGCGAACATGATCGAACTCAGGGAGGTTACAATTCACGAGGGATATTCAAATAATCGAAAAAAATTAATTAAAAGAAAAAGAGAATCTCAAATTCTAACTACCTTGGTTTTTGTGAATTTTTAATCTTTTTATTTTTTATTTTTATGATTTTCAAATTTTTAATGATTTTAATTTTTTCATTTTGTATTTTCAAAAGTATGATTTTTGAAACAAATTCATCCATAAAAGAAATGTAATTTTTTCTTTTAGGATTTTTCAAATATGACAAAAATGCTAAAAAAATGTCCAAATAAAATCTTTCTGTGTTTTTATGAATTTTTTACTTTTTTGTGATTTTTTAGGATTTTTAAAATGAATAAAAACAAGGGAAAATGCAAACAGTGAGAACACACGATTATTTCATAATTTAAAAATATGAAATAAAATGAAAAATTGTGATTTTTAAATTTAAAACTAGAGGAAATTATCTACAAATAGGAACGCAAATCACATTTTTTCTGATTTTCTAAAACTTTACATGATTTTTTTAGTTTTTTAGTATTTACATTTTTTTATTTTATAAATAATTAATGCATGAAAATTGGATAGGAAATTAAGAACACAAAAATAAAATTATTCTAACTTTTTTAGAATTTTTGAAACATTATTCAAATTTTTATGATTTTTCATAGTTCAAAAAAGAAAAGAAATGATGTTTTTTATTTTTTTATAATAAAAATAAAAATAAAATGTAATGAAAATGTTATGCAATGAAGAAACAAGTGACATGAACTCAACCTGAATTTTTGAGAATTTATTGACGAACAAAAATATTTATTTCAATAATAAGAACATACAAATGAAACTAGAAATACTGGAATAAAATGCAATTATTTAAATTTCTTGAATGAGAAATTAACATGAAATAAAATAGATGGGGAAAACACAAATTACCCCGTATGAACGTACAAAGCACATGTTGATTGTAGAGCATGTACTGTTTTGCAATTTCAAAAACTCCTAGGGGTTTGGATGTAATGAATCCATTTGTTTATTTTCAATTCCCCTAGGGTTCTTCTTGGAGTCTTGTTGTCATGTTCCCTTCATTTCCACACTCAAGAGGAAAGGGGGCGTGGTGGTGGTGGTGGGGTGGTGGGAGGGGATGCATCATCGGCATCAATCTGGATGGCGACGGTGCACGTCAAAGGCGGATATCGACGCTCGGTGGGTGGATGTGGTGTCACAGTAGGGCGAATGGTGGAGGAGGGCGATGAATGCCCTTGCGTGACCGACGGTGGTAGGGCTTGCTCAGAGGAAGGGCTCTTGTGCGCAGGCGGTAAGCTGTTCGCAGACGGTCGATGGTCGCTCGCAAGAGGATGTGGCGATTGACGATCCGCGAGAGGATTCGCGCAGACGCGTGTGGGCATGGCAGAGCTCTTGGGGATTAGCCCCAAATCGATGCAGCGATAGAGAGGGAGCTCCTCTATGGAGCACGCGGTGGATGATCGCGGTCGGCGGAGGAGGTGGGTGTTGCGCTAAGAGGTCGGCGATGGACTCTAGGTGGTGGTGCACATGTAGGCGCCCCCCGCAAAGGGCATTGGAGCAGGTGGAGGTCAGCAGAGCGGAGGACATCCTTCGTGCATATATGGAGGTGGCCAGGGGTTCACATCTAGGAGGGCTACACACGCCCTTCAGTGGAGGAGATGAGCGGAGGTCGGCTGTGAATGGAGAAGGAAGTACTGCCAGTTGGGTTTCGAGTAGCTCGCGTGGGGGTGGCTATAGTGCCACCCCAAATTTTTTTATTATTATTTTTATAATTATTTTGTTTTGTCCTACATAAGGTGTCAAAAAATTATATGTATAAATATATATTATTTTATCCTCAAAAAAATGTTAGAAAAAATCTATATATTTTTAAATTCTGCATAAACAAATGACGACGCGAGCACAACGCCTCAATTCTGATTATTCAAAATGCGAAAAATAAAATAGATGTGTGAATGAGATGTCGATCTGATGAATGGAGATGGATAGATCTGGATCTCCAGCCACCGTACGTGGCGGGTGGTGGGAGGCCATGAGAGATAGAACGTGAACGTGGAGAGATTGATAAAATGAGATGAAAAATCAAGATCGATGGCGGATTGAATCGTGATGGTTAAAAAATGATTAACTACGATCTAAAAAATAATGATGAAATTAAAAATGCAAAATTAAACTAAGATTAATCTAAGTTAAGAACAATAAAAAATGGATCTCACCGTGGGAGCGGAAAATACCGAAATCGCCTCAACGAAGGCCGACTTGCTGTCACAGGACGGCTCGGAAGCTAGGAACCCTTCTGCGACAAGATGACTCTCGGAGAGTTGGCTCCTCTCATCAAAAACTGATCAAATTGAAATGAGGGAGGATGAGTATTAATAAATAAAAGAATGGATTTTGAATTTCAAAATTTTGAATGAAGATAAGAGATACGAAAAAAATGAAATCAGATAAAAATAAGAAAGGAAATTAGTGTTAAAATTGTTTTACATAATTAATTTTTTATTTTGGTTACTTTTAAATTAAATAATAAATGTTATTTTTTTAGTGGTTATTTAAGAGATTTAACTATATACTTATACTATACACATGGTACATTATATACATAGTTAAACAAGGAGAGTAGTTTTATTTTTTATTTAAAAATTTTAATTTTAATTTTTATTTAAAATAATTATTAGAAAATATTTTCAATTATTTATAAATACAATACGTAGAAATAAATGGTAAAATTGTACAAACTACCCCCATAAACCATCTTTCAAACCGTAATTCCAAAAATTATGAAATCATAATCATTTTAAAGATAATTTAATTTAGGAAACAATGGAAGTGAGTTTCATTAAATTTGAGTTCATATGGAGCAGGAATTGGTATCTGAATTATCGCTTTATGGCTTTTTTCTGGATGTAGTTACTTTTATTATGTACATGATTTTATTTTGCAATTATTTTTATTATTTAGGGAACATTTTTGTTTAGAATTTTTTTAAATTTTTTAATTTTAGGTTAATTTATATACAAATAAAATAGTGTAAGTATACAAATATGAACAAAAAAATATTTACAACATATTTTTTTGAATTTTTCGATTAAGGACCCTATCTGTACCTACTTTATTCCTGGTCTAGCAGGTCAAGTATTGACTTTCTCTCGAGGTTCGGTTAGCCTGTATCTATTAAATATATACAGTCTCTCTCTTTGTCTTTTATTTTCTTTATTTTTCCTTTCTTTACTTATTTATTTATTTTAGGTTAAAATAACAATATGTGTACAATATTTACATACATATGCAAGTTAGTAAGAATATGTAGTTAGTATTATATACATGTATTTAATAAGGGATTTTAAGCTAAAATAAATGAATACCGATGATGAAATTCTTATTCATCAAGGGCCTTTGTTTAATTTACCTATCCCCTCACGTGTCTTGCATGCGAGGGCTAGGCTCGAGAGACATCCTTGGTCCAGGCCACGTGATGTAATCAGATGCTCTAGAGCTTTTCGGGCACTCGAGCCTGGAGGCTCAGGTGAAATATCAACCATCAAATCCACATGATCCAATGACTCGGATATGCGTAGGGGATGGGCAATGGATGGAGTGTTGCACGGAAATGTCCCTCTGTCATAGGTACCCTCGGCTCACGATCCAAGGGCTAATGCTCCTATCTTCTTTTGTCGTGAGCGGCGGCGAGCAGACCTGGCTTCAGCGATCCTCGAATCCCTTCATCGGTCCCCTGCAGTTTCTAGGAAGGTCTTGCAAGCCTGCTGGAGGGTTGGCAGAGGAGGTGAGCTCGAGATCGAAGGCAAGGTCCAAGCTCCGACCATTAATTGATATAAAGATACATGTGTTATTAACATAGATGAAGCGTGTGCTATGCGGGGTTTGTGAGTGATATGGGGTCTTGAAGGGGCATCAGGATTGGAGGCATGAAGCTTCCTCATCCCGTGATGATGGAGGAGGTGAATCGGAGAAGGGAGGGTTTCTGGAGAAGGGGGAAGGTGGTGCAAGGATCAGTGATGGGTGGCAAGGCCTTGGAGATGGTTGAAGGTTGGAGTGATTGTATGTGTAAGGGATATTAAATTAGAGAAAAGATGAGGGAACACGAATGGAGGAGATACTTGATCGGAGATAACAATTGGTGGAGGAGTGGCCTATCCTAAGCATCAAAAGATGCTCGGGTCATCGCTCAACATGCTCGGCCTGAGCATGGGGCTCGACGGTGCACGGGGGCAGCCGCAACATGACAGGAGGGCGATGGATCACACCAGGAGCAAGTGTCCATCGTTGCCTTGAAGATGGTTGAAGGTTGGAGTGATTGTGTGTGTAAGGGATATTAAATTAGAGAAAAGATGAGGGAACACGAATGGAGGAGATACTTGATGGGAGATAACAATTGGTGGAGGAGTGGCCTATCCTAAGCATCAAAAGATGCTCGGGCCATCGCTCAACATGCTCGGCCTGAGCATGGGGCTCGACGGTGCACGGGGGCGGCCGCAACATGGCTGGAGGGCGATGGATCACACCAGGAGCAAGTGTCCATCGTCGCCTTGATAAGCCGCCCGCTGTTGTCGTCGGAGGGCGGAGGGAACTAGGTCAAAATCCCCTTGGTTGGTGGATGGGGTAAATGGAGGAGGAGGCGAGGTTTTATAGGGAGGGTCTCTAGTCGTTACATGCGAGGTTTCACCTCAACGGTTCAAGTGAGGGCGTGGAGTGATGGTGGGAGCGTTGATGAGGTATGCGAACGAGGTGGAGGTAACGACTACGTGGAGGTGTCGTTATGGAGCGAGGAGGTGATTAGAGGAGAGGGATGAAAATGAATGGGGAAAGTGGCTCGCGTGGCATAACGTCTGGTAAGAGAGGAGGCTGGAGGTGGGTGATGAAGCAGGGACTTTTGTATTGTTCGATCCAACGGTCGGGTTGGGGGGTGTGAGCATTGGATGAGGGTCTCGATTAGATCAGATGATCTAATCTAACAATCGGAGAGCAACGGGGGTCGACGGTCAGGATTGATCATGGATCAAATTGGGCGGTGGGAAGAGGCATGATGACATAGAGGTTTTGAAGCCACCAGATGGGGGGTGATCACACTGTTGGGATGCAGGAGGGAGTGGGTGAATGAGATCAGATCTTATCGGGTGATCTGATGGCAGGAAGTAAAGCGGGAATGGATGACATGGATTGAGGCGGGCTAAAGAGATCCAGCAGGCAGGAGAGGAGTTGGGAGGTGAGAGGAGGGAGCGGTCATGTGGCAGCTCCAGAAAAATCAATAAATAGAAAAATAAAGAAAAATCCAAAAGAAATAGTTAGAGGCAAACTTAGGAAAAATTCAAGACATGAAAGTTGTAGATCTCGATGAGATCTAGATGTTTCATGTTGGACGAGAAATCAAAAGAGGTTATTTGTACAAAAGTGTATTTTTGGGTGTTTCTTTAAAGGGATAAAAACACTGCTCTTAGTCATTGAGAATTTTTTGTATTTTTTATTTCTTCTAAATGTCAAAACAATTATAGACAGTTAATTGGCTTAATTTTTAATCGGTATTTAATAAGATAGAAAAAAAAGAAGAAAAGTTAGTAATTAAATACAATATATTTAGTGGTAATTAAACACATAATCTATACAATATAACACGTGTTAAGAACAATGAATTATCAGTGATTTCTATTGAATTATTTAAGCAAGGGATTGATAATTTGATTTTAACAAGATGGATTTGAGATTCATCAAGTACGCACATTAACTGTCTAAGGAGCCTAGAACTATAAGCATTAATATATATATACGTAGTATGTGTAAGGATTTGGCTACAAGTAGGAATGTAGGGGACTTATCTAGATTGCATGAACTTCAAATGCATGCCTAGAGAGGCACCCCAACTTTATAGAATCATATCGTGAGATCGTTAGGGGTCAAGACCGCAAACTTACCACAATATTGAGTGATAAATGAAATACATGGTGTGTTGAGATTTTAGTTAGGATGCATGTAACTCAACGCATGCCTATGGAAGTCCCTCAACCCTAAGATACCAAGTACCTTTGAGTCACAGCGCGAGACCCGAACACAAACTATCCACGATATTAAAGTTTGATAAGGAAATAAACCTAGAAGACCAATTGTCTCGATTGTGCAAAACCATGATAAGGGATGGTTTGACTTAAAGAGTCAAGAATCAATCATATGGCAAATTATGGTAATTAACTAGGCACGTAATAATATAATACGAGATGCATGGTGACTTGATGTAGTCGTAAATTATTTGAATCACTTGTGATTAATTGATAGATTTGATCGGTATGCGTGATCTTGTGCCCTAACTTGTGTCGTATGCCATTGCGGGTCTTTACCAATGGGGAGTGGATTTTGGGTAGTTTTGCGGTGGCTTTTGCATGTATTGTTGCTTTGCCTCAATGGGTGAGGTTAACCCACTGAGAGGATATAAAAATATCATATAATGCAAGATTAATAACAATGTATCACATGTTAGAGTTAGTCCCGACGATATGATAATAACAATTAAATGAAAAAAATAATTACTGTAATTTTTTATTTCGTTTCATATTTTTAATTGTAAAATAATCTTATATGTTCATTGTTTGCATGTTCTCTTATTTTTATTCATTTTAAAAATCCAAAAAAAAATCACAAAATCTCTAAAAATAACAAAAATAGTAAAAAATCATTAAAATACAAAAATATTTTACTTGGACATTTTTAACATTTTGTTATACTTGAAATATCCAATAAGAAAAAAATTGCATTTATTTTTATGCATGAATTTTTCTAAAAATCTTTTTTTTTTGAAAATTAAAAAAATAAAAAAATTAAAATCATTAAGAAATTGAAAATCATAAAATCAAAAATAGAAATAAAAAATTAAAAATAAAAAGATAAAAATTCCAAAAAATGAAGATAGTTTGCATTTGAGATTCCCTTTTCTTTTAATTGATTTTTTTATTATTTGAATAACTCTCGAGAATTGTAGCCTCCCTGAAATCGATCACATTCGCTATACAGGTAAAATAAATAGCAAAAAAATCTCTTGATCACATTATTTTCTATAATTAATTTCAGCTTGAGAAGAAAAATAAATAAATTTTTTGTTTAAGCAAGGAATTTTGGGGATCGCAACGACAACTTTATACCAATAATAATCACTCCTCGGAAATCTCGCTTATCAAAATGGCAATGTTGCCGGGGAGGCACGGCAAGGATAGTTAGATTTCTCTTTTGACCTGATATTCTTGGTTGTACATATTTGTTTATATTTTTCTATATTTATTCCATTGTTCATATTCACTATTTTTTATTTCATTTTTCTTCTCATATTTTATAATTGTGTTTCTTACACATTCTTTCTTTTCTTTTTCTTGCGAGGGCCTGTGAAGCAAAGGAGGTGATCCTAGGAACTTGGCCGACTGAGGTTGGGGGTGGAAGTTTGGAGATCTGTTCCACTTTGGCCTTCAATTCCACGTTCGAAAATAATGTGGCCTAGTTCCATGCAGGTGAGTCTGCACCCCCTAGAGTGGACGAGAAAGAAAAGATTCCTCTGCACCCTTGGAGTTCACTTTCCCGTACGAGCATTCGTTACATGTATAAGCCCATAGAAGAGTCAAATGGTCACAACTACTGAGGATCTCCCCCCTCAAACCACTGACTGGCTCGAGTATACCCGTGGCCTCCAGGGTCTCGACTCGGGTTCGTCATGGTACATTGTTGTGCTGGCACCCCCGTCTACCCTTCTCTAAAAGCTCTGCGAGACCACCTATCACTAGTCTTCGGTCGGGAGGGGTTTATTGCACAAAAAGGCCGGAAAGCAGGCTCCCGTAGAGGGAAGCCCAATGAATTACATATGCAAAGCCCCGCACAGGGAGGAAGCTTAGGAGGAAAGAAAATAGAGGAGTTGTCTATGGGATAGGCCTCTCCGAGCAGGAGGTATGTGTTCATTCTCAGTTAGCCCATGGGCCTTGGGTTGAACGTTCTAGGAGATTATACGTTTGGGCTAGGTGATCGAGCTGGGTCATATATAGTCAGGGCCTTGACCGAGGCTGTTTTAGCACCTGTCTACTTGATGATGGGCTCACAGATGTGACTGCAATGGTCATGGTCTAATCTCTCTGTAGGGGATTCTCGTATTGCATGCCCTGTGGATCGTGTCGTGGTCCGAGTGAGACTAGGCTATTAAATAGGTGCAGGAGCCACTTGTCAGAGTGCCTTATCCTGACTTATCCTGGCACGACCATGCTACCATGAGGATTGACCTGCATGACAGAGCCTAAGCACCGAAGCGAAGCGAAGGTGGCTTGATTCATCTCAAAGCCGTAGGAGAGCGCAGGAGGAGGAGGAGAAGATTTTGAGAGAGACCGTCATTTAGAGCAAAGATAGGTTTTTTATTTTAGCATTTTTTTTCATTCAAGCTTTTGTAAAAGGACATTATATACCCCATTCGGAGATTGTTTCTCCAAGTGCTGGTGCACTTGGGGGACCACACCATTATTTTCTCGTTGTTTTTATCGCTTTTTTTATTTGTTTTTCGTGGATTTGTGTTTTACAACTTCATTTTATTTTATTTTTATGAGTGAAGCCCCTAGCATTAGGTTTTATTTGGTTGTCTCAAGTATTTATTAGGTCCAAACCCGTAAAAGAATATATGTTCCTATAGATCGTTTGGACTTAGAGAAATAATAACTTGGTTCTTCCTAATAGAAGTTACTGTTTAGGATGGTTCTCGCTTGCATTTTCATATAGTTTAGTTTTATTTTTATATGCGGACATGTTGCATGTAGAGTGCTGGAGTCAGGTACGCACCTCTATCTCTAGCATTTGCATTTCATATTTTCTCGTGCATCGGCTTTTCCATTTTTCCACTCTATTTTGTGGATATAGGAATAAAAGGAAATCGAAAAATTTGTTAGATGTGTTTGTTCAAAAATATTAAAAAAGTGAAAACTGAAAAACTGAAAATTGGTACTGCTAATATCACTTGAACAATTAAAATTAAACGCACTTGATTCGCATCATTATTTTGGGAGAGCAACCCCCTCATTGTATTCGCATTTACTTGCTCACGTACACACTAAGGTTAGTGACCCAATCCCATAAGCCAACCTAAGTGTTTGTACAACTTGTTTTTGGTTATCTAACTCTAAAATTGACAAGATAATTGATCGAACCTTCACGGTCTTCGCATTGTGTTGAGTATGTGAAAATGGGGTTTGCATTGTGTTTGTATGTCCTTGGTGTTGAGTTGGTTACGTTCAAGATCATTAGCAATCACAAAAAAAAATCAAAAATCAGCATCACTCGTGTTTTACCTCCCTCCCACCCTTAACTCTGAGCTCAGATCCCTTCACACTGGCACGTCAATGATTTCTTTGATCTTGACCAAGATTTCTTCGCGCTTGATATTTCTGATCCATTGGACAATTTTTCTTTTACTTCGAGAGAGAACCCGTTATTTGAATATAATCATTCATTCTCACCCTCGAATTATCTTGATTTCTCACATCTCCTTGAGGGTTATCTGAGGGCAGTCTGTCCTTTGTACTCGGTTTCAATACCTAGTTGCGCATCCGATCTGTTGGATCACGAAATCGAGTCTTCTCATAATTCTGAGTTTTCTTATTCTTCCGATACTTCTGATCTTTCTGTATTCGATCTTCCTTCTCTCCTTGACGACCTTCGCAAGGATGAGCAGACCTTTGAGATATTCGATGCTTTACTGATATCTCTCCATTACATGCATCAGATATCTGCTTTGTTATTAGTCTCTTGACCTTGACCTTCCATATGTTTTCGAGTGTGATTGACGTAGAGGATTACATGATAGATCCTTCCTTATCCAAGTTCTTTTTTGGCTCCATCCATTCACTCCACTATGACCACGAGCTGAAGATTTCTTTTGTACCACCGGTGCCCGATTTTATCTATACAACTATTTAACCAATAGCATACACCCACTTGATTGCCTATCTGGGTGTCCTCATTCACGTTTTTGACCACGTTGTTGTTCTCACACCGAGACAATAGTGATAGTATGATATTCACATGACAGATGTCGTCATGAACCTTGATACTTCATTGTCCTAGTCTTTCCGCCCAGCAAGGGCGTAAAGTCTAGCGCGTATTGAGAGGCACCTCAACAATGTCTACTTTGTATATATGTGTTTCATCTTGATTTTCTCCTTTCTTCTTCCGTTTATCGTTCACCTCTTGTTTATATATGTGTGTTATACTTAGGATGTACTTTATCCTGAGTATAGGGGGTGAGTGGTTTGTATTGTTCATATCGTTTTTTTTGTGTTTTTATCCTTCTGATCTCTCGGTTGTCCCCCTACTTGTTGATATCTATACTTAGATGTATTCTATCCTAAGTATAGGGGGACAAGTCGAACCGTTGAGTCTGCACATTCTCTTCATCGATTTCCCCTTTTGTACAGTCCTCTATACTTAGGATTACCTGATCCTAAGTATAGGGGGATCATTGACTTCTATTCTTTTCATCTTTTCTTTGAGTCGTTGTTACATAGGAGTCTTTTCACTTTTTTATACTTAGCACGAGTTATGTCTTCCTTTGTCGTTCTCTGATCACTATGATGACATAGCTTCAAGCTAAGCAAAGGGGGATGTCGTATATATTGTATATATACTTTAGACATAACTCATACTTTTAAAATTGTTATTCTTATCGGGATATGTATATAAATGCGTAAAATCCACATGTGTATATAGACTTTGGTCATCTTCCATCACAAAAAAACAAATCAAAACAAAAAACCAAAAAAAACAACAAAACCCCAAAAAAACAAACAAATAGACCAAAAAAACAAAACAAAAAAAAGCAAAAACAAAACAAAATTAAAAATTACATATATAATAAAAAATCTTGTATACACTTCTATATATTTTACTAACCCTTTTCCAAAATCCATAAAAAGTTCAAAATTAGAAAATTGTTTCAAAATAAAGGATTCGGCTTTCTTTTCTTTGTATTGTACATATTTTCTTGCATTTGGATAATATTGACATTAAATTATGTTTGGAATAAAATTCAAGAATGGATCTTAGTTTGGAATAATTTCCTTTCTTATCTTTATTTCATTTCAAATTATTTCTTATCTCTTATCTTCATTAAAATTTTTGAAATTCAAACGCCATTCTTTTATCTATTAATATGACTCCTCCTCCCTCATTTCGATTTGATCACTCATTGGTGAGAGGAGCCAATTCTCTAAGAGCTATCTTATCGCAGAAGGGTGCTTAGCCTCCGAGCCGTCTGGTGACAGCGAGTTGACCTTCAACGAGACCATCACGGTGTTTTCCCGCTCCCACAGTAAGATCCACATTTTCTCTTATTTTTAATCTAGCTTAATCTTAGTTTAATTTTCGCATCTTTAATTTCTTTGTCATATTTTATTTCTAAATCTTAGTTAATCATTTTATTTATCATCCATCAAAATTTGATCTGCCATCGATTTCGATTTCATCTTATATTGTTTATCTCTCCACACTCACGTTCTACCTCACGCAATCTTCCAACTCCGGTCGCGTACGGTGGTCGGAGATTCAGATCTATCCATCACCATTCATCAGATCTGCAACCCGTTCACGAATATATTTTATTTTTTGCATTTCAAATAATTGAAATGAGTCGTCATGCTCGCGTCCTCATTTGTTTATGTATATTTTAAAAAAAATAAAAAATATATATAGTTTTTTCTAGCATTTGTTTTACAGGATAAAATAAAAAATAACTAAATAAATAATATATAAAAATTTTTGTCATCTTCTGCGGCTCAAGAAAATATAAAAATAATAAAAATAATAAAAATAATTTAGGGCGGCATTGTGGTCACCCCCACACCGCTTCACCTCCATCGTCTAGCCCTCCCACCAGTCCTCCACATTTATCGCTCTGCCTCGGCACCCGCGAGCTGCCACTGTTGCCTTCGACCACCTGCAGTAACATGCGGCTCACCATCAATCGATTATCACCATTCGCTAGAACTCCAACTCTCCATATGAAGAAGCTCCACTACGCTTCCTCCGACCTGCAGCAACCCACGCCCCCGCGTGGAGGAGAAGACCTTCACCGCCTTTGCGAACCACCAACCATCCACCTTCTCCCGCAGCTTCGTAAAGCCAAACGTGCCCAACCGCCGTAACCGCCCAAGCCAGACCACCGTGCCACCATCCACATGCAGTCCTCTGCCGTAGGGCCAGCACCTCGTCCGCCTATCCCCATGGACCATCGCACTGCTTGAAGAAGGCCATTGTCGTCCGCACCACAGCCATCGATGCCCGTGTTTGCTTAGAGAAGGAAGGGAGGGGTGGCTCCCCCTTTGGGCTTGAGAACGAAGGAATAAAGAAGACCCCCCAAATTGAAACCCTATTATTAATTTATTGGGGTAAAATTTCATTTCAGCCCCAGTCACTTCACCAATCGTAAATCCTTCCCCACTCCCAGCTTGTCACGCGCAGCGCACGTGTTACTTGGGTAAATTGCACTTTTCTTTCTTGTTTTTATTTATTGTTACATTTTAATTCCAGAGCATTAAATATTTACATTTCAGTTCCTACTATCTAGACTCGTGTTTACATGCTTTTCTCATTGAAATAAATAGCATTTATTCTCAATAAATTCTTCAAAAATTAGTATTATCTCCAAAAATACAAAAAATACAAAAAAAATAAATAAATAAAAATATAAAAAAATCCTTGTTACGTTTTTACAATTAAAAAAATAAATATATACATATATAAAGAAATTCTCTGATGTTTTTATTTACAAAAAATATATAAAAATAAAAAATAAAAAATTTAGCGGTAGGCGTTGCCCTCCCCATCCGCAGGCAGCGCCCGTCGCCCACTCCTGCCACCGCGAGCAACCGCAGCCGCCGCCACCGTCGCCATCCTTCAATCGGCTCCGACCGCAGATCACCTCCACCAACCTCCGGAGAACAGCCCCTCCGCCTAGAAGAATGCATCCCCATGCGAGGAGTCCCACTGCGAAACCGCATTCGTGGCCGTCAACTCGAAGCATCCGCCCACCGATCGTCGACCTCTACCTTTGACGTGCATTGTCACCATCTAGATCGACACTGCTGAGTGCAGCCACCAGCACTCGTCCGCCGTTCTCCAGCCCACAAGCCCATCCTCCAACAGTCATATACCTCCCTTGGAGAGGAAGAGAAGGGTCGACGCATCCCCCTTTCCTTGGCTTGAAGATCATGAAACAAAGTCCCCATGTGAACCATAAAAAAATATTATTTTGGGTGGGGGATAAATTTCACTTCAGCCTCGGACGTTCTGATTATTACGCAAAAGCCCCTATCAGATGCAAGCACGTGCTACGCATGTGTTCTTTACGTAAATTGTGACTTTTTCCTCTAAAGTTTATTGTTGTTTTCTTTTAATACAAAAACATGAAATAATTGCTTTCTGGTACTTGTTTTATAGACTTTAAATTTGCTTGTTCTTTTCATTGAAATAAATACTTTTGTTGGACAATAAATTTCACAAAAATCATGTTATTCTTCTGAGGTGTGTCTCTTCATAGTTCAATTTTCTTATAGCATTTTGTTTTTATTTGCTATTATTAGAAAATAAAAAACTCTGCATTCTTCCCTGTTCAAAATTAAAAAAATCATAAAAATTCAAATATTGGGTAAAAAATACCAAATAATAGATTAGTTTCATTTTTGTGCATTTTATTTTATGTCCAATTTTCGTGCATAAATAATTTATAAAACTCAGAAAAATTGTAAAATACTGAAAACTTAAAAAACCATATAAATTTGTAGAAAAATAAAAAAAATGTGATTTGAGTTCATGTTTGTAAATAATTTTCCTCTAGTTTTTAAGAAAAAGAATTACTGTAATTCTTTATTCCATTTTATATTTTTAAATTACGAAATGATCATGTGTGCTCATTGTTTGCATTTTCTCTTGTTTTTATTCATTTTAAAAATCCTAAAAAATATAAAAAAATATCTAAAAAATTACAAAATAGTAAAAAAACATAAAAACACAAAAATAATTTATTTGGACATTTTGAGAATTTTTGTTATATTTGAACATTCCAAAAAGAAAAAACCGCATTTCTTTTGTGCATGAATTTGTTTTGAAAATTAAAAAAATCAGAAATTAAAATCATTAAAAATTTGAAAATCATAAAATAAAAAAATTAGAAAATATGTTGGGAGAAAAATAGAACATAACATTAGAACAGACCGGGGTCTCTCTTATATAGGAGAAAAGTCCTTGCGTTAATTACATGATAAGTACTCAAAGAAAACACAATATATAAAACAGACAAAGAGATACATTTATCTCAACGCTCCCCCTCAAGCAGGAGCATATATATCTATCCTGCTCCGCTTAGAGCAATGATGAATCTCGGATTCATCACTCTAAATCTCATTTATTAAGCTCAAGTCCCTCAAAATCAACAGCATTTCTGCATTTATTCTGCATAATTATCATTCATGCATGTTTTCATAAGAATTGCATTTTATCCATAATTTCTGCACAAAATAAGAAGCTAAAAATCCAAGCTAAATTTGACCTGTAAATAGCCTAAAATCCCAGATTTTTAACTCATTCATGCTAACTCCGAATAATACAAACCACTTCCACTGTGTACATATCACTCACAAGAATAAATAAAAAGTACAAAAAAATCACTAGCCCGAATAAGTGGACCAAAAACCCAAACCCTAGTTTCAGGATTTTCGGACTAAAAGTCCCATATCTTCCCCATCCAGTGTCCGACTTGATCCTACTCACTTTTGAACTAGTGCACATTCAATTACCTTCAAAACAAGACCAAGTTCAAGTGATTCGGAGCTCGTATGTGAAAGTTGGGTTTTGGGCCTCTTTTGTACATTGTATATTTTAGCGATTTTCTGACCTATATTTTATGTACATATTATTTTTATTAATAAAAATCCAAAAAAATAGATTAAGGTGTTTTTATTTACCTTTGATTTTTCTATATTTTTTCCAGATTTTTATCTTGTTTAAAATTAACAAAAAAATACAAAACCCAAAAATCAAGGTATTCTATGTACAGGGGATACCCCAAAATTTAACTTTCTACATTTGACCGATTTTGGCTTTGATGTTCATGAAAGTTGTAGATCTCGTCGAGACGAGCATTTTTCATGAAGAAACTTTTTCGGTCCGAGGTCATTTACTATTTCTTTTTGATTTTACAAAAGATTTCAGTTCCGATTTTTCTGATGCTGACACGTGGCAGCCCCAGAGGCCGCCACGTGTCAGCGGTTTTTGGGGTTTTCTATTAATTCATTTTTATAAAAAAAATCTACGCACGTGCGTCGCACGCGCCTCCCAGGCACGTGCTCCGCACGTGCCTCGCCGCCTCTCTCTTTTCACCCCTTGCCGCGTGGCCCATTTCCAACCGTTCGATCCTTCTCTGATCGAACGGTCCCTGCTCTTCTCCCCCAACCTCGCACCCTCCGCCGCCTCCAACCTCTCGCACCGGCCCTCCGCAACGGTCGCCTGTGATCTTCGCTCGCCAACCGTCGCCCCGCCATCTCCGCCTCCATCAACCTCGCAACCACCCTCCATCGCCCTACCTCTCTCTCTTCCCTATTTAAAGAACCTCCGACCCCCTATCCCCTCATCCGCCGATAGAACTTAAATCTCAGGCGAGCCCAGTGGTGACAGGCTGTCCTCGCCACCCTCGCGGTGAGATCCGAGGGTGCCACCGCCCCTCGTTGCAGAAGCGGCTCCGCCGCCTTTCATCCTCTGCTTCAGCTCCGGCCAGACCGTCGAGCCACCGACTTTGCGCCACCACCGCCTGCTGCAGCCCCATCGACCATCTTCTTTGACAACTACGGGAGCCTCCAGGTTTCACCGGTGCTCCTCGTTCACCTCCATCGACAACATTACCTTCAACCTCCAATAAGTCGTCAACGCCAACCTTCGGCTCCGATCACCATGCCTATCTCGACACCGGAGCACCACCTTGCCTCTCCACCAATGACGGGTCGCTACAGGAGTAACAACCTCCTGACGCTCCTCCGCCTCGCCTTCGACCGAGCACCTCCGCCGGGAGTGGCCCCCGGCCTCCACTATCGCCACCGGTCCTCCGCCGTGTCATCGGAGCCACGACCACCTCCAGTGCAGAGCTCCGCCCAGACACCACCGCAGGCCGGGCTCGAGGCCCGAGGTCCCCCGCACGTGTGAGGCACGTGCGTGGGGAAACTTCCTCACCACTCAACCCCAAGTCACGTGCACTGCACGTGACGTTGGGTAAATTGCAATAAGCCCCTTGGAGTTCACCATATTTGCAGATCAACTCGCAGCCAGAGGCCACGTGCATCGCACGTGACCCTCTGGACATTTTGCAAAATCCGTCCCCTGTTTCATTGGTAATTACGCATAAGTCCCCCCACTGCAGTTTTTTTATTTATTTTATTTATTATATTTGCATCTACATCCCTGTGTTCTCCCTCTGTTTTGAACCTCTTCCATACATTATTTTATTATTCGAAAAATAGCATGATGTTTCTCACTTAATTCTCTACATTTTGACATGTCATGGATATTTTTGTGATGACTGTTTACTTAAATATTAATTATCTTGTGAAAATTTGCAAACTTTGCCCAACTTGTGCTCTTGAATTTTTATTTGATTAACCGTTGCTCTAAAAATCCCCGAAAAATCAAATATTGTAGAGATTATTGTGCTTGACATTATACCCAAAAAGATTTGCATTTTCATGCATCATTTGCCCTGTAAAAAAATCATTTTGCACATTTCACTATTTAATTTTTAGTAGGTATTAGATCTCACATTTTTTAGGGTTAGGTTTTTTTGAGATCAATCACCTAGTGATAGATCTTAGATAATTTTGGTCCTTGAAAATAAGTAGGTTTGATATTATTATAATTAAATTTTGAAAATCATTCTTTTTACATTTAAAAACCCATAAAAAATTCATATTGCATCCAAAAATTCTAAAAAAAATTATAGTGCTTTTAGTTTGTCATATCTTACATTGTGGCCAAGTTTCATATTTTTAGGATATAATTTGAACGTAATTTACATTTTAGTCCCTAAATTAGGTCGAAATTGCATCTTGCATCCCTTATTTGTATTAAAAATTCCAAAAATAGACCGCCTCGAAAACTGAACACGAAATTGGATAGACATAATTCTAGGTTGTTCCTTTGCTTCCTTGTGATCGACCTTGGGACTTGCCCAAGTAAAATAAACATAAAACCACTTAATTGAAATTTATTAAAAAATTTTGGTTATTTCTTGATCGTTTCCGATCGCCACCTACAACGAACGACACTTTATTATTTTCACATACGAATATAAAAACAATTCCTTTACTCGTGCGTTATCGGACTCGTCAGATGGCGCCGTTGCCGGGGAGGCAAACGGCTTAGTTTTGTGTTTTGACATTTCTTGCTCGGTTTTCTGCATTCGGGTAGTCTGACCCCCGAATTTTTCATTGTAAATACCATTTTATTTGCAGCATTTATTTTTTAGCATTTATTCGCTTGTTCTATTTTCTGAGTCACGCTCTTACACAAATGTTTCTTATTTTTCTTGTGAGGTACACGGCGTACGTGGAGCGGTTTTCAAGAAACCGACGCATCTTCACCGACATCCGTAAAGCCGCAATTTACCTAAGATTGAGTCGAGTCGTGAGAGAGCGTAGAGTCTAGGTTTTTAATTTCTGCAATTTTATTTACTTGCTTATTTACAGCGGTGTCCGTTTGGGCTCTCGCGCATGTAAAAAAGACCTTGAACTTTTCTGTGGTGTGTCGTGGCCTGTTTCACTCTCCGGTGAGGGTGGGGCCCGACTTGAGTGGTGATTAGGATAGACTTACACATACGGCTCTTAGAGCATTTATATTTTTTCTTGTGCTCGCAGGATCTAAGGCCACACTGCACTTTAATTGAGACGCACAATAGATCGTTCAACTTAGCCAAAAATTTAAATCAGTTCTTTCCCGCTAATAGAACTTTCTGCATAGGTGCGGTTTTCATCGGCTTGCATTCATTTAGAATAATTTTTCAATTCTGTCTAGCATCCCACATGAAGATTGCGAGGATTCACTGTAAGTCTTCTAACTGAGCATTCATCATAGTTTTCCGCGTGCATCGGCTTTTCCCGAACTCCTCTCTCTTATTTTATCACATAATTTTAAAGGAAATTGGGACTGAACGGTAGACGTGCATTTGTGCTCATATAATTTTTTCAGTGATCGCCTCATTAAAATTGGGACTGCTAAATATAGCCGATCTTAAGAACTCATAAAATCAAAAAATTTTGCGGGAGAGCAACCCCGACCTTGGATGATTTTATTTTTCTGAGTGAGCAAGAGACGACACTTAAGGTGAGAACCAAGCTCCAACGCCTATCAGCTCGCTAAATTTTTGCCAAGATTGATTTATCACCAACTAAAATTGAAAAGATAATAGCCGAACTCTTACGGCTTCATTGTGTGCCTTGGTGAACTCAGGGTTTGAATTGTGTTTGCATTGGTGTGCGTGAACTGATTCCGAAGATCAACAGCCGCACATTTGATAAAATTTCTCTTGATTATCCTGTGCAATCATCTCTTTCCTTTTTTTTATTTAAAATTCACCATGGAATTCTTGTCCAATAACTCTTGCTGACCCAACCCCTCATTCCTTTCAGCTCTTTCAAAAATAGCCGAACGTTTATCCGAGAATCCATCAGAGCTATACTATGAAAATGAATTCGTATCGGTTAGACCCAAAACACCTCCCCCTCAACCACCAATAAATCCATCTCCCTCTGCTAATCCGACATATTTCATGAATGACAACCCTTTGTATTCAGAGCAGACAAACCAACAAATGATTGAGGGTTCTACCTCTTCATTTATCAATCCTCTTTACACTGATCATACAATTCATCCTTCGTATTCGGTAAATGTCAATCCATCATTCATGGGAGATGATAACCACATGATCGAATTGAACACTTCTTCACCTCTTCCATCGACCTTGAACACCAATGAAAAATCATTATCTTGGATTGAACATAACAACCCCCTCTTCACTCATACAGAGGATTGGGCCGACCATATAGGAACACATCAACCCTGTATGCTGACTCCACAATATCAAGGTCCGACCACTCAAAGAATTGAACACCCTTTGGACCAACTCCACATACCTAGACCATATGAGCATCCACCTTCCATGATTATTGAGGAGATACTTTCAGAAAACGATGATCATATACCAGATATTTCAAGAGACTCCTCGCCTAGTACATATAGAAAAATGGAAGAGGACATGCAATTACAAAACATACCCCAACTGCTCCCATACTTGGTCAAGAAGAGATTTTGGAGAATATTTTGAGGATGAATAAGAAATTTGATTTAATGGAGGATAGATTTCAAGAACTTGCCGATAGATTAATCTCTGGTAGCTCGGATATAAAAATGGATGAGGAAATGATTTGATTTAAGATTGAAAATTTTGAGGATATTCAAGGACCTAAGGACAATTCTGACACATTCACTTCTACACATTGCTCCCGTAGAAATGACTATGCCGCGGACTATCACTCTCAATATCAAGGCCCCTTTTCATCTGAAGAACACACCACACCCCCACACCACCCAGAAAATACCAAAAAATGGAAACATTTGAAAATCACAAAAAAAATTGAAAATTTAGAAAATTTCATAAAAATTGAGACTGAAGACGATCTGAGGAATTTGGATCCGACCGTTCGGGAAGCACTGGAAAAACGCTTGATGTTTGAACTTCCCTTTATAAAGGCCATTGAACACTTCCCCGACCTCAAAGGA
The DNA here is from genome assembly GCA_037367405.1 of Ottelia alismoides. Lineage (NCBI taxonomy): Eukaryota > Viridiplantae > Streptophyta > Magnoliopsida > Alismatales > Hydrocharitaceae > Ottelia > Ottelia alismoides. The sequence goes on along the minus strand of JAZKJV010007552.1, from coordinate 103,659 downwards.
TTTATAATGGATAAATTAATGATCAAAAAGTCGGGCAGGATTAGAATAAAGACCGAGAGACATATATTGTCAATGGCCTCCTCCTTAGAGTTGAGGAGAGAAACCAAGAGCCGCATAGTGAAGCGATTGCCTAGATTTGACTGTGAAATCAAAGACACGATCTTCACCCATGCTCGGATTGATGATGATGCACCGATCAATATTCTTCCGACCTCTGTATTTCACGAACTCAAACTCGGACCGATTCGGAAGATACGAGAGATTATTCAATTAGTGGACCGATCGATAAAACGGCCGAGGGGAACCATTTCTGTCATCATGAAATTCCAAGGTGCTCCGCTCAAAGTAGAATTCACGATCATTGATATTGAGCATCAAGGAGAATTCACCCAGTCTCCAATCATTCTTGAAAAGCCGTTCTTGGCATTGGCCAACGCAATTATTGATTGTGAGACTCGGGAAATCAATTTCACAGCATTGGAAGCACTTAGATCTGACCATGTCTTTAAGGAACCACGAATTTCTGAGGCAACCCACGAAGTCCTCGACAACCGTAACCATGAAGAGGTAGAAGAGCCATACCCCGCAGCCACACCTGAGATTGCGGTTGTTGATGAGACTATTGGTTTAGAGAATCCCCCCTGCTCCATTCCCAGCCGCTCTCACCATGGAGAATCATGTATATGAATCATATGATCCGGAGACTTATGCATGGGCTCACCCTGGGTCAACCTACTCTGACTACATGGATTACATCAACTTGACACAGGAGTGCTCTAACATCGAATCAATTGAGAAAGAACATGCAGAGACTCTCCCCAGTATTTCAATTCCCGAGGATCTCAAAATAAACAAATCATTCTTCTATGATCTTGAGACTTATGCATGGTCACACCCTGGAACAACATTTTCTGAATACCTGGACCAAATCATCCCAAATCGAGAGTGCACCAACATTCGGGAGACTAAGAACAAGCACACAGACCGAGCACCAACCAAGGAGAATTCCAATGGCTATTCATCTGGATACTCAAGTGAACCGACACCTTCACGACGAAATAAAAAGAGAGTCACCTTTGACCTTTTGGAAGAGGTATCTGCTGATGATCCCTCATCAGGTCCGGAAAAGGTGGTCTACATGAGTGAAGTCTGTTCGGCAGCCCTAAAGCCATATCTTCGCAAGGATCCAAAATTCAACTCTCGTTGGACAACACCCATTCCTAACTACTACTCATCCAAAGCTGATGCTCCTGACCTCTTCAAGTACACTGGAATTATTTCATATGAGCTGACTGAGATCGGTGCTTCCGAGTATTCATCTGAGGACAAACCACGTGACCCCAAGAAGGAGCGAATTCTGAGGAAACAATTAAAGAAACAGAAAGACATGAATACTTGGAGTATGTCCACTTTCAAATATTACTCCTCTGAGGATAATTCTAATGATGGATACTTTTCATCTGACTCAAATACTTCATCCATTATCCATCATGATTTTTCTGAGGATAACAGTGACAATAGTTGGGAATCATATGCCTCATCTTCACCTCATCATTACGATCTCCCACCGCAGGCTCACAAAAAGATCAGTCGAAAACCGCCTTAATCATCGGCTACCCACCCTCCTTCCTGACCACATCGGCCCCCTTGTATAGCTTCTTCCTCTACTTAGGCCAAGGTCTAAGTATAGGGGGGGACCGATGCCGTTTGTATATACCATTTCTCTCATCACACTTCTTCTCCCGATCGCTCCATCTCCATCCTTGTTCTACACTTAGGCTGACTAGAGCATAAGTATAGGGGGAACCGACACCCACCTGTATATACTCTCTTCATCCACATATCCCGACCGCTTCATTTTCCCACTCTTCTTCTATACTTAGACTGTTTGCAGTCTAAGTATAGGGGGATGAACCATTGTATATAAATTTCTAACTCTCTTACGCTTACCCCGAGCTATGTCTTCATTACGATTTTTGTGCTCTGAGGGCACAGCACTCGCTAAGTATAGGGGGTCTGTATATATACTGTGTATATATTTTACCCATATCTCGTACTTTCGCGTAAGTCTATATGTATTTACGGGGTGGATAATCTCTTTGAAAAAAAACAAAACAAAACAAAAAAGGAGAGTTTTCTACTAACACTGACTTGCCCGAATTTTTCGAAAAAAGAAAATGGCTTCTTATTTCATTTTTGCATTAAAAAAGCAATAATCAAAAATCACAAAAAAAAGTATCTGCATTTCATACACCTGCACTTCATCCAGCATCGCATTCATTAGCATCTGTGAAAAATCATTGGGGTCTAAACCGAGTTATGAGCCGAAACCGAGAGTGGTCTGGACTTGACCTTAATCCACCTAATTTTCAGAGGAACTTCACCGAGAAATAGGATTTTAAGAGCTTCAGGTCTTTTGACTTAATTATTTAAGTTCCACATGACAATGTGCAGCGTTTGACTCTTAGTGTCTAACCTGATCTCTTCATTCTGGGTACAACTCTGGAATAGGGAATTAATTTGTACTCTCGCACTATGCACTTAGCTCAACTTAGACGAGATGTTGGAAGACTATGTAAGTCTCTTTTCTGGTAGCGTGGAAATCTAAAGACCGGAGTACGGGTTGAAATAAAGCTTCGGAAAAGGGATGGACAGCTGGGCACAATTTTTTCTAAGACCCCAAAAAATGTACGGAATAAAAAGATTCTATATCCGTAGGGGCACAACAAGATCCAAGCAGAAACCACCAAATATTCCAAATACAAAGAAGCACTACCAAATAAAATCTGACCAAAAAGGTCCAAGCTTCAAGAAACCTACAGATCTTGGTGAAGACTCGGCTACACTGGCCATCTTCACAAGGAGAGGTGACTACACTGGCCACCCTCCAGTTCCTTTCCTCTTCTTCTATCTTCTCCCCCAATTCGATTGTGAACACAGCACGACAGACCTTAGAAGGAAATACCTCACTCCCCGAGGATGAGTTACTGGAGAGGAGAGGAGTATGGTAGTCCGGCATTCTAGATGGGAAGAGCTAAAACCTTTCACACACACATGAGTCGGTTGTTCAATGTTCACTGTTTCTCACTTTGGGAAGAAGATTGATCTAAGATGACTTCTGAGCCGAAACTGTGACAATGATGTGTAGAACTTGAAGGCTGTTGATTTTAAAATTCTAAGTCTCACAGAAGTTCCGACACACAAATAATCCAAAAGGTCGAGTTTAGTTTCACTTTCACCTTCAGTTCATGGACTTGGTATGGAATCCAATCGCATTTCAGCTCATGGCATTTCTTTTTGATGCTCAGGGACGAGCATGGTTTAAGTATAGGGGGGTGATGAATCTCGGATTCATCATTCTAAATCTCATTTATTAGGCTCAAGTCCCTCAAAATCAATAGCATTTCTGTATTTATTCTGCATAATTATCATTCATGCATGTTTTCATAAGAATTGCATTTTATCCATAATTTCTGCACAAAATAAGAAGCTAAAAATCCAAGCCAAATTTGACCTGTAAATAGCCTAACTTCCCGGAGTTTTAACTCATTCGTGCTAACTCCGAATATCCAAAACCACTTCCACTGTGTACATATCACTCACAAGAATAAATAAAAAATACAAAAAAAATCACTAGCCCGAATAAGTGGACCAAAAACCCAAACCCTAGTTTCAGGATTTTCAGACTAAAAGCCCCATATCTTCCCCATCCAGTGTCCGACTTGATCTTACTCACTTTTGAACTAGTGCACATTCAATTACCTTCAAAACAAGACCAAGTTCAAGTGATTCGGAGCTCGTATGTGAAAGTTGGGTTTTGGGCCTCTTTTGTACATTTTATATTTTAGCGGTTTTCTCACCTATATTTTATGTACATATTCTTTTTATTAATAAAAATCCAAAAAAAATATATTAAGGTGTTTTTATTTACCTTTGATTTTTCTATATTTTTTCCAGATTTTTATATTGTTTAAAAATAACAAAAAAAATACAAAACCCAAAAATCAAGGTATTCTATATACATGGGATACCCCAAAATTTAACTTTCTACATTTGACCGATTTTGACTTTAATGTCTTCATGAAAGTTGTAGATCTCGTCAAGACGAGCATTTTTCGTGAAGAAACTTTTTCAGTCTGAGGTCATTTACTATTTCTTTTTTATTTTACAAAAGATTTTAGTTCCAATTTTTCTGGTGCTGACACGTGGCAGCCCCAGAGGCCGCCACGTGTCAGCGGTTTTTGGGGTTTTTCATTAATTCATTTTTATAAAAAAAAAATCTACGCACGTGCGTCGCACGCGCCTCCCAGGCACGTGCTCGGCACGTGCCTCGTCGCCTCTCTCTTTTCACCCCTTGCCACGTGGCCCATTTCCATCCGTCTGATCCTTCCCTGAACGGTCCCAGCTCTTCTCCCCCAACCTCGCGCCCTCCGTCGCCTCCTACCTCCCGCACCGGCCCTCCGCAATGGCCGCCTGTGATCTTTGCTCGCCAACTGTCGCCCCGCCATCTCCACCTCCATCAACCTCGCAACCACCCTCCATCGCCCTACCTCTCTCTCTTCCCTATTTAAAGAACCTCCGACCCCCTATCCCCTCATCCGCCGATAGAACTTAAATCTCAGGAGGGCCCGGTGGTGACAGCCCGACCTCGCCACCCTCGCGGCGAGATCCGAGGGTGCCACCGCCCCTCGTTGCAGGAGTGGCTCCGCCGCCTTTCATCCTCTGCTTCAGCTCTGGCCAGACCGTCGAGCCACCGACTTCGCGCCACCACCGCCTGCTGCAGCCCCATCGACCATCTTCTTCAACAACTACGAGAGCCTCCAGGCTTCACCGGCGCTCCTCGTTCACCTCCATCGACAACATTACCTTCAACCTCCAGCTAGTCGTCAACGCCAACCTTCGGCTCCGATCACCGAGCCTATCTCGACACCGGAGCACCACCTTGCCTCTCCACCAACGACGGGCCGCTACAGGAGTAACAACCGCCTGACGCTCCTCCGCCTCGCCTTCGACCGGGCACCTCCGTCAGGAGTGGCCCCCGGCCTCCACTATCGCCACCGGTCCTCCGCCGTGTCACCGGAGCCACGACCACCTCCAGCGAAGAGCTCCGCCCAGACACCACCGCAGGCCGGGCTCGAGGCCCGAGGTCCCCCGCAAGTGTGAGACACGTGCGTGGGGAAACTTCCGCACCACTCAACCCCAAGTCACGTGCACTGCACGTGACGTTGGGTAAATAGCAATAAGCCCCTTGGAGTTCGCCATATTTGCAGATCAACTCGCAGCCCGAGGCCACGTGCATCGCACGTGACCCTCTGGACATTTTGCAAAATTCGTCCCCTGTTTCATTGGTAATTATGCACAAGTCCCCCCACTGCAGTTTTTTTTATTTATTTTATTTATTATATTTGCATCTACATCCCTGTGTTCTCCCTCTGTTTTGAACCTCTTCCATACATTATTTTATTATTCAAAAAATAACATGATGTTTCTCACTTAATTCTCTACATTTTGACATGTCATGGATATTTTTGTGATGACCGGTTAATTAACTATTAATTATCTTGTGGAAATTTGCAAACTTTGCCCAACTTGTGCTCTTGAATAGTATTTTTCTGAGATCAATCACCTACTGATAGATCTTAGATAATTTTGGTCCTTGAAAATAAGTAGGTTTGATATTTATTGTAATTAAATTTTAAAAATCATTCTTTTTACATTTAAAAACCCATAAAAATATCATATTGCATTCAAAAATTCCAAAAAAATTATAGTGCATTCAGTTTGTCATATCTTACATTGTGGCCAAGTTTCATATTTTTAGGACATCATTTGGACGTAATTTACATTTTAGTCCCTAAATTAGGCTGAAATTGCATCTTGCATCCCTTATTTGCATTAAAAATTCCAAAAATAGACCGCCTCGAAAACCGAACATGAAATTGGATAGACATAATTCTAGGTTGTTCCTTTGCCTTCTTGTGATCGACCTTGGGACTTGCCCAAGTAAAACAAAACATAAAACCACTTGATTGAAATTTATTAAAAAATTACGGTTATTTCTTGACCGTTTCCGATCGCCACCTACAACAAATGACACTTTATTATTTTCACATACGAAGATAAAAACAATTCCTTTACACCTGCGTTATCGGACTCGTCAGATGGCGCCGTTGCCGGGGAGGCAAACGGCTTAGTTTTGTGTTTTGACATTTCTTGCTCGGTTTTCTGCATTCGGGTAGTCTGACCCCAGAATTTTTCATTGTAAATACCATTTTATTTCCAGCATTTATTTTTTAGCATTTATTCGCTTGTTCTATTTTTTGAGTCACGCTCTTACACAAATGTTTCTTATTTTTCTTGTGAGGTACACGACTTACGTGGAGCGGTTTTCAAGAAACTGACGCATCTTCACCGACATCCGTAAAGTCGCAATTAACCTAAGATCGAGTTGAGTCGTGAGAGAGCGTAGAGTCTAGGTTTTTAATTTCTGCAAATTTATTTACTTGATTATTTACAACGGTGTCCGTTTGGACTCTCGCGCATGTAAAAAAGACCTTGAACTTTTTTGTGGTGTGTCGTGGCCTGTTTCACTCTTCGGTGAGGGTGGTGCCCGACTTGAGTGGCGATTAGGATAGACCTACACATACGGCTCTTAGAGCATTTATATTTTTGCTTATGCTCGTAGGATCTAAGGCCACACTGCACTTTAACTGAGACGCACATTAGATCGTTCAACTTAGCCAAAAATTTAAATCAATTCTTTCCCGCTAATAGAACTTTCTGCATAGGTGCGGTTTTCATCGGCTCGCATTCATTTAGAATAATTTTTCAATTCTGTCTAGCATCCCACATGAAGATTGCGAGAATTCACTGTAAGTCTTCTAACTGAGCATTCATCATAGTTTTCCGCGTGCATCGGCTTTTCCCGAACTCCTCTCTCTTGTTTTATCACATAATTTTAAAGGAAATTGGGACTGAACGGTAGACGTGCATTTGTGCTCATATGATTTTTTCAGTGATCGCCTCATTAAAATTGGGACTGCTAAATATAGCCGATCTTAAGAACTCATAAAATCAAAAATTTTTGCGGGAAAGCAACCCCGACCTTGGATGATTTTATTTTTCTGAGTGAGCAAGAGACGACACTTAAGGTTAGAACCAAGCTCCAACACCTATCAGCTCGCTAAATTTTTGCCAAGATTGATTTATCACCAACTAAAATTGAAAAGATAATAGCCGAACTCTTACGACTTCATTGTGTGCATTGGTGAACTCAGGGTTTGAATTGTGTTTGCATTGGTGTGCATGAACCGATTCCGAAGATCAACAGCCGCACATTTGATAAAATTTCTCTTGATTATCCCGTGCAATCATCTCTCTCCTTTCTTGATTCAAAATTCACCATGGAATTCTTGTCCAATAACTCTTGCAGACCCAACCCCTCATTCCTTTCAGCTCTTTCAAAAATAGCCGAACGTTTATCGGAGAATCCATCAGAGCTATACTATGAAAATGAATTCGTGTCGGTTAGACTCAAAACACCTCCCCCTCAACCACCAATAAATCCATCTCCCTCCGCTAGTCCGACCTATTTCATGAATGACAACCCTTTGTATTCAGAGTAGACAAACCAACAAATGATTGAGGGTTCTACTTCTTCATTTATCAATCCTCTTTACGTTGATCATACAATTCATCCTTCGTATTCGGTAAATGTCAATCCATCATTCATGGGAGATGATAACCACATGATCGAATTGAACACTTCTTCACCTCTTCCATCGACCTTGAACACCAATGAAAAATCAATATCTTGGATTGAACATAACAACCCCCTCTTCACTCATACAGAGGATTGGGCCGACCATATAGGAACACATCAACCCTGTATGCTGACTCCACGATATCAAGGTCCGACCACTCAAAGAATTGAACACCCTTTGGACCAACTCCATATACCTAGACCATATGAGCATCCACCTTCCATGATTATTGAGGAGATACTTTCAGAAAACGATGATCATATACCAGATATTTCAAGAGACTCCTCGCCTAGTACATATAGAAAAATGGAAGAGGACATTCAATTACAAAAACATACCCCAACTGCTCCCATACTTGGTCAAGAAGAGATTTTGGAGAATATTTTGAGGATGAATAAGAAATTTGATTTAATGGAGGATAGATTTCAAGAACTTGTCGATCGATTAATCTCTGGTAGCTCGGATATAAAAATGGATGAGGAAATGATTGGATTTAATATTGAAAATTTTGAGGATATTCAGGGACCTAAGGACAATTCTGACACATTCACTTCTACACATTGCTCCCATAGAAATGACTATGTCGCGGACTATCACTCTCAATATCAAGGCCCCTTTTCATCTGAAGAACACACCACACCCCCACACCACCCAGAAAATACCAAAAATGGAAACATTTGAATGTCACAAAAAAATCGAAAATTCAGAAAATTTCATAAAAATTGAGACTGAAGACGATCTGAGGAATTTGGATCCGACCGTTCGGGAAGCACTGGAAAAACGCTTGATGTTTGAACTTCCCTTTATAAAGGCCATTGAACACTTCCCCGACCTCAAAGGATTTATAATGGATAAATTAATGATCAAAAAGTCGGGCAGGATTAGAACAAAGATCTAGAGACATATATTGTCAATGGCCTCCTCCTTGGTGTTGAAGAGAGAAACCAAGAGCCGCATAGTGAAGCGATTGCCTAGATTTGACTGTGAAATCAAAGACACAATCTTTACCCATGCTCGGATTGATGACGATGCACCGATCAATATTCTTCCGACCTTTGTATTTCACGAACTCAAACTCGGACCGATTCGAAAGATACGAGAGATTATTCAATTAGCGGACCGATCGATAAAACGTCCGAGAGGAACCATTTCTGTCATCATGAAATTCCAAGGTGCTCCGCTCAAAGTAGAATTCACGATCATTGATATTGAGCATCAAGGAGAATTCACCCAGTCTCCAATCATTCTCAGAAAGCCGTTCTTGGCATTGGCCAAGGCAATTATTGATTGTGAGACTCGGGAAATCAATTTCACAGCATTGGAAGCACTTAGATCTGACCTTGTCTTTGAGGAACCACGATTTTCTGAGGCAACCCACGAAGTCCTCGACAACCGTAACCATGAAGCGATAGAAGAGCCCTACCCCGCAGCCACACCTAAGATAGCGGTTGTTGATGAGACTATTGGTTCAGAGAATCTCCCCCTGCTCCATTCCCAGCCGCTCTCACCATGGAGAATCATGTATATGAATCATATGATCCGGAGACTTATGCATGGGCACACCCTGGGTCAATCTACTCTGACTACATGGATTACATCAACTTGACACAGGAGTGCTCCAACATCGAATCAATTGAGAAAGAACATGCAGAGACTCTCCCCAGTATTTCAATTCCCGAGGAACTCAAAATAAACAAATCATTCTTCTATGATCCTGAGACTTATGCATGGTCACACTCTGGAGCAACATTTTCTGAATACCTGGACCAAATCATCCCAAATCGAGAGTGCACCAACATTCGGGAGACTAAGAACAAGCACACAGACCGAGCACCAACCAAGGAGAATTCCAATGGCTATTCATCTGGATACTCAAGTGAATTGACACCTTCACGACGAAATAAAAAGAGAGTCACCTTTGACCTTTTGGAAGAGGTATCTGCTGATGATCCCTCATCAGGTCCGGAAAAGGTGGTCTACATGAGTGAAGTCTGTTCGGCAGCCCTAGAGCTCTCATCTTCACCTCATCATTACGATCTCCCACCGCAGGCTCACAAAAAGATCAGTCGAAAACCGCCTTAATCATCGGCTACCCAGCCTCCCTCCCGACCACATCGGCCCCCTTGTACAGCTTCTTCCTCTACTTAGGCCAAGGCCTAAGTATGGGGGGTCGATGCCATTTGTATATACCATTTCTCTCATCACACTTCTTCTCCCGATCGCTCCATCTCCATCCTTCTTCTACATTTAAGCTGACTAGAGCCTAAGTATAGGGGGAACCGACACCCACCTGTATATACTCTCTTCATCCACATATCCCGACCGCTTCATTTTCCCGCTCTTCTTCTATACTTAGACTGTTTGCAGTCTAAGTATAAGGGGTGAACCATTGTATATAAATTTCTAACTCTCTTACGCTTAGCCCGAGCTATGTCTTCATTACGCTTTTCTTGCTCTGAGGACACAGCACTCGCTAAGTATAGGGGGTATGTATATATACTGTGTATATATTTTACCCATATCTCGTACTTTCTCGGTCTATATGTATTTACAGGGTGGGTAATCTCTTAGAAAAAAAACAAAACAAAACAAAAAAAGGAGATTTTTCTACTAACACTAACTTGCCCAAAATTTTTGAAAAAAGAAAATGGCTTCTTATTTCATTTTTGCATTAAAAAAGCAATAATCAAAAATCACAAAAAAAAGTGTCTGCATTTCACACACCTGCACTTCATCCAGCATCGCATTCATTTGCATCTGTGAAAAATCATTGGGGTCTAAACCGAGTTATGAGCCGAAACCAAGAGTGGTCTGGACTTGACCTTAATCCACCTAATTTTCAGAGGAACTTCACCGAGAAATAGGATTTTAAGAGCTTCAGATCTTTTGACTTAATTCTTTAAGTTCCACATGACAATGTGCAGCGTTTGACTCTTAGTGTCTAACCTGGTCTCTTCATTATGGGTACAACTCTGGAATAGGGAACTAATTTGTACTCTCGCACTATGCACTTAGCTCAACTCAGACGAGATAAGACTGTGTAAGTCTCTTTTCTGGTAGCGTGGAAATCTAAAGACCGGAGTACGGGTTGAAATAAAGCTTCGGAAAAGGGATGGACGGCTGGGCACAATATTTTCTAAGACCCCAAAAAACGTACGGAATAAAAAGATTCTATATCCGTAGGGGCACAACAAGATCCAAGCAGAAACCACCAAATACTCCAAATACAAAGAAGCACTACCAAATAAAATCTGACCAAAAAGGTCCAAGCTTCAAGAAACCTGCAGATCTTGGTGAAGACTCAGCTACACTGGCCATCTTCACAAGGAGAGGTGACTACACTGGCCACCCTCCGGTTCTTTTCGCCTTCTTCTATCTTCTCCCCCAATTCAATTGTGAACACAGCACGACATACCTTAGAAGGAAATACCTGACTCCCCGAGGACGAGTTACTGGAGAGGAGAGGAGCATGGTAGTCCGGCATTCTGGATGGGAAGAGCTAAAACCTTTCTCACACACATGAGTCAGTTGTTCAAGTTCATAGGGTATACTTTGGGAAGAAGATTGATCTAAGATGACTTCTGAGCCGAAACTGTGACAATGATGTGTAGAACTTGAAGGCTGTTGATTTTAAAATTCTAAGTCTCACAGAAGTTCCGACACATAAATAATCCAAAAGGTTGAGTTTAGTTTCACTTTCACCTTCACTTCATGGTCTTGGTATGGAACCCAATCGCATTTCAGCTCATGGCATTTCTTTTTGATGCTCAGGGACGAGCATGGTTTAAGTATAGGGGGATGATGAATCTCGGATTCATCACTCTAAATCTCATTTATTAAGCTCAAGTCCCTCAAAATAAATAGCATTTCTGCATTTATTCTGCATAATTATCATTCATGCATGTTTTCATAAGAATTGCATTTTATCCATAATTTCTGCACAAAATAAGAAGCTAAAAATCCAAGCCAAATTTGACCTGTAAATAGCCTAACTTCTCGGATTTTTAACTCATTCATGCTAACTCCGAATATCCAAAACCACTTCCACTATGTACATATCACTCACAAGAATAAATAAAAAATACAAAAAAATCACTAGCCCGAATAAGTGGACCAAAAACCCAAACCCTAGTTTCAGGATTTTCGGACTAAAAGCCCCATATCTTCCCCATCCAGTGTCCGACTTGATCTTACTCACTTTTGAACTAGTGCACATTCAATTACCTTCAAAACAAGACAAAGTTCAAGTGATTCGGAGCTCGTATGTGAAAGTTGGGTTTTGGGCCTCTTTTGTACATTGTATATTTTCTTTTTATTAATAAAAATCCAAAAAAATAGATTAAGGTGTTTTTATTTACCTTTGATTTTTCTATATTTTTTTCCAGATTTTTATCTTGTTTAAAAATAACAAAAAATACAAAACCCAAAAATCAAGGTATTCTATGTACATGGGATACCCCAAAACTTCACTTTCTACATTTGACCGATTTTGGCTTTGATGTCTTCATGAAATTGTAGATCTCGTCGAGAAGAGCATTTTTCGTGAAAAAACTTTTTCAGTCCGAGGTCATTTGCTATTTCTTTTTTATTTTACAAAAGATTTTAGTTCCGATTTTTCTGGTGTTGACACGTGGCAGCCCCAGAGGCCGCCACGTGTCAGCGGTTTTTGGGGTTTTTATTAATTCATTTTTATAAAAAAAATCTACGCACGTGCGTCGCACGCGCCTCCTAGGCACGTGCTCGGCACGTGCCTCGCTGCCTCTCTCTTTTCACCCCTTGCCACGTGGCCCATTTCCAACCGTTCGTTCCTTCTCTGATCGAACGGTCCCTGCTCTTCTCCCCCAACCTCGCGCCCTCCACCGCCTCCTACCTCCCGCATCGGCCCTCCGCAACGGCCGCCCGTGATCTTCGCTCGCCAACCATCGCCCCGCCATCTCCGCCTCCATCAACCTCGCAACCACCCTCCATCGCCCTACCTCTCTCTCTTCCCTATTTAAAGAACCTCCGACCCCCTATCCCCTCATCCGCCGATAGAACTTAAATCTCAGGCGAGCCTGGTGGTGACAGCCCGGCCTCGCCACCCTCGCGGCGAGATCCGAGGGTGTCACTGCCCCTCGTTGCAGAAGCGGCTCCGCCGCCTTCCATCCTCTACTTCAGCTCCGGCCAGACCATCGGGCCACCGACTTCGCGCCACCACCGCATGCTGCAGCCCCATCGACCATCTTCTTTGACAACTATAGGAGCATCCAGGCTTCACCGACGCTCCTCATTCACCTCCATCGACAATGTTACCTTCAACCTCCAGCAAGTCGTCAACGCCAACCTTCGGCTCCTATCGTCGTGCCTATCTCGACACCGGAGCACCACCTTTCCTCTCCACCAACGACGGGCCGCTACAGGAGTAACAACCGCCTGACGCTCCTCCGCCTCGCCTTCGACCGGGCACCTCCGCCAGGAGTGGCCCGCGGCCTCCACTATCGCCACCGGTCCTCCGCCGTGTCACCGGAGCCACGACCACCTCCAGCGTAGAGCTCCGCCCATACACCACCGCAGGCCGGGCTCGAGGCCCGAGGTCCCCCGCACGTGAGGCACGTGCGTGGGGAAACTTCCTCACCACTCAACCCCAAGTCACATGCATTGCACGTGATGTTGGGTAAATTGCAATAAGCCCCTTAGAGTTCGCCATATTTGCAGATCAACTCGCAGCCAGAGGCCACGTGCATCGCACGTAACCCTCTGGACATTTTGCAAAATTCGTCCCCTGTTTCATTGGTAATTACGCACAAGTCCCCCCACTGCAGTTTTTTTATTTATTTTATTTATTATATTTGCATCTACACCCCTGTGTTCTCCCTCTGTTTTGAACCTCTTCCATACATTATTTTATTATTCAAAAATTAGCATGATGTTTCTCGCTTAATTCTCTACATTTTGACATGTCATGGATATTTTTGTGATGATCGGTTAATTAACTATTAATTATCTTGTGAAAATTTGCAAACTTTGCCCAACTTGTGCTCTTGAATTTTTATTTGATTAACCGTTGCTCTAAAAATCCCTGAAAAATACATATTGTAGAGATTATTGTGCTTGACATTATGCCCAAAAAGATTTGCATTTGAATGCATCATTTGCCCTGTAAAAAATCATTTTGCACATTTCACTATTTAATTTTTAATAGGTATTAGATCTCACATTTTTGAAGGTTAGGATTTTTCTCAGATCAATCATCTTAGATAATTTTGGTCCTCGAAAATAAGTAGGTTTGATATTTATTATAATTAAATTTTGAAAATCATTCTGTTTTCATTTAAAAACCCATAAAAAATTCATATTGCATCCAAAAATTCAAAAAAAATTATAGAGCATTCAGTTTGTCATATCTAACCTTGGCCAAGTTTCATATTTTTAGGACATCATTTGAACGTAATTTACATTTTATCCCTAAATTAGGCTGAAATTGCATCTTGCATCCCTTATTTGCATTAAAAATTCCAAAAATAAACTGCCTCGAAAACCGAACACGAAATTGGATAGACATAATTCTAGGTTGTTCCTTTGCCTCCTTGTGATCGACCTTGGGACTTGCCCAAGTAAAATAAACATAAAACCACTTGATTGAAATTTATTAAAAAATTGTGGTTATTTCTTGACCGTTTCCGATCGCCACCTACAACGAACGACACTTTATTATTTTCACATACGAAGATAAAAACAATTCCTTAACTCGGCATTATCGGAGTCGTCAAGCAACACCTCTGAAATGGACTTTTTGCAAGTGCCTTAGTGAAGATATCAGTCGTCTGGTCTCCTGTGGAAACAAGGGAGGTGGATATGAGACCTTTCCGGATCATGTCTCTAGTGTAATGACAATCCACCTCTATATGCTTTATTTGTTCATGAAATGCAGGATTATTAGCAATGAATAGTGCAACTTGATTATCACATAAAAGCTACATAGGAAGAGGCAGCTCAATGATAAGGTCAGTCAAAACTGATCTAAACCACATCATTTCTGCACTCCCTTGTGTCATATCGATGTATTCAGATTCTGCACTTGATCTAGCCACTATTGTCTGCTTTTTGCTTTTCCATGAGACAAGCGATCTCCCGACAAACACAAAAGTCCGAAGTAGACTTTCTGTCACTGGGACAACCTGCATAGTCAACATCTGTGCAAGCTATCACCTCAAGAGATGAATCCTTGCTGAATATAAGACACGTCCAGGTGAGTTCTTCAAATATCTCAATATCATATAGACAGCATCCATATGCACCTTTCTAGGAATCTCCATGAACTGGCTAACCTTGCTTACTGCAAACATTATATCCAGCCTGGTGATAGTGGCATATAAATGTGTCCCAACCAGTTCTCTATATCTCCTATATCTACCTCCTTAGTGTCATCATCATATAATCTCATACTCAAATCCATCGGAGTAGTAGAAGGCTTGCATCCTGTTATACCTGTCTCAGAAAGAAGATCCATCACAAACTTTCTCTGGGTCATCACCAGACCACGCTAGTTCCTGGCGAACTCCAACCCCAGAAAGTAACGGAGAGTACCAAGGTCCTTAGTCACAAATTGTTGACCTAATAACTCCTTGGCAATCTGAATTCCTTTGTCATCATCCCATGTAACAATAATGTCATCCACATAAACAAGGATAGCGACAACACCTCTCAGTGATCTCTGAACAAAAAGTGAGTGGTTTGTAGTAGACCGCACAAACCCCTGGTGCTCTATCAACTCCGATAGCTTCCGGTACCAAGCTCTCGGACTCTTATTCAGACCATAAATTGCCTTGTGGAGCCTGCAAACCTTACGGGACTCCCCCTCAGTAGCAAACCATGGTGACTACTGCATATAAACTTTCTCCTAAAGATCTCCATAGAGAAAAGCATTCTTCAAGTCAAGCTGGTACAAAGGCAAGTCCCGTGAAACTACAACGGAAAGAAGAATGCTTAGTGTCGAACGTCTGGCCACAGGAGAAAAGGTATCCTGATAATCCACCCCATAGGTTTGGGTGAATCCACATGCCATAAGTCTTGTCTTGTAGCGATCCACCCTACCATCTGTCCTTTGCTTGACAGTAAATATCCATTTGCAGCTTACAACAGAGGTACCTTATGGAGCAGAAACAATGCTCCACGTTCCACATGACCTAAATGCAGCGATCTCCTCTTCCATAGCAAGTCACCACCTATTGTCCTGTAGCGCCTCCTGAAATGTACGTGGGATAGTAACAGTAGAGACTCCCACTACAAACTTCTTGTACTCCTCTAAAAGATGATCCAAAGAAACATGTGCAATAAGAGGATACGTGGCACACTGGCGTCAGGGCTTCCTTAGGGCAAGTAGGAGCCTCTAGATCATCATACATTATGTCTACCGGAGTTAACTCAGCCTGTGTATCATGTAAAACTCTAGTGCCATCAATAGAAACAATGTTATCATGACACACATGAGACATGATGGATGATGTGGATGGTGCGTGAGAAAAAGGGTGAGTAGAAGACATGCAAGTGTAAACAAGGGGTAAGACCTTTGACTGGGTAGACAGAGATGGAGGCGGTGGAGGTGGTGAAGTTTGATGTGTAGCATGGGGTTCATATGGTGGAGGAGACGGAGGTGGAGGAACAACAACATTCTCCCCATATGTAGTATTGGATAGCATGCCAACTGCAGGAGAGAAATACATAATCGACTCAAAGAAAATGACGTCAGCACTCACATAATATCTTCGACCTACATGATCAAAACATTTGTACCCTTTTTAGGTATTAGAATAATCGACAAAAACACATTTGACAGCTCTAGGTGAGAACTTGTCGTGACCAAGAGTGAAATTGTGGACAAAGGCCACAGACCCAAAGACTCTAGAAGTGAGAGAGAATAGTTCCTTCTCGAGAAACGCAATCAAGAATGGAACCTTCTCTCCAAGCACTTTGGACGACACGCGATTCACCAAGTAACAAGCAGTGAGAACAACGTCCCCCCAGAAAGAATGGGGAGTACGACTCTGGATCAATAATGTTCGTGTGACATCAAGAAGGTGACGTTGTTTGCATTCAGCTACACCGTTCTGTTGAGAAGTGTAATTGTAAGAGGTTTGATGAACAATTCCAAGAGACTTGAGAAATTCAGATAAATGTAATGCAGAAAACTCCAAAGCAATATCCATACGAATGAATTTCACATTAGCGGAGAATCTAATTTTGACTTCAATAAGAAATGTCTTAATGATAATGTCTGCTCCAGATTTATGTTTTAACAAAAACACCCACGACAATCTAGAATAATCATCTACAGTGACCATATAAAAAAGATGTCCCTGATGATCAGGGACATGACTCGGACCCTAAATATCAAAATGGAATAAGTCAAAGGACTGAATACTGTGATGACTCGGACGACTTAGAAAAGAGGAGCGATGGTGCATCCCATGTTGATAGGCTTCACAATCTAGTCCAGTATGAGGAGATATTTACGATAGCACATGACACATCTACTATAGTGGAAGGTTGCCAAATCGAAGATGCCACATAAAGGGGGAAACTAATCATGAAGGTAGAGTAGTGACGGAAGCATATAGTGGAACAACAAGCTTGTACAAACCTCTCTGCTCACGACCAAGACCAATCACCCTGTCAGTAAGTATGTCCCGAAACACAAAAGAAGAGGGACCAAAGATGGCACGGCAATGTAAATCTTTTGTGAGTTGGCTAATGGATGAAAGATTCTTCTGGAAATCTGGTGCATATAAGACATTCTGAAGATGCATTGAGGAAGGCTAAAATAATCTCCCCATGACCAATAATAGGCAGACGAATCCCATTAACAATAACCACATACCTGTCGGGTGAGATAGATCAGTATGTACTGAACTGTTGGACAAGCGAGCCCACGACGAGCCATTATGCAATAAATGTTATTGCGAATATCATTCTCTGATCTGAAATGAAGATAATTTTCATAATAGGTCCCTTAGTACAATTAGGGTTATGTACCATGCTTAATGATCATACAACTGTTGATTTAATTACTGAATCATGGAAGCTGGTGCTTGGATGAATATCTAAAGAGTTAGATTGAGAACTCATTAAGCATTGTCAAATGATTGTTAAGAGATGTCTCAAGTCTAAGTAGGAGATGGAAATCCTTTCTCATAAAGGTTGATATCTGACCGACCTCTTAATGCAGGTCCTTTTCATAGGAATAGAGATTCGGAGGTGTTAGATTGGTAAGGTCAAAGAGTTGACTTAACGAGATCGAGATAACCAAAGTCCTATGTCGTATGCTGTCATGATATAGGCACGCATCCTCTGACCGAAGACATATGTGTTAATATATGTCTGAGTATGTATATTTGGCAGACCTATAAGTTGAAGACCTAACCAAGGTCTATACACTGGCACCCTGGAGTGCATGCAAGGGCAAATGAGTAATACGATCTCTCAAAGGGATCATACAGGTTCATTACTGAACTAGAAGACATGAGCTCACTCATGAGATATTGGGAAGAATCAAATTCCGTGCACGGTCATCTGGTTTTGGAAGCTTTACTGAATTTGTATGTTTGATATATACTTTTGGAAAGTATATGATCAAGACCTACGTATGATATATGCTTTGGAAAGTATATGATCAATACCAACTCCCAATGATCAAGTGAGAAAACTTAATGATAAAACCCTGAAGGAGATAGTCTAAAAGAGATCTAAAACTTCGAGTTTATTCTGGATCTTCCAGTATGCAGGATGTATAGGTATTGGGAATACATGAGGGTGATGAAATCATAAACGATTATATAACCATGACGCTTCCATTCCGAGGGAGTGATGAAATAGGTCTGGATTTTAGTGACTCATCTCATAGAGAAGTGATCTAATCTAAGTCCAAATGTTGGACATTGATCTGAATGTGATTCAGATGCAATGAAAAGATTGGATCTACGGCTTTGATTTAATCAAACATTTATGGGTGGTCCGCAAGATCTGGATTTGAGATTTGATCTCAATATCCAAGTCACTATGTGTGGAACAATACAATCGCTTTGTTCTTATCTCCAAGTATCCACGAAGAAAGCGCATTATCCTTGAAAGAGTTCGTGGATAATTTCATTGTTAATATATGTATCCGAGCATCGAGAAAATTGATAATTAAATGTGATTTATTATCATGAGTAATATGAATTTGATTCATATTATAAGGAGAGTTAGCTGATATAATTAAATGTGATTTAATTATCAAAAATGTGAATAATTTTAATGTAATTCATATTATTTGGGCACAAGAGAATAGATATCCAAGATGGTTAAATGTGATTTAATTATCTTAATTATGAATAATGTGGATAGCACTATCCATATTAATCATATATATTATAAATGTGATTTGTAATATATAAGAGTGAGATATTTGTGATTTATATTTGTTGATTAATTATTCAAGTGAATTGGATTCACATTGGATAATTAATTGAAAATATAGTTTACATTTTGTTTTGAGATGTGAATGTAATTAACAATTTTTCAATGGTATGATGCAATATTTCACAAGATAATTATGAATTATTTTTGTGAAATAATTTACAACAACAATTGTTGTTGTAAATATTGGAGATATCATGAGATAATGACATCTCAAGAGATAATGAGATCTCATGAGATAGTGAGATCTCATGAGAAGAGTGGTCGTCCCCTAATTTTAGGGGATGTGGTTAATCTCCTCATTATCTCCAAGACTAGCCAATTGATTTGATTTGAAATTAATTGTGTTGATTTATCATTATAAATTAATTTAAACTAAATCATTTGTTTTTATGTTTTTTACAACAACATCATCGCCATTGAAAGAAACACAAATCAATCTCACCCATTGATTGTGTGATGTCCATGGATTGGGATACATGGACTCCCAAACCCTATATAACAAGAGGAACCCCTTGCTCTTCGAGACACACGATTAATAAATGCTCTCTCTCTATTTATCCACACGCCAAGCCTCTCTCTCTCTCTCATAATGGATGTCCACCATGGAGCCATTGAGAGAGTCTTCATCGCCACAGCATCGTCGTTATGCTGCCGCAGTATTTGCTCGTAGAATCTCCGTCTCCTTCGGTGCTCCTCGCTCGTGAAGCAAATGTCGGATCTCGTGTGATGAGATCAGGAGATTCGTCGCTTGTATCATAAACATGGATTGCGAGAGGGACGCGTCTCATCAACGTGCTCGCAAGCATCTCCTCTGTTGGATCGGACTTAAGAGAGGAGGTCTCTTAGTTTAGATACTTGATCGCAACCACGCTTAAAGAGGTAACCTTAATATCTATTGTGGTTTAGATGAAACAATTTGAGAAATGTTCTTGGATCATGTGGTTTCATCACATTATAAATTTTTTAAATTCCGTTGCCTGGAGCAACAGTGCGACTAGTCGCTCCCGATCGCATTCGATGCAATCCTCATGCTTAAATGATGCGCTTGAGGATTTCCCCATATCCTTCAAGTGGTATCAGAGCGTCAGGTTTGAGATTTTGGATTGGATCCATAAACCGAAGAAGATCTGGGCTCGTTAGGGTTCTGAAGATTTTAGCATTTCAATTTTCGCAGCCCCATTTTGTGATAAATTTCGGTCATGTTTAAAATGTTTAAACACTATAATATCACTTGAATAATGTTTCCCATTAAATAAGAAAACCTTGGGATTTGAGTTTGTGTGATTTTTAATCCGATAACTCAAGATATGATCATTTTAATAACTATATGTCCATTACTTCGGGGACGATGAATAAAGACGTAATTAAGGAGTTAATTATGGTTTTAAATGCCTGAAAATATGTGATTATCAAGGTTTCTATTTTAAATCAAATTAGCAAACTTTATAAATTTATTTTGCTTAATTTAGATTTAAAATGAATGAGATATGTTAATTTTAGTGAGTAGGGGTCACTGCTGAAAATTACATACTCAACCATAAACCTTGTGATTGTCATTTAAGTAACTTGTGAAATTAATGATTAATTTCCTGAAATAATTATAGATAATATTTGGTAAATATTAGAATAATAATTGTTCCCTTAAATTACATTGTCTCAACCAATGAATGATTTGATTAGATCTAGATCACTAATTGGTTACTAGTTACACTTTCATCAAACTTGCTACTTGAATAGGTTTTGGGTTTTTGTATAGCAAATTTCCTTATAATCAAAATGGTTTTGATCATTACTATATGGTATAATCTTGGTTGAAGAAACAATGATCATCTCAAGTACAAAGTGATTGACTTGGCATTATTTTTTCCTGATACGGATATGGTGTCTAGTTGGGGAGCATTGGGGTAGCAGGATGCACCTTGTGCGGTCTGTCCCACTCCCATCAGTACTGGCCATGATAGCAAGCAGGGAACAAATGATGCTTGAGAGATCATGGTATATTTTCTAATTATTAAAATTCGAATAATATTTATTTTGAGATAATACCATTATTTCAACTAACAATCAAGTTTGATGATTAAATTGGATTGATAATTGATTTAATGAGATTAAATGAATTATATCCCATTAGTACAGTCTATTGTGATAGATGTGTATTTCCCTTGTAAGAATTAATTATATGAATGGGATTCATGATAATAAATTAAATTTGAATGTGAGGTGGAGGATCACATAAGTGACATCCATGGTCTCCCGTCAAGGTGAAGGGTCCCGTCGCCAGGGATTATATGTAGGAGACGCATGTCCGAAGTGACAGCTCATGTATGCAAGCGCATCTGGATCGGGCTCTTTGCTTCTCGAAAGAGTAAGGATGTATACGTAGTGACCCCATATCATGTCCTCATATTATTGGGGTGATATTGGATTGCGTATAGCGGGTTCTAATCATGTTGACTGTAGGTTTAATTAACAACAGGTCAACATCACCTTAGGGGTGGTGGACTCGGGTGTTAAAGACCGAATTGGATGCAAGTTGGACTTGCAACGCGGAATGTGTTCCTGCTTCTTTTTATCGGAGTCACAGGTTCTCATATTATTGGGATGTGACAAAGATAAGGAAGGATGTCCCAGATCTTGCTTGAGATATAATGGTAAGTATATCTCTTACATTGAAAGTGATTAAGGGAATGAACTTTCATTGTTGACAAGGCAAGACAACTTTGATATAAAAGATCCTGAATCAAAGTAAAATATGTGTATATAAAATATATACACATGCAAATTTCTTATTTCAGATAATCCTTCATTAAACCCACTCAATACTATACTCAATAATAAGCAGTATAATATCATGGATTGGATCCATGATCAAGATATTGTACTTGCAGTTGGATACATAAAGTATGTGGTTGCAATGTGCAAGTTTCCTCATAATAATGAGGAATGACAATTAAATACACAACAGGACTACAACCCTAGGGTTTGTGTGTCTCCTATAGTCTTGATCTCATCGAATGTACTATGGAAGTGACATGTCGATGATGATTGCAATTGTCAAATAATCCTTGTAAAATCTAAGAAGATGTTATGGCATACATATGTGCTCTTGACATTTAATAATGAATGACATGGTTCTCTGCATTATGCAGAATGTTGGCTCTATATGAGAAGATGTATTCAAAATATTTGAGTACCTACCTTAACCAATGATTTTAAGAGTTAAGATGTATGTAGATACGATGAGTGTCATCATTCTACTATCTATACTCTAGTCATTCATGAAGCTTCATAATATTCATATTGCATGAATTAAATGAAGCATGTATAAATGTTGGAATATTCTTATATTGAAATCTTTTGAATTCAACATAAGAGATCCTTTGTCTTAAGCAATTGTTGTTTATAGATGAAAGGAGTGCAGTGGAAGCATGGTTCTGACCCAAGTTAGAAGGAAAGTCAAGTAGTTCTTTTAACTTCCATATGACATCCAAAGAGTTGGATGAATGCCAATACTGCAATAAGTCGATGTACTGATGGTATGACTATCTAGACTATCTTGGATACTTAGAGAAGGACCCATATAATGCATCGAAATAATATGCATATACATATAATCATTGAAAATGAATTTCTTATTTGATAAGATTAAAAGTCAGATAATTGTATCTCATTCTTCTAATAACACTTGTAATTGGTTGCATGTGTATTAGAAGGCTGGAATTTGATCTTCAAGTTTAATAAGTCATCTACATGGATATTGATACAATTGTTGCAACAATCTCCATTGGATTGATAGACTTCTTAATTTCAGTGGGAGAGTCCTTAGTATTAGAGAATGTCTCTATGACCTGGATATTAGAATACACTCATAGTTTATTTCTATGTGCTGGAAATAAACATGAATTCTGTAATAAAACTATCATAGAGAGTTATGATGGATATATTTCAGATAGTAATCTAACATCTAGTGGACTCTACTAGATTAGAAAAATTAATGAATGATTCATTAAGATTTATAATACTGAAAGTTAAGCCTTATAAGATCAATAGGAGGATGCAAATCATTTAATAATGATCTAGCATCAAGACTTGGACATTTATCTGTTGATTTGATCAAGAGACTAGCAAGAGATGAAACTTTAGAATGTCCGAAATTTCATATCTTACATACTTGTGAATATTGTATTCAAAGTAAAAATGTCCAATACATATTTCTCTAGGAATAGTTTTAGATGTTGAGGTATTCAAGATCTCATACATATTGATGTATGTGGATTATCTATTTCATAATAAACATTATGGATATGTGATATCTATTAATGATTATCCGTGATATGAGATTTCTTCCCTTCACCTTAGAAACCTTTGAAATGTTCAAAGATTTCACAATTTTAGTTTAGAACCAAAGTTTGAAGGAAGATGAAAATGAATTTGATCTAATCTAAGTAGTCAATACTTATTAGATGAATTCATGGAATACCTTATGGAGATATGAATATCATTCCCCTCTCACTCCTCATGATTCACCTAAACTCAATAGAGATGTAGGGAGATACAATTAGATCATGTGTGACATGATTTGGTCAATAATAAATATTAGCATAATTACCTCTTAATTTCCAAGTATATATGCAGTAGAGACTACAATATAATATCCTTAATAAGGTTCCATGCAAGTTAGATGGAATCTAGCACCAGAGAGTGCTGCTTCATTAGGAAAATAAAGGATGGTATTGGAAACCTAATTTATGACCTTGAGATTCTTAAAAGATCTCATCTCTGAGAAGGCGATTCTTAAAGGATGAGACTCTTGAGAATCAAGATGAAAATAAAGTGAAGGATCTCATTTAATCTTGAGAAGATAATGTGGCTCCTAAAATCAGAAACTAAAAGAACAATTAAAGATGAAACACTCATACTTCTTCAAATGAGTTTGAGATGTATTCCATATGACAGTTAAATCTGACAATGATCTGACTACATGTGATGAAGCTTATAAGGATCATGACATGGAGGCAATAAAGTCTAATGTAGACTTCATATACAAATGTTGTATATGGATCCTCGAGGATCCGCCTATATGGGAAAGACCCGTTAAGGTGTAAATGGATCTTCAAGAGATAGAGAGAACCTGATGAGAAGCTAGAGACCTTCAAAGCACAATTCATATCATCAAGATACACATTGAAGAGAAGACATCGCTTGCAATGAGACTTGCTCTTCAGTGACCTTGCTTATACCCATCAGAATATTGCTAACTATAGCTACACAACTTGAATTTTCATCTTCAAGATGGAATTCAAGATTGCATTCCTCTATAAATATCTCTCCGAGGACATTCATATGAAGTAGCCCCAACGCTTCTTAGTTGAGGAAAGCAAGTTGTGCAAGTTGAATAACTCCATATGTGGACTCGAATAAGCTTCTTGTAGTTTGAACATCAGATTTCATGAAATCATAAATTTTATGATAGATTCTTGATGAACCATGTGAAGCTTAGTGGGAGTGCCACTGTGTCCATCGGGCTAAATGTAGATGATATCCAGATCATTTGGAATGATATAAGGATAATATTAAGTGTTTTATAATCTATTTATTCCATACCTTGAGATATTATCTCAAGGATACCTCTTAGATCTTTGTTTTGAAGGTGTTCAGAAGCAAAGAGAAGAGGGTATTAGGACCGTAACATTAGTGGTATGCCTTGGACATTTCCATTTTCTGGAAAAATTCCAAGAAAGACTTCCTTTCCTTAAGATATGGTACTAACCTATCTAATGGTATAGCACCTCAAGGAGTTTAGGAAGTGAATGCCAGAACTACTTGCCCTTGAGCATCAGTTACGAGAAGCCGAGTGTATGCTAGATGTGTACAAAAGTCAGATGCCTCCCATGCAGTAGGAGTAGTAAATTGTTACTAATCCTTCTATGGAAATAAAACACTTGATTGCAGTAATAACAAAATCTTCAAAGATGACAAGACTTTCGAGATAGTGATCTCTAAGTCTTATTTTCAAGTAATTAAGATTTTATAGATAGTGATCTAAAAGGTCTTAAGTGCAGATACCTTAGGAGATAGAAATCTCCCAGAATAAGGGTATTCTGATAAGGATCATGGAAATACTGGTTATAATAATTATTAAGCTATAGTGTCAAGGACACTATAACTGAAAAAATGAGTATTGGTTGCATAAGATGCAACATTCGCATTGGATGTGAGCACTGTTACTGGGGATATGCATGTGTCATAAAAGGACTTGGCATAGTCTCTCGAGACTAGAGTGGTTGATCAACTTACCTAGCAATTTTTCTAAATAGCCTATAATTGTCACATGAGTGCAGGTTTAAATGATTAGCCCATTAATGGCTCTTTGGGATAGCTGGAGATTGTTGGACAAAAGAGACCACGACGAGCCATTATGAAATAAATGTTATTGTGAATATCATTCCCTGATCTAAAAAAGAAGAATGATTAATTTACATAATAGGTCCCTTGCTACAATTAGGGTTATGTACATGGTCATCTTAATGATCATACAGCTGTTGATTCAACTATTGAATCATGGAGGCTGGTGCTTGGATGAATATCTAAAGAGTTAGATTAAGGACTCATCAAGCACCGTCAAATGATTGTTAACACATGATCTCCAACATGAGTAGGATATGGCAATTCTTTCTTATAAAGGTTGATATCTGACCGACCTCTTAATGCAGGTCATCTTCATTGGAATAGATATTCGGAGGTGTTAGATTAGTTAGGTCAAAGAGTTGACTAAACGAGATCGAGATAACCAAAGTCCTATGTCCTATGCTATCACGATATAGGCACCCATCCTCTGATCAGAGACAGATGTGTTAGTATATGTCTGAGTATGTATATTTGGCAGACCAATAAGTTGATGACCTAACCAAGGTCTATACACCGACGTGTTGGTGTGCATGCAAGGGCATATGAGTAATACGATCTCTCAAGGGGATCATACAGGTTCATTACTGAACTGGAAGACATGAGCTCACTCGTGAGGTATTGGGAAGAATCAACTTCCGTGTACGGTTGTCTTGCTTTGGATGCTTGACTGAATTTGTAGGTTTGATATATACTTTTGGAAAGTAAATGATCAAGACCTAGGTACGATATATGCTTTTGGAATGTATACGATCCAACTCCCAATGATCGAATGATAAAACTTAATGATAAAACCCTGAAGGAGAGAGTCAAAAAGAGATCTAAAACTTCGAGTTTATTCTGGATCTTCCAGTATGCAGGATGTACAAGTATTGGGAATACCTGAGGGTGAAGTGATCATAAATGATTATACAACCATGATGCTTCCATTCCGAGGGAGTGATGAAACAGGTCTAGATTTTAGTGACTCCTCTCATAGAGAAGTGATCTAATCTAAGTCCAAATGTTGGACATTGATCTGAATGTGATTCAGATGCAATGATAAGATTAGATCTGCGGCATTGATTTTATCAAACATCTATGGGCGGTCCACAAGATCTGGATTTGAGATTTGATCTCAATATCCAAGTCACTGTACGTGGAACAATACAATCGCCCTGTCTTATCTCCAAGTATCTGTGGAGAAAGCGCATTATCCTTGAAAAAGTTCGTGGATAATTTCATTATTGATATCTGTATCCGAGCATCGAGAAAACTTATATAAGGAGAGTTATCTGATATAATTAAATATGATTTAATTATCAAAGGTGTGAATAATGTGAATGTGATCCATATTATTTGGGCACATGAAAATAGAGATCCAAGATGGTTAAATGTGATTTAATTATCTTGGATATAAATAATGTGGATAGCACTATCCATATTAATCATATATATTATAAATGTGTTTTATAATATATAAGACAGAGCTATTTGTGATTTATATTTGTTGATTAATTATTGATGTGAATTGGATTCACATTGGATAATTAATTGAAAATATAGTTTACATTTTGTTTTGGAATGTGAATGTGATTCACATTTTTTTCAATAGCATGATTGCAATATTTCACAAGATAATTATGAATTTTTTTTTGAAATAATTTACAACAATTGTTGTTGTAAATATTGGAGATATCATGAGATAATGAGATCTCATGATATAATGAGATCTCATGAGATAGTGAGGTCTCATAAGAAGAGTAGTCGTCCCCCAATTTTAAGGGATGTGGTTAGTCTCCTCATTATCTCTAAGACTAGCCAATTGATTTGATTTGAAATTATTGTGTTGATTTATCAATATAAATTCATTTAAACTAAATCATTTGTTGTTGTGTTTTTTACAACACATCATGGCCATTGAAAGAAACACAAATCAAACTCACCCATTGATAGTGTGATATCCATGGATTGGGATCCATGGACTCCCAAAACCCTATAAAGAAGAGGCACCCATTGCTCTTCAAGACACACGATTAATGAATGCTCTCTCTCTATTTATCCACACGTCAATCCGCTCTCTCTCGTAATGGTCGTCCACCATGGAGCCATTGAGAGAGTCTCCATCACCGCAGCATCGTTGTTATGCTGCCAGAGTATTTGCTCGTAGAATCTTCGTCTCCTTCGGTGCACCTTGCTCATGAAGCAGACGGTGGACCTCGTGTGATGAGATCAGGAGAGTCGTCCCTTGGATCATCAACATGAATTGCGAGAGGGACGCGTCTCATCAACGCGCTCGCAAGCGTCTCCTCCATTGGATCAGACTTGAGACAGGAGGTCTCTCGGTTTAGAGACTTGATCGCAATCATGCTTCAAGAGGTAACCTTAATATCTATTGTGGTTTAGATGAAACGATCTGAGAAATGTTCTTGGATCATGTGGTTTCATCACATTATAATTTTTTTTAAATTCCGCTGCCTGGAGCAACTATTGCGAGGAGTCGCTCCCAATCGCATTCTATGCGATCCTCATGCTTCCGTGACGTGCTTGAGGATTTCCCCATATCCTCATGAACTGCATCTGATCTCCACACATATGATGTGGCGCTCCACATCACATGATGGAGCTGGGGAGAGTTATACGAATCACTGGGGAGGGAGGGAAAGAATGAGGGAGAATGTACAAGGATCAAGAAGGTTTGTAACGAACCTTCTTACGTGAAAGAGGAGGTGGGGAATATACAAGTGTGTTGTTGTGAGAATTGTCCTTGGATGAATAGTAGTAACGAGGTAAAGGGAACATCCAACGAGGGTCAACACATGGCTCCTTCCTAAGGCTTAAAAATAGCTGAACAGAGCTCGCTCATATAGATCACCTCATCCGGACATGATAAGGAATCCTCAAAAAAATCCTTATTTGGTATGTTGAAGGAAACTTTTGTAGACGTTTTGCTATAACCTGAAGCATTAAGTGGGGTAGTAGAGTGACACACCTTGATAGGTTAAGAGGAACAACTCGAGGAATCAATTCTCGAGGTATGCGGCTCCTCCTCTTCTCCCGAAGGCTTCAAGAGGTAGTTGTTGTCCTTCCGCACAGATGGAGGGTCTCAAAATGGTGCAAGGGAGCTCGATGACGTTGGGCATAGTGCCTCTACCTGGAGGTGCTTTCCTTCTTTGTGATTTCCTGCAGGGGTTAGTCAATACAAAAACTAAAAGCTCTAGGGATCTTCAAATGGGGTAATTAGCGAGAGAGGTGGCTGGTGGAGCTCTCTGGCAGTCGGTAGAGGATGTAGAGAGGATCTCCAGATACCCTATAGATCTGGGTGGAATGGGGTACCTGGAATGACGATAGGGCGAAGGGGAGCGAAGTGATGGTTATGAAGAGAAGTTTAATACTCAAAATTACCCTAATTACTTTATTTTTCATTAACTTTTCTTTTATTCACTTATTCTTTCAAATAAGAGTTTGCTAAGGGACTTGCAAATGTAAACCAAAGGGGGTTGAGCGAGAGTTTCGAGGAGTGGTTTTTATTGATATAAAGTTGTCGTTGCAATCTTCAATATTCCCGATTCATACAAAAAATTTATTTATTTTCCCTCTTTAGCCAATATAATTACAAAGAACAATGTAAGCAAGAGAATCTTTTGTTATTTAATTAACCTGTATACAAACATGATCGAACTCAGGGAGGTTACAATTCCCGAGGGTTATTCAAATAATCAAAAAAATAATTAAAAGAAAAAGGTAATCTCAAATGCTAACTACCATGGTTTTTGTGAATTTTTAATATTTTTAAATTTTATTTCTATTTTTTATTTTTCTGATTTTCAAATTTTTAATGATTTTAATTTTTTGCATTTTGTATTTTTTTTCAAAAGTATGATTTTCGAAACAAATTCATGCAAAAAAGAAATGCAATTTTTTTCTTTTTGGATTTTTCAAATATGAAAAAAATGCTAAAAAATATCTAATAAAATCTTTTTGTGTTTTTATGAATTTTTTACTATTTTTGTGATTTTTTAGGATTTTTAAAATGAATAAAAAAAGCGAAAATGCAAACAGTGAGAACATATGATTATTTCGTAATTTAAAAATATGAAATAAAATAAAAAGTTGTGATTTTTTTAATTTAGAACCAGATGAAATTATCTACAAACAGGAACTCAAATCACATTTTTTCTGATTTTATAAAATTTTACATGAATTTTTAGTTTTTTAGTATTTTGCATTTTTTAGATTTTATGAATAATTAATGCATAAAAATTGGATAGGAAATTAAGAACACAAAAATAAAAGTATTCTAACTTTTTTAGAATTTTTGAAACATTATTCAAATTTTTATGATTTTTCATAGTTCAAATAGGAAAAGAAATGATGTTTTTGATTTTTTTTAATATGAAAAATAAAAATAAAATGCAATAAAATGTTATGCAAGGAAGAAACAAGTGACATGAACTCAACTTGTATTTTTGAGAACTTATTGACGAACAAAAATATTTATTTCAATAATGAGAACATACAAATCAAAGTATGTAAATACTGGAATAAAATGCAATTATTTAAATTTCTTGAATGAGAAATTAACATGAATAAAATTGAAGGGGAAAACACAAATTACCCAGTACGAACGTGCAAAGCACGTGTTGATTGTAGAGCATGTACTGTTTTGTAATTTCAAAAACTCCTAGGGGTTTGGATGTAATTAATCCATTTGTTTGTTTTCAATCCCCCTAGGGTTCTTCTTGGAGTCTTATTGTCATGTTCCATTCGTTTCCACACTCAACAGGAAAGGGGGTGGCGTGGTGGGGGTGGTGGGGGTGGGGGTGCATCATCGGCATCAATCTAGAGGGCGACGTTGCACGTCAAAGGTGGATATCGATGATCGGTGGTTGGATGCAGTGTCGCAGCAGGGCGAATGGTAGAAGAGGGCGACACATGCCCTCGTGCGACCAGTGGTGGCGGGGCTTGCTTAGAGGAAGGGCTCCTGTACGCAGGCGGTAAGCTGTTCACGGACGGTCGATGGTCGCTCGCAAGAGGAGGTGGTGATCGATGGTCCACGAGAGGATTTGCATAGAGGGTGTGTGGGCGCAGCATAGATCTTGAGGATTAGCCTCAAATCGATGGCAGCGACAGAGATGGATCTCCTCTGATGGAGCACGCAATGGATGATCGCAGCCGGTGGAGGATGCGGGTGTTGCGCTAAGAGGTCAGCGATGGACTCTACAGGTGGTAGTGCATGTGTAGGCGGCCCTCGCGAAGGGCGAATGATTAACTATGATCTAAAAAAATGATGACGAAGTTAAAAATGCAAAATTAAACTAAGATTAATCTAAGTTAAGAACAAGAAAAAATGGATCTCACCGTGGGAGTGGAAAATACCGTAATCGCCTCAACGAAGGCCGACTCGCTGTCACCAGACGGCTCAGAAGCTAGGCATCCTTATGCGATGAGATAAATCTCGGAGAGTAGGATCCTCTCATCAAAGATTAATCAATTTGAAATGAGGGAGGATGAACCATATTAATAAATAAAAGAATGGAATTTGAATTTCAAAAATTTGAATGAAGATAAGATATAATAAAAAAATGAAATCAGATAAAAATAAGATAGGAAATTGGTGTTAAAATTGTTTACATAATTAATTTTTTTTATTTTTATCACTTTTAAATTAAATAATAAATGTTATTTTTTTATTTTTTAGTGGTTATTTAAGAGATTTCACTATATACTTATACTATAAACACATGGTACATTATATACATAGTTAAACAAGGAGATTCGTTTTATTTTTTATTTAAACATTTTTATTTTTAATTTTTATTTAAAATAATTATAAGAAAATATTTTCAATTATTTATAAATACAATACTTAAAAATAAATGGTAAAATTGTACAAACCACCCCCAGAAACCATCTTTCAAACCATAACTCCAAAAATTATGAAATCATAATCATTCTAAAGATAATTTAATTTAGGAAACAATGGAAGTGAGTTTCGTTAAATTTGAGTACATATGGAGCAGGAATTGGTACTTGAATTATCACTTTATGGCTTTTTTCTGATGTAGTTACTTTTATTCTATACCTGATTTTATTTTGCAATTATTTTTATTATTTAGGGAACATTTTTATTTACAATTTTTTAAAATTATTTAATTTTAGGTTAATTTATGTTCAAGTAAAATAGTGTAAGTATACAAAAATGAACAGAAAAATATATACAACACATTTTTTGAATTTTTCGATTAAAGACCCTATCTCCACCTACTTTATTCCCAGTCTATCAGATCAAGTATTGACCTTCTCTCGGGTATCTATCATCATGTATCTATTAAATATATATAGTCTCTCTCTATCTCTTTTATTTTCTTTATTTTTCCTTTCTTTACTTATTTATTTATTTTAGGTTAAAATAACAATATATGTACAATATTTACATACATATGCAAGTTAGTAAGAATATGGAGTTAGTATTATACACATGTATTTAATAAGGGATTTTAAGCTAAAATAAATGAATAATGATGATGAAATGCTTATTAATCAAGGGCCTTTGTTTAATTTACCTATCCCCTCACGTGTCTTGCATACGAGGGCTAGGCTCTAGGGACATCCTTGGTTCAGGCCACGTGTTGTCATCAGATGCTCCAAAGTTTTTGGAGCACCCGCGCCTGGAGGCAAAGAGTGAAGGCTCAGGTGAAATATCAACCATCGGATCCAGATGATCCAATGACTCGGATCTACGTAGGGGATGGGCAATGGATGGAGCGTTGCAGATCAAATCCTCGAAAATGTCCTTCTGTCGTAGGTACCCTTGGCTCACGATCCAAGGTCTAATGCTCCTTTCTTCTTCTGTCATTGGCAACGGTGAGGAGACCAGGCTTTAACGAGCCTCGAATCCCTTCGTCGGGCCCCTACATCTTACAGGAAGGTCTTGCAAGCCTAGAGGGATGGCGGAGGAGGTGAATCGGAGCATGTAGGGTTTCTGAAGAAGGGATAAGATGGTGCAAGGATCAGTGATGGGTGGCGAAGCCTTGGAGACGGTTGAAGGCCGGAGTGATTGTGTGTATAAGGGAAATTAAATTAGAGAAAAGATGAGGGAACACAAATGGAGGAGATACTTGATTGGAGACAACAATTGGTGGAGGAGTGGACTATCCTAAGCATCAAAAGATGCTCGGGCCATCGCTCAACATGCTCGACCTGAGCATGGGGATTGACGGTGCACGGGGGTAGCCGCAACATGGCTGGAGGGCCATGGATCACACCAGGAGAAAGTGTCCATCATCGCCTTGACAAGCTGCCCTCTGCTGTCACCAGAGGGTGGAGTGAGCTAGGTCGGAATCCCTTTGGTTGGTGGATGGGGGTGAACGGAGGAGGATGCGAGGTTTTATAGGGAGGGTCTATAGTCGTTACATGCGAGGTTTCAACTCAACGGTTATAGTGAGGGCGTGGAGTGACGGCGGGAGCGTTGATGAGGTACGCGAAGGAGGTGGAGGTAATGACTACGTGGAGGTATCATTATGGAGCGAGGAGGTGATCGAAGGATAGGGCTAAAAATGAAAGGGGCAAGTGGCTTGTGTGGCATAATGTCTGGGAAGAGAGGAGGCTGGAGGTAGGTGATGAAGCAGAGACCGTTGGATTGCTCGATCCAACAGTCGGGTTGGGGGGTGAGCGTTGGGCGAGTGTCACGATTAGATCAGATGATATAATCTAACGATCAGAGAGCAACGAGGGTGGACGGTGAGGATTTATCATGGATCAAATTGGGCGGCGGGAAGAGGCGTGATGACATGGAGGTTTTGAAGCCGCTGGATGGGGGTGATCACATGGTTGGGATGCAGGAGGGAGTGGGTGAATGAGATCAGATCTTAGGGGGTGATCTGATGGATGGAAGTGAAGTGGGAATGGATGACATGGATTGAGGCGGGCTAAAGAGATCCATCGGGCAGGAGAGGGGTCGGGTGGTAAGAGGAGGGAGCGATCGCGTGGCAGCTCCAGAAAAATCAATAAACAAAAAAATAAAGAAAAATCCAAAAGAAATAGTTAGAGGCAAACTTAGGAAAAATTCGAGACATGAAAGTTGTAGATCCCCATGAGATCTAGAAGTTTCATGCTGGACGGAAAGTCAAAAGAGGTTATTTGTGCAAAAGTGTATTTTTGGGTGTTTCTTTAAAGGGATAAAAACACTGCTTTTAGTTTTTGAGATTTTTTTGTATTTTTTATTTCTTTTAAAAGTCAAAACAATTATAGACAGTTAATTAGCTTAATTTTCATGGATTTTTAATAAGATAGAAAAAAGAAGAAAAGCTAGTAATTAAATACAATAAATTTAGTGTTAATTATACACATAATCTATACAATATAACACGTGTTAAGAACAATGCATTATCAGTGATTTCTATTGAATTATTTAAGCAAGGGATTGATAATTTGATTTTAACATGGTGGATATGGGATTCATCAAGTACGCACATTAACTGTCTAAGGAGCCTAGAACTATATGTTAGCAATGTGAGCTCCGGGCAAACCATTCCTATAATAAATGTTATTGTAATAAATGATTTATCAATAAAAGTTATTGATTATGTTTACTCCCTTTCTGAGATTGAATGAATGAATGCACTATAAGGTCCCTCTGTACAATAAGGGTTATGTACCATGGCAAACTTGATAATCTTACAGCTTTTGGTTCATCGATTGAATCATAGAGGCCGATGCTTGGATGAATATCTAAGGAATTAGATAGAGGACTCATCAAGCATCGTCAAATGATTGTTAAGTGATGATTTCCAACCTGAGAAGGAGATGGCAATCCTTTCTCATTTGGCTGATATCCGACTGACCTCTTGATGCGGGTCCTCTGCATGGGAATAGTGATTCGGAGGTGTCAGATTAGTTGAGTCAATGGGTTGACTTAACGAGATTGAGATAACCAAAGACCTATGTTGAATGCTGTCACAGCATAGGCATGCATCCTCTGACCAGAGACAGATGTGTTGCTATATGTCTGAGTGTGTACATTTGGCAGACCAATAGGTTGATGACCAACCCAAGGTCTATATACCGGCGAGTTGGTGTGCATGTAAGGACATATGAGTAATGTGATCTCTCAAAGGGATCATACATGTTCACTTGTGAACCGCGAGACATGAGCTCACTCATGAGGTATTGGGACTGATCAAATTCC
Source organism: Ottelia alismoides (assembly GCA_037367405.1). NCBI lineage: Eukaryota > Viridiplantae > Streptophyta > Magnoliopsida > Alismatales > Hydrocharitaceae > Ottelia > Ottelia alismoides. The sequence goes on along the minus strand of JAZKJV010007552.1, from coordinate 68,886 downwards.
ATGCATGGCCGTCATGCTTTGGAAGCATGACATGAATTTGTAGGTAAGATATATGCTTTGGGAAGGCATATGATCTATACCAATTCTCAATGACCAAGATTGAGAAACTTAGTGATCAAACCCTGAAGAAGACAATATAAAAGTGATCTATATCTTCAGGATGATCATAGGTCTTCCAGTATGCAGGATGTACAGGTATTGGGAATACCTGAGGGTGATGTGATCATAAATGATTGTATAACCATGACGCTTCCATTACGAGGGAGTGATGAAACAGGTTTGGATTTGAGTGACTCCTCTCAATAGAGAAGTGACCTAATCTTAGTCCATCCAAGTCACTATACGTGGAACAATACAATCGCCCTGTCCTTATCTCCGAGTATCTGCGGAGAAATCGCATCATTCTTGAAAGGGTTCAAGAATAATTCCATAAATCTAAGCATTGAAGAATTGATGATTAAATGTGATTTAATCATCTTGATGTGTATGGAAATTATCCAATATAATTAAATGTGATTTAATTTTCATGGATAAGAATAATGTGGATAGCAATATCCAATTATTCATAATATATTATAAATGTGATTTATAATGTATTAGAGAGAGCTAATTATGATTTATATTTGTTGATTAATTATAATGTGTATTGGATACACATTGTGTAATTAATTGAAAATGTAAATTATATTTTGTTTTGGGTTGTGAATATGATTCACAATTTTTTCCATGGCAAGATTGCAATATTATCAAAATTAATTATGAATTATTTTTTGAGAATAAATCACAACAAAAGGTTGTTGGAAATAATAATTGAGATTTCCATGGAGATATGCAATATCTTAAAATCTCATGAGATTGCCTCCATATGGAATAAAGTGGACGGCACTCAATTCCTATTTGGAATGGGTGGTCGTCCACATTGAATATACATGGGAGATGTAATCACCATGTATATTCTCTCCTTATTTGGATGACGTAATTTATGATTGATTTATATTTGATATTGTCAAATAAATTTGATCTAAATTAAATCATAATTTGTTGGTTTTACGAACAACAATCTTGGCCATTGGATTGAATATAAATCAATCTCATCCATTGATTTTATATGTCCCATGGATTGAGATCCATGGATCCCAAAACCCTATAAATAGAGAGGCATACCATGCTCTCTAGGGCTATGCAATATTGGAGCAAATCTCTCTCTCTCTCTCATTTTCTCATACACGTCAACCCTCTCTTCCTCTTCTTGGTGGTCGTCCACCAAACCCTAGAGGGGAGATCATTGTCGTCGCCTTCGCCACCGCGTCGCTGCTTCGACGTTCTTCAGTTCTCCATCTTCTTGGAGTTCTACATTCACGAAGAAGATGTTCGATCTTGTACAATGAAATCAAGAGTTTGCCGTGCTTGGATCTTCTTGTTGGATTGCGAGGATCACACGGTTCATCACCGCGCTCGCAAGCGTCTTCTCCGACGATCGGACTTGAGACAGGAGGTTTATTCTCTTAGAGACTCAATCAACCACGCCGCATGAAATTTTTTTAAATTCCGCTGCACAGAACAACTAGTACGCCTAATCGTTCTGCGTCGTATTCGATACGACGATCACGCTTCCGTGATGCGCTTGAGGATAATACCATATCCTTCAAGTAGTATCAGAGCCTTCAGTCGAAGGTTTTGGACACGATCCGCAAACCTAGGACGACTTGGGTTCGGTAAGGTCGCGAAAGTTTTTGTCGCATTTGATTTTCGCACATCTGTTTAATGAATAAATTCGGCACTGTTTAAATTGTTTAAACACGAATTAATCAATTGTATTTTGTTCTCAATTAAATAAGGAAACCATAGAATCTGAGTTTACGTAATTTGGATTCCATTTACTCAAGATATGGTTGTTTTAATGAACATGTATTCACTGTTGCGGGACTACGAATCTTAACATGATTAATGAGTTAATTACTGTTTTGATCCGCCTCGAAATGCGTGAAATATCACTTGAGTTCTGTCCTAAATCAAGTTAGCAATCTTTGAAAATTGTGTTTGCATAATTTGGATTTAAATTGATTAAGATATGTTAATTTTAGTGAGTAGGGGTCCCTGCTGAAATTACAGTCCTAATCAAGAACCATGTGATTGTCAATTAGTGAAATTAATTGTTAATTTCATGAAATAATTATGGAAAATATTTGTGAAATATTGGAAGATTTGAAATTAATTGATTAGATTTGATCTAGATCATAATTGGAAACACAATCATCAAACTTGTTGCTTGAATGGGATTGGGAATTTGTGTAGCAAATTTCCTTATAATCAAAAATGTTTTGATTATTACTATATGGTATAATTTCGGTTGAAGAACCGATGATCATCTCAAGTACAAATTGATCTATCTTGTATTATCCTTTCCTGAGATGGATATGGTGTCTAGTCGGAGAGCATTGGCGTAGCGGGTTGCAACGTATGTGGTCCGTCCCACTCTCGTCGGTACTGGCCATGACAGCAGGTAGGGACTCGATAATGCCGGAGAAAATCAAGGTGTATTTTCTAATTATTAAAATTCGAATTAATATGTACTTTGAGATAATACCATATATATATATATATATTCACGTAAAACAATCAAGTTTGTTGATTTAATTGGATTAATAATTAATTTAATATGATTAAATTAATTATGTCCAATTGAGACACTCTATTATGAATAGAGTTGTTATTTCCCTTGGAAGAATTAATTATATGAATATGATTCATAGTAATTAATTAAAATTTGAATATGAGGTGGAGGATCACATAAGTGACATCCATGGTCTCCCGTCAAGGCGAAGGGTTCCGTCGCCAGATATTGTATGTAGGAGACGCATGTCCGAAGTGACAGCTCCCGCATACAATCCATTTGGATCGGGCTCGTCACTTCTCGAAAGAGTAAGGACCTATGCGTAGTGACCCCAATATTGGGTCCTCATATTATTGGGGTGATATTGGATTACGCATAGCGAGTTGTATTCCAGTTGACGGTTGGTACAATTAATGACGGGTCAACATCAACTTAGGGGTGGTGGGCCCGGGTACTAAAGACCGAATTGGGAAATGCAAGTTGGACTTGCAAGGCGGAATGTGTTCCCGCTTCTCTTTATTGGATTCATAGGTTCTCATATTATTGGAATATGACAAAGATAAGGAGGAGATCCCAGTTCTTGCTTGAGATATAACTGTAAGTAAATCTCTTACTTTGAAAGTGATTAAGGGAATAAACTTTCAAGGTTGACAAAGCAAGAACAATTTGATTTAAAAAACCTTAATCAAATATCATTAATTTGAATATATAATTAATATATTCTAATATAGTGGATTCTCAATTTCAGAAAATGAAGTCCTTGAACCCACTAAGCAGGCTTCTTGAGGTCAATCAGTTGACCGGTCCAAATTACTCGGATTGGATCCGTAATTTGGAGCTTGTTCTCTCTGTTGAGCGCATAAGTTATATGCTCTCCGAAGACGAGCTTGAGAGCCCTAAATCCAAGGAAGAAAAGGCATATAATGACAAGTATGATGAAGACCATGTCTTGGCTAGATGCTATATCCTGGGTTCTCTCTCCAATGTTCTTCAGAAGCAACATGTGGAGATGAGCACGTGCTAGCAAACAATGCAGAATCTGAAAGATATGTTTGGTGACATAAACTGCACCCAGCGTTATAATATTATGAAAGAGCTCGTTCGCTGCAAGATGCAGGAAGGAACTTCGGTTCGAGAACATGTACTCAAAATGTTTGGGTATTGTCTGAACTGGAGACTCGTGGGGCCAACATGGACGCAGACATGCAAGCTGATTTCATTCTGCTATTCCTGCCCAAGTCTTTCAATAATTTTGTGGTTTCATTCCACATGAACAAGTGGGACTTGTCGAACGCTGGTCTTCTTGCTGCATTAAAGTCTGCAGAAGACGTAATGAAGAAAGATGGTCCCGTTGGCAGTGCAAATGGTTGCACAGGTCAGAGGGAAGCGCGGTCAGAAGCAAGGTTCTCGGAAGGGCCCGACCCATAAGTGAAAGAAGAAGAGTCAAGGCGTTGGCTCATCTTCTAGTGCATCCACACTGATAGCGTCGGTCGAATTATCTTGTCATATTTAGTTGGTGATAAATACAATCTTGAAAAGATTAACGAGTTGTTAGGTGCCCGTATTTTCCTACAGACTGGCCCGGTTCTTACGACTAATTTGGCCTACTTTCAGCTAGTATAGGAATAAGTACAAGCTGAAGCTCGTCTTTGAGGACTAAAGCGCCCTCTAAACCTCCTACTCTGCTAAGGAAGTCCGGACCGTATAATACAGCTACCCGTATTCCTCACTGAAAAGTAGCTAATCGCCTGAAAATAAAGAACCAGTAGTAAGTAAGAAATCCTAGCTTGCTCTATCCTAGGGTCGTCTCTCTCTCACTTGCAAGTAAAACAAACAATGAGGGCTTTATGCACCCGAGAACAAGGTTCTTTTTATTCCAATTATTTTAATCGACCTGCTCAATTCAGTCCCAATTTTAGAGTTAGGTTAGCACTTGAAATTTATATGAATACACAAGCACGTCTACTGTTCAGTCCCAATTTCCTTTTGACTTATGTTGTAAAACGAGGGGGAATCAGAAATCAGAATGCAAACGAGAAACTATGATGCATGCTCAGAAGAAGGTATACTTACAGTAAATCCCAGCACTCTACATGCGTTATGCAAAACAGAATTTATAAATATTACACTAAATGCATGCAGATCGAGAAAGCCGCACCTAAACAGTATACTATTTGCGGGGAAGAATTGATTTGATTTTGAGCTAAGTAGTACGTGTTTATATGCGTCTCATTATGAATATTATAATATAAGTGAATCTTCTAAGATATGTGTGGCCTAAATTACGATGAGCACAAATAAATTTAAATAAATTTGAATCTAAACTACCGAGTGCCTAATCCTTAAATTTGCCACTCAAGTCGAGCCCCACCCTAACCGGAGAGTGAAACAGGTCTCGACACACCACAAATAATGTCCAAGTCTTTTTACACATGTGAGCTCTCAAACAAGAGCCACTATAAAGGAGCAAACTAAATAATTACAAGAATTTACAAAATTTCTCTCGAAGATAAATTAGTTCTCCTCGCTCTTCAACAGTCTGCGCGTGCGTCGCGTCTGTCGACCTCCGATGCACTCCAAGTCCACCGAGCCCTCGCAAGGAAAATAAGATTTATATTATAGAGATAAAAACAAAATATATACAAGAATGAACTGAAAAATAATTGCGAAAAAAAATGGATTAATTACAAGTAGCTCAAGGGTCAGACTACCCGAGTAAATGAAAAACTAAATCCAAATTTTTAAACTAATCCCTAACCCGTTTGCCTCCCCGGCAACGGCGCCATCTGATGAGTTGCTAAATACAATATTTAATTTGGTCACATTGTAGTACGTGTACTTAGAGATTCAGTCAGAACCGAGAGAAGGATCTCTGTGAAGAGTGTCTCGGCTTAATTTATATCCCGGGCAAGTCCGGGGTCGAACACGGGGAGGCAAAGGAACAACTTCGGGTTTAATTCTAAAGTTTAGATCTAGATTTCCACGTGGTTTTTTTAATTTTTTTAATGCAAATAACAAATACAAATGCAAATGCGGCTCAATTAAAACATTAAGAAAGCATACAACTTAGCCAAATTAATTTGAACAGAAAATAAGTCCAATTCAGCCAAATTATATTTTTCCTAGAGTCTTAATCCAGAGATGAACACAAAAAATAATTTTTTGTATTTTTAGGAATTAATATGCAAGAATTAAAAATACACACTTTTATGGTTTTTTCCATAATTTTTCACACAAACAGTAAGCAAAAATGATGAAAACTTTACTGGAATGAAAACACGATGCAAAGATACTACCCTAATTTTTTTGGATTTTTTTGACAAAATATGAATTTTTTATATATTTTTAGTTAAAACAGAATGATAGTGAGTAATTAAATCCTAATTAATCCACAATATCAAATTAATCAGAGTGTGAATTATCCCAAAAAGATATTTTCATATAGAATCCAAGAGACTTGAAGTTTCGTAAAAGTGATGTATGTGGATTTAATTAAAAATCAAATACTAAAATTACTCTATAATTTATTTCATGCACAAGACAACTCCACTTTGGATGAAATTTAGATAGTAATTAAAGCACATTTCGAGGCATTATATGTAGTTTTTGTGGAATTTTTAGAGCAACCGTATGTGAAATATAAATTTAAGAGATCAATTTGGGTAAAATATGCACATTTTCAGTTAAACATTTTTTATTAATTACCCACAATTCACAAAAATACAAATAAATATTCATATGGTAGATAATAAGCTGCTCAACACAATGCTATTTTTTCTTTAAATAAAATGATGCAAAGTTGATGTCCAAATTAAGTTGCAAACACAGGGGTGTCTTTACAAAAATAGAAACTAAGATTACAGTGTAAATTATGTACAAGGACTATTATGCAATATTAGAAACATATAATAAAAACCATGCAATTTTTACATTAAAAAAAGAAAAACCTTTCTTCCTCTACGCGCAGGAGAAGAACCCAAAGGAGGGGGGTCGGCGGCGGTCGGCGCGTCCGCACGCGACCGCGAGGAGGGAGGCGCGCACCGCGCGCAGGCGGCTGGCGGCGAGGGCTGGAAGCGGAGGCGCGCTGGCGGCGCGGCCTCCATGAGTGGCGGTGGCTGAAGAACCGCGGCCGGCCGGTGGCGAGGCGTGGGTCGCGCGCACAGCTGGCGGTGGTGGTAGCGTCAGCGGAAGGGCGGCGCAAGGGGGCCGCCGACGAAGGGGTGGCGGACGGCGGGCGGTGCCCTGCCCCTGGAGGAAGGGGGATGGGGGGCGATGGCGGTGGAGCTGTTGTCCCCCTGTCTGTTACCTTTTTTAATTTTTTTTCTTTTTTTTTGAAAAGGCGAGGTCTCGGGATTGATTTTGTGTTATTTGGTAATAAAGATTATAACGAATTAATTAAATTCTAACAAATTAAAAAGAAGAATTAATGGTTTGGATCGTATATCAGCGGTCAGTCCTCGGTAGAAGGTTCCGTCGGAACATTTATTTATTTCAGACTACCTCATATCTTTGTTTTTTCTTAAAAAAAGCAAACAACCAAGAGGAAGTGTGAGGAAAAATGACAAGAAGATATTGGAACATCAATTTGGAATGAAGAGTTATGATTTTGTGCAGAATCCTGATGAGCCTTGTGTGTACAAGAAGCTTAGTGGGAGCGTCATTGTGTTCATCGTGCTTTACGTAGATGACATCCTTATCATTGGGAATGATACAGGGATGATGACCAGTGTGAAGATTTGGTTATCCCATACCTTCGAGATGAAAGATCTTGGAGAAGCCTCTTACATCTTAGGCCTGAAGTTGTTCAGAAATCGAGAAAAGAGGATTTTGGGATTATCACAACATGGATACATTAAGAAGATTCTTGAACGATTTCGTATGGATAGTTCCAAGAAAGGATTCCTACCCTTAAGACATGGTATCCACCTGTCTAAAGGAATGGCTCCTCAAACTGTTGAGGAAAAGAAAGCCATGGCTGGATGCCCTTATGCATCAGTTGTAGGAAGTTTGATGTATACCATGATGTGTACTAGGCCAAATATCTGCCATGCAGTGGGAGTGGTAAGTCGTTACCAATCCTGCTATGGAGAACAACACTGGAATGCAGTAAAGAACATATTTAAATATCTAAGACGGACGCAAGATTACATCTTGGTCTATGGAGATGGTGATCTCCAAGTCTTGGGATATACAGATTCTGACTTACAATCGGACATTGATAATCGAAAGTCGACATCAGGGTTTGTATTCATGTTGAATGGTGGTAATGTGAGCTGGAGAAGCAAGAAGCAGGACACTACTGCAGATTCAACAACAGAAGCCAGGTACATTGCCGCATCGGATGCTGCAAAGGAGGCGGTGTGGTTGCGCAAGTTCATCCCGGAGCTGGGTGTAGTTTCCCCTGATACTCCCATATCGTTACTCTGCGATAACACTGGAGCCATTGCCCACGTCTCTCTCTCTCTCTCTCTCTCTCTCGGGGCCCATCCTGGAGCTTGGCGTAGTTTCCTCCTTTTCTCAGAGTTCGGTCATCCTGTAACTATTAAATATATACAGTCTCTCTCTCTCTCTTTTATTTTCTTTATTTTTCCTTTCTTTGCTTATTTATTTATTTTAGGTTAAAATTACAATATATGTACAATATTTACATACATATGCAAGTTAGTAAGAATATGGAGTTAGTATTATATACATGTATTTAATAAGGGATTTTAAGCTAAAATAAATGAATAACGATGATGAAATGCTTATTCATCAAGGGCCTTTGTTTAATTTACCTAGCCCCTCACGTGTCTTGCATGCGAGGGCTTGCCTCGAGGGACATCCTTGGTTCAGGCCATGTGTTGTCATCGGATGCTCCAGAGTTTTTCGAGCACCCGAGCCTGGAGGCAAAGAGTGAAGGCTCGGGTGAAATATCAACCATCGGATCCAGATGATCCAATGACTCGGTTCTGTGTAGGGGATGGGAAATGGATGGAGCGCTACAGATCAAATCCACGAAAATGTCCCTCTGTCGTAGGTACCCTTGGCTCACGATCCAAGGGCTAATGCTCCTTTCTTCTTCTGTCGTGGGCAACGGCGAGGAGACCGGGCTTTAACGAGCCTCGAATCCCTTCGTAGGGCCCCTACAGCTTCTAGGAAGGTCTTGCAAGCCTAGAGGGTTGGTGGAGGAGGTGAGCTCGAGATCGAAGGCGAGGTCCAAGCTCCAATCATTGATTGATATAAAGATACATATATTAGTGACATAGACAAAGCGTGTGCTATGTGGGGTTTGTGAGTGAGATGGGGGGCTGAAGGGGCATCAGGAATGGAGGTTTGAAGCTTCCTCCGCCCGTGATGACGGAGGAGGTGAATCGGAGGATAGAGGGTTTCTAAAGAAGGGAGAAGGTGGTGCAAGGATCAGTGATGGGTGGCAAAGCCTTGGAGATGGTTGAATATCGGAATGATTGTGTGTGTAAGGGAAATTAAATTAGAGAAAAGATGAGGGAACACGAATGCAGGAGGTACTTGATCGGAGACAACAATTGGTGGAGGAGTGGCCTATCCAAAGCATCAAAAGATGCTCGGGCCATCGCTCAACATGCTCGGCCTGAGCATGGGGCTTGATGGTGCACGGGGGTAGCCGCAACATGGCTGGTGGGTCATGGATCACACCAGGAGCAAGTGTCCATCGTCGCCTTGACAAGACGCCCTCTGCTGTCACCAGAGGGCGGAGGGAGCTAGGTCGGAATCCACTTGGTTGGTGGATGGGGGTGAATGGAGGAGGAGGCGAGGTTTTATCGGGAGGGTCTCTAGTCGTTACATGTGAGGTTTCAACTCAACGGTTCTAGTGAGGGCGTGGAGTGACGGCGGGAGCGTTGATGTGGTACGCGAAGGAGGTGGAGGTAACGACGACGTGGAGGTATCGTTATGGAGCGAGGAGGTGATCGGAGGAGAGGGCTAAAAATGAAAGGGGCAAGTGGCTTGCGTGGCATAACGTCTGGGAAGAGAGGAGGCTGGAGGTAGGTGATGAAGCAGGGACCGTTGGATTGCTTGATCCAACGGTCGGGTTGGGGGTGAGCACTGGGCGAGGGTCACGATTAGATCAGATGATCTAATCTAACAATCGGAGAGCAACGGGGGTGGACGATGAGGATTGATCATGGATCAAATTGGGCGGCGGGAAGAGGCGTGATTGACATGGAGGTTTTGAAGCCGCTGGATGGGGGTGATCACACGGTTGGGATGCAAGAGGGAGTGGGTGAATGAGATCATATCTTAGGGGGTGATCTGATGGCTGGAAGTGAAGCGGGAATGGATGACATGGATTGAGGCGGTCTAAAGACATCCATCGGGAAGGAGTGGGGTCGGGTGGTAAGAGGAGGGAGCGATCGCATGGCAGCTCCAGAAAAATCAATAAATAGAAAAATAAAGAAAAATCCAAAAGAAATAGTTAGAGGCAAACTTAGTAAAAATTCAAGACATGAAAGTTGTAGATCCCCATGAGATCTAGAAGTTTCATGTTGGACGGAAAGTCAAAAGAGGTTATTTGTACAAAAGTGTATTTTTGGGTGTTTCTTTAAAGGGATGAAAACACTACTTTTAGTCTTTGAGATTTTTGTATTTTTTATTTCTTTTAAATGTTAAAACAATTATAGACAGTTAATTGGCTTAATTTTCATGGATTTTTAATAAGATAGAAAAAAGAAGAAAAGTTAGTAATTAAATACAATAAATTTAGTGCTAATTATACACATAATCTATACAATATAACACGTGTTAAGAACAATGAATTATCAGTGATTTCTATTGAATTATTTAAGCAAGGGATTAAAAAATTGATTTTAACATGGTGGATATGGGTTTCATCAAGTACGCACATTAACTATCTAAGGAGCCTAGAATTATATGTTAGCAATGTGAGCCTCGGGCGAACCATTCCTATAATAAATGTTATTGTAATAAATGATTTATCAAAAAAATTCGATTATGTTCACTCCCTTTCTGAGATTGAATGAATGAATGCACTATAAGGTCCCTCTTGATGAATCTGTGATTCATCACTCTAAAAGTTGAAAATAGAGCTTTGTTCCGGAGTAATTAGAGGCATATTTCTACTTATATTGCATAATTAGCATTCATGCATGCATTGATAACATTTGCATTTTAGCACTCATATTTGCATAAAATAAGAAGCCAAATTCACTTTTAAATACTCACCTTTATATTAGCTAAAATACCCCATTTTTATATATTTTACACTAACTCCAAATCCAATAAAACTAACTCTATTCTGTATATATTACTAACACTAAGTAAAGAAAAATATCAAAAAAATACTAACTTGCAAAATTGACCAATAAAATCCCAATCCAAGTTGAAGACCTTAGACCTTAAAACGTACATATCTCTCTCATACAACCTCCGAATTAGGTCTACTAACTTTTAAAGTAATATACATTCAGAGACCTTCGAAACAAGACCAATTTCACTAAAATCGGAGCTCGTATGCAAAACTTGGGTTTTGGGCCCCTTTTGTACATTGTACATAATGACCGTTTTACCCCTATATTTTCTCATTTTATTTTATTTATTATTAAAAATCCAAAAAATTAGATTAAGTTGTAAATATTCTTTTCATATTTTTTCTATATTTGTTTTGATTTTTCTTCTATTGAAAAATGACAAAAAATGCAAAAAGAAAAATGTGGTATTTTATACATATAAGGTACCAACCAAAAATACATTTTTGTACAGATGATTTTATTTGATTTTCGGCCCTTCACGAAAGTTGTAGATCTCATCGAGACGAGCAACTTTTATGTTGATCACTTTTTGATTTAATCCCTTTTGTTATTTCGTTTTGATTTTCATTACATTTAATCTTTGAATTTTCTAGGAGCAACATGTGGCAGCTCCTGGAGCCGCCACATGTCACCCCAATTTTTTATTTTCGGATTTATTATTTATTATTTTCAGATTTTATTATTTTAATTATTATTATATTAATTATTGTTATTTTTAGTAGTCTACTTATTTATATATATTATATTATTATTATATTATTATTTATCTCCCTTTTACCACTTCTTTACTTGTCTTCTACTCCAAGCCTCCACCTTCCCCACTACCCCACTCTCTCCATCCTTCTCCAACTTCCCTTTCCGCCTCTTTATAATCACCTCCCCTCCTCCATTATTCTTCATCCGCCGTTTTCGAGAGAAGTGAGGTCGAACCCCTTCAACCTTCAGGTGACAGCTGTAGGAGACGAGTCGAGCGACGACAACCTCAAGGCGAGATCAGCGGACCCATTGCCGCGTCGCGAGATCCAACTAGACTTGCATAGCTTCTCGGCTTTTCACCAAGCTGATCGAGGCCACCATAACCGGAAGCCGCACTCCGTGGCTCCATCTTCAGCGAATCACAGGTATGTAATCCCTCAACTTTTCTTTGTCAATTTTTTTATCTCACATTATTTATCTTGTTTATCATCAAAAAAAACCACACCATTATTTACTTCATCAAATCACCATCACCACTATTTCTATTTCCACATCTATTTTCTTATTTATCAAATATTTCACAAACATCGCCATACATCTCACACACACACAAATCACTTCATTTCTACATATTTTTCCCTGCTAAAAAATACAAAAAAATATATTGCAAAAAAAAGAGAAAAAAATAAGTTGCAGGTCCTGTGCTCCGATCCAGCCTCAGCGGCCGCAGCCACCACACCGGCCGCCATCTCCTCCATCGGCGGCCCTTGCACCTCCTCTGCCTCGTCCCAGACCCCCGCACCACCGCGCGGTGCCTCCCCTTGTCTCAGCAGCGGCCGCGCACCCTTCCTCCAACGCCGCACCTGCAGTCCTCCTGGCCTCACGCTCGCGCTGCCCATCGCTAGAACGGGCGTGCTCCTCCTGCGCGTGGCCGCCGTCCGCGCGCCGTTGTAGCCCCGCGCTCGTGCTGGGCACCACCCTCCTCCGTCGCCACTGCTCTCAGGCACGCTGCGCCTCCGCCCCCGCCAGCAGCCAAAGCTGCCCCGCCTTCACGCACGGCGACCCCCCTTCCAGCCATCAACGTCACGTGTTCCCCCCTCGCGCAAACCGGCCGCGCACCGTGCCGCCCCTCGCCCAGAGCACCCCTCCGCGCCTCCCGTCGTGCGCGCGCGCCGCGCGCCGCCGTTCGCCCGCGCCATCGCGGCCGCTCTCCACCAACCGCCTCGCGCGCCCGTCGGCTCCGCCACCGCCGTTCCACGCCGCTGCCCTCGCCGCCCACCGCACGCGGGGTGCGCCGCACCGCCTTGGCCGTGCCCCTTGCCGCCCTGGCCGTGCCCCTTGCCGCCCCAGGTCCCCTGCATCGTGTGCCCTAGCTTGGGAAAAGGTCCAGTTCACTTTTATTTATTTGTGAAAATTGCAATTTTATTCTTGCATGTTTTGGTAATTACAATTGCGCCCCTATGCACAGTTTGAGTTTATTGTTTTAATTTCTGTATTGCATTAAGACCCCCGGACTTTGAGCGTTGATTTGGACATCCATATTGCATCATTTTATTCAATGAAAAATAGCATGTTGATGAGCATCTAATTTTTTATCTTGTTGCTATTTATTTACATTTTTGTGAGCATTAATATATTTAATAAAATTCAGAGATTGAAATTCAAAGATATTTTGCCCATTTTAGCTCTGAAATTCACACATAGTCATTTATTGTTCCAAAAGTTGTGAAAAAATTGTGAATGATGCCTCTAAGTGTTATTTAATTACTGTCCAAATTTCGTCCAATTAGGAGTTGTCTTGTGCCTAAAATAAACTGTAGAGTGATTTCTGTGATTAACTTTTAATTAATTCCACAGATAACATTTTTAAGAAATTTCAAAGCTCTTGGATTCCTTATTAAAATATCTATCTGAGATAAATAGGCCTTTGGATGATTTGATTTTGCGGATTAATTAGAATTAAAGACCCGCAGTCGCTCTATTTTCAGTAAAATATTCATAAAAAAATCAAAAAGTGTCAGAAAACTCCAAAAAAATAGCCTAGCTAAATTTCATCATGTTTAACTTTCATTAAATTTTTCATAATTTTTGCATGTCATTTGCACGAAAAATTACATAAAAATCCCAAAAAAGTTTGCATTTTTCATTTGTGCATTTTAAACCCAAAAATTCCAAAAAAACTATTTTGCATTAATCATTGAATTAGGTTTACAGGAAAATACAATTTGGTCATTTTGGATTAATTTCACATTAAAATTAAATTTAGCTAATTTGTTGATTTTCTTAATAACCTAGTTCATTCATATTCTGCATTTGGCATTTTGTATTGCATAAAAAATCACAAAAAAATCCCACTTGGAAAACCGTAATCTAATCCATCTAACTTGATCCCGAGTTGTTCCTTTGCCTCCTTGAGTCGACCATGGGGCTTGCTCATGCTAAATAAACATCAAACTACATATTAATTTCATTCGACGATTTGTGCGGTAATTTTTGATCGACGCGGATCTATCCGACTGCAACGTACTCGTTAATTCGACAACCTTAAAAGGGTAGATCATCTGTGTCCGTCAAATGGCGCCACTGCCGGGGAGGCAAACGGCCTAGGATCATTTTAAAAAAATTAGATTTACGTTTTCCACTCACTCGAGTAGTCTGACCCCCGAGACGCATTGTAATTATTCATTTTTTTCCATAATTATTTTTCTAATCATTTCTGTATATATTTTGATATCTCTCTCTGACATTTTTGTATCTTTTTGTACGAGGGCCCGGTGGACTTGGAGCAGCTTTCTTGAAGTCGACGCATCTCGAGGTGCATCGGAGGCCGACGATTCTTGGATCAAGTCGGCTGTTGGATGTCAAAAAGATTTCTATAACTTCAAAACAAAAAAAAGTGTCTGCATTTACAGCGGTTCCCGTTTGGGTTCTCGCGTGTGTAAAAATAGTGGAACCTTGTCCCCGTGTGCTATGTGGTTTGAATTTTAACTTAGGCTTGCACTAGCGGCTCCTCGAGCCACTTTAGGAATTGCTTGTGCTTGTAATTTTTAGGACCACACATACACTTAAAAGGCGCACCTAGACCGCAGATCTAGTCAAATCAACATGTTCTTCACTCGCTAATAGAACTGTCTGTCTAGGAGCGGATTTTGTCGTCTACATTTGCATGTAGTGTAAAAATTTCAATTCTATTTTGCATCTTGCATACAAGCGAAGGGATCACTGTAAGTCTTCTTAACTTAGCATATGCATCATCGTTTTTCGTGCATCGGCTTTTCTCGATTTCTCCCTCTGTTTTTCACACTTAAATTAAACGGAAATTGGGACTGGACGATAGGCGTGCTGTGTGGTTGGATTAACAAGTGAGAACTTAACTTAAACCAGGACTGCTAACATTATTCACACAAAACAAATTGACTAAAATTAACCCTTGTTTGCGGGAGATTAACCCCGATCTTATTTTCAGGCTGAGTGAGGGTACTTGAGTGTGTGTGAACACCTTAAGGCAGAACCCAAATCCCCACCTTCCATATCACGGGCCAACTGATCCTAGCAAATATCACAAGTTTGATACTTTCAGATTCACTGACTAGTACCAAGTAGCCTCCGCATGTTCGCGGGTAGTCAGGGGTGAAGTAGCGGTACTTCGCGACAAGTTGCTAGTAACCCTTCGGGGCGAAGTTCCAGCCTTGTCAGCCTCCGCCTGCTTACATGTTGAGCACTTTTTTATTTAATCCCTTTTGTTATTTTGTTTTGATTTTCTTTACATTTAATCTTTGAATTTTCTGGGAGCGATATGTGGCAGCTCCTGGAGCCGCCACATGTCACCCCAATTTTTTATTTTCGGATTTATTTTTTATTATTTTCGGATTTTATTATTTTAATTATTATTATATAATTATTGTTACTTTTAGTAGCCTGCTTATTTTATTTATATTAAATTATTATTATTATGTTATTATTTATCTCCCTTTTACCACTTCTTTACTTGCCTTCTACTCCAAGCCTCCACCTTCCCCACTACCCCACTCTCTCCATCCTTCTCCAACTTCCATTTCCTCCTCTTTATAATCACCTCCCCTCCTTCATTATTCTTCATCTGTCGTTTTCGAGAGAAGTGAGGTCGAGCCCCTTTAAGCTTCAGGTGGCAGCTGTAGGAGACGAGTCGAGCGATGACAACCTCAAGGAGAGATCCGCGGCATCACCATTGTCGCGTCGCGAGATCCAACTGGACTTGCCTAGCTTCTCGGCTTTTCGCCAAGCTGATCGAGGCCACCATAACCGGAAGCCGCATTCCGTGGCTCCCTCTTCGACGAATTACAGGTAAGTAATCCCTCAACTTTTCTTTGTCAATTTTTTATCTCACATTATTTATCTTGTTTATCATAAAAAAACCATACCATCATTTACTTCATCAAATCACCATCACCACTATTTCTATTTCCACATCTATTTTCTTATTTATCAAATATTTCACAAACATCACCATACATCTCACACACACAAATCACTTCATTTCAACTCTAGATATTTTTCCCTGCTAAAAAATGCAAAAAAAATATATTGCAAAAAAAAGAGAAAAAATAAGTTGTAGGTCCTGTGCTTCGATCCATCCTCAGCGGCCGCAGCCGCCGCACCGGCCACCATCTCCTCCATCGGCGACCCTTGCACCTCCTCCGCCTCGTCTCAGACCCCCGCGGCGCCGCACGGTGCCTCCCCTCAGCTCAGTCGCGACCGCGCACCCTTCCTCCAACGCCGCACATGCAGTCCTCCTAGCCTCACGCTCGCGCCGCCCAACGCCAGAGCGGGTGTGCTCCTCCTGCGAGTGGCCGCCGTTCGTGCGTCGTCGTAGCCCCGCGCCCGTGCTGGGCACCACCCTCCTCCGTCGCCACTGCTCTCAGGCGCGTTGCGCCTCCGCCCCCGCCAGCGGCCAAAGCCGCCCCGCCTTCACACGCGGCGACCCCCCTTCCAGCCATCAACGCCGTGTGTTCCCCCCTCACGCAAACCGGTCGCGCACCGCGCCGCCCCTCGCCCAGAGCACCCCTCCACGCCTCCCGTCGTGCGTGCGCGCCGCGCACCGCTGTTCGCCCGCGCCATCGCGGCCGCTCTCCACCAACCGCCTCGCGCGCCCGTCGGATCCGCCACCACCGTTCCACGCCGCTGCCCTCGCCGCCCTCCGCACGCGGGGTGCGCCGCGCCGCCTTGGCCGTGCCCCTTGCCGCCCCACGTCCCCTGCGTCGTGTGCCCTAGCTTGGGAAAAGGTCCAGTTCATCATTTTTTTCAATGAAAAATAGCATGTTGATGAGCATCTAATTTTTTTTATCTTGTTGCTATTTATTTACATTTTTATGAGCATTAAATTATTTATTAAAATTCAGAGATTGAAATTCAAAGATATTTGCCCATTTTAGCTCTGAAATTTGCACATAGTCATTTATTGTTCCAAAAACTGTGAAAAAATTGTGAATGATGTCTCTAAGTGTTCTTTAATTACTGTCCAAATTTCGTCCAATTAGGAGCTGTCTTGTGCCTAAAATAAATTGTAGAGTGATTTCTGTGATTGACTTTTAATTAAATCCACGGATAACATTTTTGAGAAATTTCAAAGCTCTTGGATTCCTTACTAAAATATCTATCTGAGATAAATAGGCTTTGGATGATTTGATTTCGCGGATTAATTAGGAATTAAAGACCCGCAGTCGCTCTATTTTCAGTAAAATATTCATAAAAAAACCAAAAAGTGTCAGAAAATTCCAAAAAAAAATAGCCTAGCTTAATTTCATCATGTTTAACTTTCATTAAATTTTTCATAATTTTTGCATGTCATTTGCACGAAAAATTGCATAAATACCCTAAAAAAGTTTACATTTTTCATTTGTGCACTTTAAACCCAAAAATTCCAAAAAAATCTATTTTGCATTAACATTGAATTAGGTTTACAGGAAAAATACAATTTGATCAGTTTGGATTAATTTCATATTAAAATTAAATTTGACTAATTTGTTGATTTTCTTAATAATCTAGTTCATTCATATTCTGCATTTGGCATTTTTTATTGCATAAAAAATCACAAAAAAATCCCACTTGGAAAACCGTAATCTAATCCATCTAACTTGATCCTGAGTTGTTCCTTTGCCTCCTTGAGTCGACCCTGGGGCTTGCTCAGGCTAAATAAACATCAAACCGCATATTAATTTCATTCGACTATTTGTGCGGTAATTTTTGATCGCCGCAGATCTATCCGACTGCAACGTACTCGTTAATTCGACAACATTAAAAGGGTAGGTCATCTGTGTCTGTCACCTCTGTACAATAAGGATTATGTACCATGGCCAACTTGATAATCATACAGCTGTTGGTTCATTGATTGAATCATAGAGGTTGATGCTTGGATGAATATCTAAGGAATTAGATAGAGGACTCATCGAGCATCGTCAAATGATTGTTAAGTGATGATCTCCAGCCTGAGAAGGAGATGGCAATCCTTTCTCATTTGGCTGATATCCGACTGACCTCTTGATGCAGGTCCTCTACATGGGAATAGTGATTCGGATGTGTCAGATTAGTTGAGTCAATGGGTTGACTTAACGAGATCGAGATAACCAAAGACCTATGTTGAATGTTGTCACAGCATAGGCATGCATCCTCTGACCAGAGACAGGTGTGTTGCTATATGTCTGAGTGTGTACATTTGGCAGACCAATAGGTTGATGACCTAACCAAGGTATATATACTGGCGAGCTGGTGTGCATGTAAGGACATATGAGTAATACGATCTCTCAAAGGGATCATACAGGTTCACTTGTGAACCGGGAGACATGAGCTCACTATGAGGTATTGGGACTGATCAAATTCCATGTATGGTCGTCATGCTTTGGAAGCATGACATGAATTTGTAGGTAAGATATATGCTTTGGGAAGGCATATGATCTATACCAATTCCCAATGACCAAGATTGAGAAACTTAGTGATCAAACCGTGAAGAAGACAATATAAAAGTGATCTATATCTTCAGGATGATCATAGGTCTTCCAGTATGCAGGATGTACAGGTATTGGGAATACCTGAGAGTGATATGATCATAAACGATTGTATAACCATGACACTTCCATTCTAAGGGAGTGATGAAACAGGTTTGGATTTTAGTGACTCCTCTCTACAGAGAAGTGACCTAATCTTAGTCCATGTATTGGACATTGATCTGAATGAGAATCAGATGCAATGAGAAGATTACGTCTACGGTCTTGATATGATCAAGCATCTGTGGGAGGTCCATGAGATCTGGATTTGAGATGTGATCTCAACATCCAAGTCACTATACGTGGAACAACACAATCTCCCTATCCTTATCTCCGAGTATCTGCGGAGAAATCGCATCATTCTTGAAAGGGTTCAAGAATAATTCCATAAATCTAATCATTGAAGAATTGATGATTAAATGTGATTTAATGATCTTGATGTGTATAGAAATTATCCAATATAATTAAATGTGATTTAATTATCATGGATAAGAATAATGTGGATAGCAATATCCATTATTCATAATATATTATAAATGTGATTTATAATGTATTAGAGAGAGCTAATTATGATTTATATTTGTTGATTAATTATTGATGTGTATTGGATACACATTGTGTAATTAATTGAAAATGTAAATTATATTTTGTTTTGGGTTGTGAATATGATTCACAATTTTTTCCATGGCAAGATTTCAATATTCTCAAAATTTATTATGAATTATTTTTTGAGAATAAATCACAACAAAAGGTTGTTGGAAAGAATAATGGACATTTCCATGGAGATATGCAATCTCATGAAATCTCGTGAGATTACCTCCATATGGAATAAAGTGGACGACACTCAATTCCTATTTGGAATTGGTGCTCATCCACCTTGAATATACATGGGAGATGTAATCACCATGTATATTCTCTCCTTATTTGGATGATGTAATTCAGGATTGATTTATATTTGATTTTGTCAAATAAATTTGATCTAAATTAAATCATAATTTGTTGGTTTTACCAACAACAATCTTGGCCATTGGATTGAATATAAATCAATCTCATCCATTGATTTTATATGTCCCTCTTCTTGATGGCCGTCCACCAAACCCTAGAGGGGAGATCATCCTCGTCGCCTTCGCCACCGCGTCGCTGCTTCGACGTTCTTCGATTCTCCGTCTTCTTGGAGTTCTACGCTCACGAAGAAGACGTTCGATCTCGTACGACGAGATCATGAGTTTGTCGTGCTTGGATCTTCTTGTTGGATTGCGAGGATCACGCGGTTCATCCTCGCGCTTGCAAGCATCTTCTCCGATGATCGGACTTGAGACAGGAGGTCTATTCTCTTAGAGATTCGATCAACCACGCTTCAAGAGGTATTCCTTATACTTGTTGTGGTTCTAGATGAAACGATCCGAGAATCATTCTTGGATCATGTGGTTTCATCACATGAATTTTTTTTTAAATTCTGCTGCACAGAACAACTAGTACGACTAGTCGTTCAGCGTCGTATTTGATATGACGATCACGCTTCCGTGATGCGCTTGAGGATAATACCATATCCTTCACTGTAAGCATTAATAGATACACGTAGTATGTGTAAGTATTAGGCTACAAGTAGGAATGTAGGGGACTTATCTAGATTGCATGAACTTCAAATGCATGCATAGAGAGGCACCCCAACTTTACAGAGTCATAGAATCATATCGTGAGATCGAAAGGGGTCAAGACCGCAAACTTACCACAACATTGAGTGACAAATGAAATACATGGAGTGTTGAGATTTTAGTTAGGATGCATGTAACTCAACGCATGCCTATGGAAGTCCCTCAACCCTAAGATACCAAGTACCTTTGAGTCATAGCGCGAGACCCGAACACAAACTATCCATGATATTAAACCTAGAAGACCAATTGTCTCGATCGTGCAAAACCATGATAAGGGATGGTTTGACTTAAAGAGTCAAGTGTCAATCATATGGGTAAATTATGGTAATTAACTAGGCACGTAATAATATAATACGAGATGCATGGTGACTTGATGTAGTCGTAAGTTATTTGAATCTCTTGTGATCAATTGATAGATATGATTGGTATGCATGATCTTGTGCCTTGACTTGCGTCGTATGCCATTGTGGGTCTTTACCAATGGGTAGTGGATTTTGGGTAGTTTTGCGGCGGCTTTTGCGTGTATTGTTGCTTTGCCTCAATGAATGAGGTTATCCCACTGAGAGGATATAAAAAATATCAGATAATGCAAGATTAACCACAATGTATAACATGTTAGAGTTAGTCTCGACGATATGATAATAACAATTAAATGAAATTAAGGTTGTAAATCATATTACAAATGTTTGCATGCTTGTGTTATGCTTAAATGGAGTTCGCATACCTGAGGGTGAGGTGCAACTCTTATGGTCCTTGTGTATCTTTGATGAGCGTTGTCTCGGTCCGATAGCTCATGTGGTTTTTCATGTTTTCCGAACGGTGAGATGGCATGATTAGTACAATTTTCACTAATGGTTTTTCCAGTCTACAACTCTATGGTGGGTGACACACCCACTCGAAAGATGCGCACTTCATCATAAGGATAAACCCAGGGACGGCGCTAGAAACTTTTTATAGAGGGGGCACAAACTAAAAGACTCATTTATATGTTGATTATTCTATTACCAACTGACAAGTATAGTAATTATGACAATGTAAAAAATGACATAATTTGATTGACTTACTTATTTTTTTTAGCTTTATGCGAATGAGACACATGTAAGAGTTTTGTGCTTCCTTTTTTTGGAAAACGCTTAATTATAATGGTAAAATGTGTATGCCCCCTAGGGGGAGCTAACTTAGCTCCCCGCCCCTTTTCTACAATCTTTTTTTTATTTTTTTAAATCTAAAACCGTGTAAATTCATTATTAAATCCCTATATTATGTCACTCAAATTTAATGCGAAACAGAGACTCCTACGACCTCCATCCAAACGGGGTCGATTTAAAAAATCCTGTTACCGTTAAAAAATGACTGTCTGGATGGAGGCCGTAGGAGTCTCTGTTTGACACGAAATTTTAATGACACAATATAGGGATATAGTGATGAATATTCATGGAAGAAATTTTCAAAAAAAATTAAAAACATGGAGAAAATGGGGCGGGGGTAGCTAAGTTAGCTACCCCCTGGGGGCAGCCCCATTTTACCCTAATTATAATTACATATATATAATTATGGACATCAGATAAATCAAAATTCATAAACTCAAAATAAATCAAGTGTGGCATGGATTTTTTAGCTTCCAACAACAAAGTTTACATTGCAAGCCTAATTATTTTTTAGGTCATTGTTGGGGTAAATTTTCATTGCCACAAGCCAGGTATATGTTGTGGTAAAGCAACATTTTCCTTTTTAAATTAAGTTGAATATAGATTGGATTAGCTTAATATATAGTGTAGAAGTACTTTCTATTAATATAACATTATAAAAAAATATTGCAACAATGATCTAGGACATCAGATTTATAACTATGTCAATAATTTTTTTGACTATAGATTATCGTCTTATAACATTCATTACTAAATGTAGGCTAAATAACGATTTGTGGCAATGATATATTTGTTAGCACTACTCTAATTACAGATAATATATTGTACATAATGTCAGCCGAATTTATAGATAAAATATCCCATACTTTGTGACAACAAAAAGTTCGTGACAATAGAAATAATCGATAGCTAATTGTTTTCGATCCCATTATTTATTACTTCAATTGTAATTTGTTGTGGTGATATAATTTTAGATAATTATATATTGTAGTAAGATATTTAAACTTATTCCAATAAATAAATCTTCAAAAATTAAATGCATTATCAGAATAGTAGGACACAATCGATACAACCTCAAACATATTTAGATGACATCACTGAAAATACATATCTGTAAAGAAATATAAACATAAAATAACGTAAGATCCATTCTTTTTTTATCGAGAGAGGGAAAGAGATAGATGAAGGAGAAATGTAGAAAGATATATGTGTAAAGAAAATATGCGGGGAAAGATCTTCGCAGATAAAAGAGCGAGAATGAGAAGAGTATAAAAATAGATCATGATGTTACCATTTTAACTTTTTTTTTAAATTTATAAATTAGATTAGTATATAAAAATCAAATCAAAACTATATATTTAACATATATAACAATAATACATGGAAGATTACCTAAAATCTAAGGGGGGCATGTGCCCCTCCATGCCCCCCTCTAGATCCGTCCATGGATAAACCTGGTGTGGTCCCGTCCGATCCATGATGTACTCGTTACCAGTTATTACCTTATGATAGGTAAGCTGGGGTATAAATGGTTGAAGATGGAATTTGGGGTTTTGGTTGCTTGAGCCAATTCTCCAGTGCACAACATGTAACTGTTGAGGGATTTGTATAAGTATGGAAACTAAAAAAATTTAGGATGATGGATGTTCTCTATTGTACTCTTACATAGATACATATGTATATATGTACGCATGTATTTGTGTGCGTGCGTATATATGTTTAACTCCTAAAGTAATATATGGATAAGCATGATGAGCTATTGGTATGATGAATAGCTATGGTCATACACATAGAATATAAGTGATGAACATTGTAAATCATATACTTGCACATAGGTTGTATTAGTGAATACTCATAAAGGAATGACGGTTTGGAAATTAATTACGAGAAAGTAACATGAGAGGAAGAACATCTACCTTATATTTTCCTTGAGTTTGAATCGATGAGAGATGAGTTATGAAAGGATAGATAGCCACGTCTTTTAGGATCATGTACCATTGTGACTTCTGACCAGTGGACTTCTGAGAAAGGAGAGAAATACATCACGATGTTTTGTACGTTCTCCAAACCTTGCTATTTTACGAGCAAATATCAAACATTGCAACATAATAGGTGGAAAGTATGAAAAGATTACAATAATGATTTATCAAACAAACCGAAGGCCAACAATAATTGTAGAACGACAACCACGTCGACAACCATACACGATAGTAGTTTTTCGGAGAGAGAACTATCATTCAGCCTGCTCGGTCTGGACAATGCCTCCCATCAATCCCTTGATTTCCCTCCATCCCGAAATAGCCATCGGTCCTCTTTTCCCTCCCGTTCCTCCGCGACAACTATCCTCCAGCTGCCTCTTTTCCCTTGCCCTCTCACTTCCATGCGCTCATCGCTCTCTGAGAACCATCGCAATGGAGGGTGCCGTGCCCCCGCAGCTGAAGCGGGACCTGACGAGGCAGTTCTCGATGGAAGCCATGCGGTCGAGCGGCAGCGGTGGCGCCCAGAGCTTCCGCCGGCAGAGCTCCTTCGACCCGAGGCGCGGGGAGGGTCCCGTCGTGTCTCGGCGCTTCACCTTCGGGAGGCAGTCTTCTCTGGATCCTAACCGGAGGAGCCCCGTCAGAGAAGAGTTGACGGTGCCGGAGAATCTCGACTGCACGATGCAGCTCTTGTTCATGGCGAGTCAGGGCGATGCCAAGGGCGTAGAAGATCTTCTCAGGGAGGGTGTAGATGTCAACAGCATCGACCTCGATGGCCGTACGGCGCTGCACATCGCTGCTTGCGAGGGCCATATTGACGTTATAAAGCTCCTGCTCGGCCGCAGGGCTAACATCGACGCCCGGGATCGCTGGGGGAGCACCGTAAGTTGTTCTTATGTATTTCCTTCTCCTTTTTTCATTCCATTTCGTACCCAGACAAATAATAGGCTGATTAGACGTAGGCCAGTCAATGATAGAAAAGTGCTTTGTCACGCCCTTCATCTTATGGACATGAACTTCAATGCATAAGGCGATTATCTTGCATGTGGGATATGCTGACGATGATAAAGCTTAATCATCGTTCTAGGGATCTGTTTGGTTTCACAAATATTGAGGTGCAAATAAGATCGGCAATTTGGATTTGTTAGTATGACATATTTTCTCTTTTGAAGGTGTTAAGACATCATTAATTCTATTCCTTTTCTATTTATGTGGGTGCCGTGAGTTCACATTATGGTTCATACAAATAAGGATTTCTACCAAGCCCACCAGCGAGTTAGAACCCGATGAGACCTGAACTCGAGCACGACAATGATTACTCTATCTTATTCTTGAACTCATTCAAGCTCAACAAAGCTCCATCAATTAGATGCAATCAGAAAGAAAGTTGGTGTAGCTCCGATCGAGGATAAGGTGCGGGAAAACTGTTTAAGATGGTTTGGTCATTTGCAAAGAAGGTCAACTGATGCTCCAGTTATGAGATGTGAGTTTTGGGATATTGAGCAGGTTAAGAGAGGACGAGGACGACCTAAGAAGTGTTGGAATGATATTATACGAATGGATCTTAGTTTTTCAGATATAAGCCCTGACCCAAGATAGATATGAATGGAGGCAAAGAATCCATGTAGCCAACCCTACTCTGATGCAGCACAAAATTAAAATATAGGGCTTGATATTTTTATCCGTTAATTTTATTTATGTTTATTCGATTGTCACATTTTTATTTAAATAAAGAGATCACGTGTGATCTCTATTTAGTTAGTTAGAGTCAATTAGAGATTTGAATTTATTTCAAATCAATTAGTTAGTTGGTTAGAGTCAATTAGAATAAGTAGTTTTGAATTTGAATTTGAATTTGGATTTCTATTTTTGTAGTCTCATCCCTCCTATATAAAGGGATGATAGGCTATTGTTTTTGGACAGTTCAGTTGATATGAAATTGAGATCATCTCTCTTTATCTCTCTCTCTCTCTCGGTGTGTTTCTCTCTCTTTCTCTCCACGCGATCTCCGCGGTTTTCCTCCTTCAACCTCTCGTATTCCCGGTGAGTTCTCTTCTCAACCCCTCTATTTTCTCTTCTCAATCCCTCTCTTTCTTCTACCAAAAATCCACCCAAAAAAATTATTATTTTTCGTATACGCCGTTTTTAATCCGCATCAATTGGTATCAGAGCATGGAAATCAAATCGTTCCTACGATTCGACGGTCCTGTCAACTATTGGAGGACGCAATTCAACTTGAGCCGTCTATCTCATGATCCGCATTTACGTTCACGCTCGAGGAAATTCAAGTATCGCCTCCAATCAAGCCTCAAAGTACAAGAGTGGCTGGGCACGCTAATCAGTGAAGATTTGTTCGTCAACGACAAAAATCAGATTTTTGCAGCCACTGTTCAACCCGATTTCGAAGCAAAAAACAAAGGTAGTCTCATTGCGGATGAAGATTTATTTGATACGACTCCTGTGCAACAATACAAAGATGATATGAAGCCGATATTTGATGAAAGTGCGGACGAAGAATCTGAATTCGAAGACGATTCGGCCGCTGTCCAGCATCTTCCAGATCCGATTTCGCCACCGGAATCGATCCCGCCGCCCCCTTCGACCTCTCGGCACAATCCCAGCCTTCCCAGGTAACTCCCCTACTTCCCTCGCCCCCTGCGACGCCCAGCGGCTCCGTATCGGCCTGACGCCGTCCTGTCACCACAAGCAACTCGATTGCAGCCGTTAGCAACCTCCCCGTCGGTGACCACGCATCTGCAAGTATGCCAACAAGCCTATCCCATTACCGCGATCGACGATCAGATCTGAAGCGAGCACATTCTCTCTTGCCGGTTGTGGTATGAGCGTCCGTTTATCATATTCTACCGCATAAATATTAGTTTGTGGATTGTGGTATTGCTGATTTGGTTTGGTGAATCGTTGAGACCCCTAGTCGATGCAATATTGTGATAATTTTTCTAAGAACTTTTAACTCATCAGTTTGCCCTGAATTTGTGGAGTAACTTGTGCTAGTACTTGCATAACGGCTATCGTTTGTTGCTGATTTTTTTTCGCATCGCATGCCATTACATTTGTTTGTCGTCATCGAGTCCACTATTGTCGTTTGTTAAGAGTGCCATTACGTCACCGATTAAGTAGGTTGCATCATACTCAATTGTGCGAAAATGCTTTGTTGTTGTCGTACCTTTGACTCAAAAGAAGTATATATTCTTCTACATAGATATATATATAAGTTTGAAGTACTATAAGTACATACATATACATAAATAGATGAAACAAACGTGCATAAAAAAATGCAGACACACACATGTGTACATATGCACACACACACATAGACACATACACATGTATACAAATATCTATGTGTGTAACATATACGTGTGAATACATACACAAACATAAATTTAATACATATACATACATAGATACACAAGTACATGCATACGTTACAAATACACATTAATAAATAGTGTATTGATCGTAAAATATAATTTGGTGATAGCATATACACACACATATACACATAGACATACACATTTATATTCGGGCATGTAAACACACCCACAAATATATTGGATTGATCTTATATTGAAATATTAGTTATACATACATATATTTACACTCACACATACATACACATGTGTGTATGTGCACATCTTATGTAGACACACATATTTATTTATTTATACGGTGCCTTTCTTTTCTCAGTCGAGCACCTAGAACCTCGGGCGTTTTGTGCCCCCCTAAAGCCTTGGAGAGCCTCTCGCCTTTAACAATACTAAACCAAACATTGGCATACTCATCATCTGCCTCCCACGAGGCATTTGCCTTGGTTTTATCAATCGGCTCTTCATAAGTATGAATACGTTTCTTACCCGTAGACTTCATGAGGCTCATGAACTGACCCATAAATCGTAATTCGTCACGTCCATCTTGACAATTGGCGCTGGACCTCTCAAAGCATATGTGGTGGAGATATCGACTTTGTTCTCTAGCATACTATTGGATAAAGAAAACTATGGTTTTAACCAAGAGAAGTACATCCACATAGACATACGAGGATTTGATTGCATGTACAGATTTAGGATGCAACCAAGTCCATCAACAAGAAACGAACCGCGACGCGGGCGGAGGCGGAGGCTGCAAAGGGTTTGCCGGTGGTGGTGGGCCCTCAGTGGTTCGCCACGAGGAGGTAGGGGGGAGGGGGGCGGCGTCGGCACCCAAGGAGAGAGAGGGAAGCCGGCAGAGGCACCCCAAGAGGGAGATGCCGGTGGCAGCGGTGCGTGGGAGAAGGTTTGCGGGTGGGGTTTAGGGTTATGGTTTCTTAGGCACGAGAGCTTTGGTCTTGGACCGTCGCTTTGATACCATGTTGGGAAAAGAATAAGAATTGTTTATTCCATGAACAAGGCTCTCTTATATAGAGGAGATACCTATAGGTAAATTACATAAAATAGACAAAAATAAAAGGGATTTTATCACTTGTGCCCCTCCGAGATATCGCAATATCAGTTATGCCCCTATCTTTTTGGTAATATCCGTTGTGCCCCTCACTTCTTGTTATTTTGTCACTTGTGCCCCTCGGGTTAGTTACCGTCCATCCACAGTGCAAACGGACGTTAACTTTGAGGACATAGGCGGAATTAATTTAAAAAAAAAGATTACGAGGTCATTTTACATCTCTTCCTCATCCTCTTCTTCCTCCTCTTCCCCATCCTCTTCCTCCTCCTCCAACTTCTCCTCCTCCTCCCTCTCTGCCCCCCGTCCCCTACAAAGCCCCCCCCCCCTCCACCCTCCATCATCGGACGAGAGCACCAGTTCCACCACCGCAGCTCCCCTCCCCTTCATCACGCGACCTCTATATCCTCCCCCTCTCTCTCCATAATGGCGGACCCTGTGCAGGCGGCGCCGCCCCTCCTCCTCAGCCTCGCCTCCGTCGAGGACCCCTACCTCTTCTTCACGTGGAACGTCACCTACGGCACTATCTCCCCCCTCGGCGTTCCCGAGCAGGGCATCCTCATCAACGGGCAGTACCCCAGCCTCAACATTAACTCCACCACCAACAACAACAACATCGTCATCAACGTCTTCAACAACCTCGACGAGCCCTTCCTCCTCTCCTGGAACGGCATCCAGCAGCGCAAGAACTCCTGGCAGGACGGCATGCCCGCCACCCAATGCCCCATCCTCCCTGGCACCAACTACACCTACCACTTCCAGGTTCCAATCTCCTCCTCCTGCAATCATCTGTATCGATATTTATACCTGTATCCATATGTGATCTGTGTGTCCAGGTCAAGGACAAGATTGGCTCCTACTTCTACTTCCCCTCCATCGGCATGCACAAAGCTGTGGGCGGCTTCGGCGGTCTGCGCGTGAACAGCCGCCTCCTCATCCCCGTCCCCTTCGACGACCCGGCTGACGACTTCACCGTACTGATCGGCGACTGGTACGGCAAGTCCCACCAGGCCCTAAAGAGATTCCTCGACGGCGGACGGTCCCTCGGCCGCCCTGCCGGCATCGTCATCAACGGTGCGGACAGCGTCACACCCCGACCACCCCTCTTCACCATGGAGGCCAACAAGACCTACAGGTACCGCATCTGCAACATCGGCTTGAAGACCTTCCTCAACTTCCGCTTCCAGAACCACGCCATGAAGCTCGTGGAGATGGACGGCTCCCACACCGTCCAGAACGACTACGACTCCCTCGACGTCCACGTCGGGCAGTGCTACTCTGTGCTGGTGACCGCCGACCAGGTCCACGCCGACTACTACATGGTGGCCTCCACTCGCTTCACCAAGTACGACCTCAAGGCCACGGTCGTCGTGCGCTACGTGAGCTCCGAGCTCCCTCCCTCCGCTGTCCTCCCGGAGGGCCCCAAGGGCTGGTACTGGTCCATGAACCAGTTCCGCTCCTTCCGGTGGAAATTTTGTTAAATTTGATAAATTTTTGACTAATTGATTCATAAAAAGTCATCTAAAAATTCAATAAAATTCATTGTTTGATCCGTAACGTGTGATATGTCCGTGGAAATGTAAAAATTTTAGAGATTTGATGGATGCATGAAGGTGTTAGTAAGAGAGAGAAATTATGAAGAGAAGGAAGAAGAGCAAATGGAGGAGGAAGAAGATGAAGAAGATGTATGGACCATAATACCCTTCTTAACCACA
Organism: Ottelia alismoides; assembly: GCA_037367405.1. Lineage (NCBI taxonomy): Eukaryota > Viridiplantae > Streptophyta > Magnoliopsida > Alismatales > Hydrocharitaceae > Ottelia > Ottelia alismoides. Next base: position 39,323 of record JAZKJV010007552.1, on the reverse strand, counting down.
CCATGGTTTGAATAAACCATGGTTATTTTAATTTTTTGACGGTCAATCTGACGGAAGGGCACAACTAATAACGGAGCAAGAAGTGAGGGGCACAACTGATATTACCAAAAGGATAGGGGCATAACTGATATTGCGATATCTCAAAGGGGTACAAGTGATAAAATCCCAAAATAAAATATCTCTACAGAAGGTACATATAGCTGGACCTTGCTACGCAGAGTTTACGGATGGACGTAGAGTTATTCTTGGGATGCCTTCTGCCTACATTAAGTTGGCCTGATATTGTTTTTGCCATTGGTCGTGTTAGTCAGTTTGCGGACATGTCAAAGGAGGTACATTTGTTGCTGCATGCCAGATAGGGAGAAATTTGAAGTCCCATCAAGGTTAAGAATTACTATTCAGAAACAATAGGCATGTTAAAGTCTGGATTTTTTGGATGCAGATTATGCGGTTGTTAAAGATTGATCTACCATTGGATATTGAGTTTTGATGGGAAAACATAATTATTTGGCACAGTAAGATGCAAAAGCGGTCTTACTTGAGTATTGAACTAACGGTGGAATAAACTACCTCTGAGTTTCTGGACAAATCCTCTGTGAAGTGATCTTGATATGGTTAGATATACACCTACACAACTGCAAAATAAGTTGCTAATATACACCTACACAACTGCAAAATAAGTTGCTAATATACACCTACACAACTGCACAGTTACTGTCCAGTTAGATATACACCTACACAACTGCAAAATAAGTTGCTAATATACACAAATGACGATAGCTTTATGATTACTGCTATGCGGGCTCTGCTTGGTGAGGAATTCTCGGCCGGCTTTAGGGGCAACTCTGTTTGCACTATCTCTCCTTTCTGGCGCGGTGTGACGAAGGTCTTTGGGCTTAATAGGTCTCTCTTTGCGCCTGTGCTGGGCAATGGGAATTCATTCAGATTCTGGACTGATGACTGGGCTGGTCGGGGTGCGTTCAATCAATTGTTCCCGCGTCTCTTCGCTATGGTTGAGCACAAGGAGGCCTCTGTCGCCTCTTGTTGGGATAACGGCTCCTGGTGTCCGAGGATCGCTGACACCCTTTCGGAGCGACGGCTGGATGACATCCTTTCTCTTATGGCTCTCCTCGTTGATGCCCCTCGCCCGTCTGGTGGGCGTGATCATTGGTCATGGAAGGACGGGTCTTTCTCCACGCGGAAGGCGTATTTGGCTCTCTCTCCGTCCTTGGTTGCTGTGGACGTTCTCTTGGCGCGCGACTGTCGTTTCCTTTGGTCCCTCAGACTTCCGGAGCGCATTGATATGTTCTTCTGGCTCCTACGTCGTGGTAGGCTTCTGACTCGCGATAGTTGTGCTGTTTTCTTGCCGAATATTACTCCGACGTGCGGTCTCTGTGGTGCGGAACGGGGAACTATCACCCATCTGTTCTTTGAATGCCATCTTGTTCGCTCGCTTTGGCTGGATGTCCCTTGGCTCAATGCGGTTTCCTTTCCGGCAGTGTGTGAGAGCTTGGTCAATTCTCGGGGTCGGGACAAGAAGCTTCTTTTGGACCCTCTTGCTCGGATTTGGAGTACATGGCTGGGGAGGAATGAGGCAATCTTTTCGTCTCAAAGGTTCTACAGGGAGAATATCATTATACGTGCTATGCGGCTTCTGGAGGACTGGTCCTAGGGATAGCTTTTGGGTTTCCTCGGGGTTCTGCATTGTTTGCGACCCTCCTCTCGGATGGTCGGCTCTATTACTTTTCCTCTACTCTTTGTAATTTTATTTTGCTTTCTTTTTTAATATATTGGGGTGAACACCGCCGAGTGTCTCCCCCTCTTTTAAGCTTCAAAAAAAATAATCCGGGGGTTTTTATGAACATACACTGCAATATTGAAGTGGATTGTCTTATATAAAAATACACTTGTGGGGGAGTGGTCTCTACTTCATATATTCTTACCAAAGAGCAATTTTTGGATAGGCGGATAGCAAATTGTTTGAGATTTAATTAAGCTGGGCCTACTTGAGAGGGGTTGTTAAGAGTACCGATTATCAGTTGTTAGAAACACTTCTTGTTTGTTGTTCTGCTAATAGTTGTCTTCGAAATCTTCTCATTGGTTCTCTGTTGAGATTGCCATTGTTAAAAAAAAGTACTAAGCCTTCTCCCACTATAAGTAGGGTCGGCTACATGGATTCTTGCTCAAATCCATGTTGAAAGATTCAACTATTTTTCACGTTAGCCGTCGACTACCTAACGCAACCGCTGCAAGAGTGGGATTTGAACCCTGGTCTTTTATGTAGTAGACAGACTATACTACCACTAGACCATTATTGTTCAGTGCAAAATAATCCTCATCTTTCCATTGTTCAATGCAAAATAATTCTCATCTCAAAGTAGCATAAAACCATCACTTTAATTTCGTCTTTGCATCTTAAATTTGACGGATTGCTGGTTTCCGCCTCAAACTGGTTAACTTGACCCTGGATGGAAAGTAGTCTTCTTGCACATTTTTCAATGAAATTATGGTTTTATTGTGATAGTTGGCAACCAAAAGCAGCTAAAACATGTTTAGCTTTGTAGACTACCGAGCTATGCAACCAGTTTGTAGAGGGACAGAGACTTGGGCATCCCTGATCTCTATTTAATATTGTTGTTTTTCTTCAGGCATTTGTTGTAATGTTCCTGTCGTAAGTTGTTTGATGGTAATTTCTCAAAAAAAATTTTTGGTGTTCAAATGCTTTTACATAGGAACAAACTGATTGCTCTTTAAAAACTCAAATTTATGTGATGAAACATTTTCATTGAACAGGCTGCTGCTGATGCCAAGCATTATGGAAATCTCGAGGTTTACAACATTCTGAGAGCTCGGGGGGCCAAAGTTCCCTTATGAAGTGCTTTCTTTTGTTCCCTTAATTATTCAAACATCCGTTTTTCTATTATTGTATCTGATATTTGATTTCCGTGCACAGAGGTCCCGAAAGACTCCCATGACAGTCTCAAATCCACATGAAATACCAGAGTATGAGCTCAACCCATGTGAGCTTCAACTTCGCAAAGGAGATGGTGTCTTGAAGGCATGCTATTTTCCTCCCTAATGTGACCGAGGATGTTATTGGCTTAGTGAATATGGCAAACATATTTTTCGTAGACCTGATATTGTCTCTGGCTTTACTCTTCATGGCCATATCCCTCTATAATTCTTCATAGCTTAGAGGGATATGGCAATCTCGTGGTTGTTGTAGCGAGATCTATAATTCTTCATGGCTTAACTCTTGGGCATTAACTAAGATAGTTTAGATGAATAATCTTCGATATATCTGTGGCCACACAAAAGGGCTAGATAGGAATATCATGCATAAAGTTGCTGTAATAAATGTAATAAATGATGAAATGGACAAATTTCATTTTAAATGGGTTGGACTTCTATATAGATTTTTCAGCACTCCAATTCCAATGCGTCGATTGCATGCAAATCATTGTAATAGAATATGGTGTTGTCAAAGAAATTATTGAAAGGAAATTATTACGATGATATGTACCTTTTAGATCTGGTCCGGGTCTGACCAAATTAGATTCATTTTGGGGTAACATTTTTTTTTATTTTAAATTGGAGATAACTTATGTATGTATTTAACTCACATAAAATAGGACAGGACTCTAGTTATTGTTGTAAATAATGAAGATGTTGCGAAGATACAAAAGTATATTGTGAAAAAATGAGTTTGTGTATAATTGATTGTCTTAGGGAGAGGCAATCAGATGCTCAGCTGCATGCTTTGAGCTTTTAAATTGCAGCTGATAAGGGAGCCGATGTTTTTTTTATAAACTATCAGTCTCGTTACCTATAGTAAGTTTCTTTATCTTTCTACGTTAAATTACCTTGTTTCTTGTATCCAACAGCATTTTGTGTGTCTAATAGGGTGCATATCAAGTAGCCAAGTGGAATGGGACGAAGGTTTCTGTAAAAATACTTGACAAGGAAAGCTACTCGGACACAGATAGTGTGTAAGAAATAATCTTAGTTTCCCTCGAATCTCCAGCTACCATCCATTAATAATATATCTGATATAATAATCTTGTTAAGTGCAATTTCTGGTAGCATATAATTTCAATTATTTTTTTGATTGAATATATATATATATATATTCAATTATGCCATTGTATTTTTGCCAAAAAGAAACTTAATACTTTTTAGATCCTCTTCTTCTGGTTGTGTATTGCATTTTCTTTGCCAATGGATTGTACAATTAACTGCAAGTTAGTGCACATTTGTTAAAGAAGTTAGAAATTTCTTCAAAAGATAGATATCGTTTGAGGTTTTTTTATGTGCTTCTGTGAGGGTTTGCATTTAATTTGGTACACTTTTGTAATTACTGAGAATAGCCATGGCAGATAAAAACACAGATAATGATAAATTAACATATTATGTGATTGCATAGAGCCATGCTTACTTTGCAGGTGTGATACCTGGAAGGGTTAGTATTTCTCTTATTTGAACCTACCATTGACACGTAACTTTCCTCCAAGTGGATGAAAAATGCTCCTTATGAGTAAAGTGAAACTAAATGCAAGTCTAAGTGGTTAAAACAGATCCAATATGGAGCGTTGGAGAAAAGAAGAGCGATGGAGAGGCTACCCCTATTGAGGGTCTAGGGTTCTTTGGAACTTATGGTTAAGGGGTTTCATGAGAGAGAAAGGGCGATCTAGTGCTCTGTCTATGCTTGGGCACTGGTGGTTAGCCGGGAGAGCGAGGGAGGCTAGAAAGGCGAGCGAGGGCCATAACATGAAGGAAGAATGGCGATGAGGAGGGCTGGTAGTTCATGAGCCACTTATGGTATGTGGGAAACAAGTCACCTTGGGCTTCCGTTGCAGAGGTCTACAACATCGGGTGGAGGGATGTTCGGACATTCTCTGCTGTTTTTCTTGTGGCGGGAGTAATAACCGCTAGGATACATGCAAGTGATGTCTAACGATGTATTCTAATGGAGATTTTGAAGTTTGCATAGGTCACCAAGCCTACTGTAGAGGCATTAGCCATCTGTACCCAACATGAGTTGGCTATCATAAATTTGACAAAAAGGTGGCTTGGACTTTTATTGATGTTGCAAGGGGATCTTCCTTCAGTCCAACACTTGAATCTTGCGAGGGAACTCTCGTGGGATCCTTTAATCTTGGAGAGCAGACCTTGACATCGCCCTTGTTTTAAAAAGCGCGCCTTGAGGCGGTGAGGCGTAAGCCTCAAGGCATTTTTTGACAAAAAGCGCCTCGAGGCTTAAGCCTCACCCAGAAGTTCCGAGGCGTAAGCCTCAGAAAACTGTGAGGCGTATGAGGCGGTGAGGCGGTCGAGGCGAGGCGGAGGCGTAAGCCTCAAGCGCATGTCTTTTTTTTAAATTTTTAGGTTATTTACTTTGCACGTGACCTTGTTTTACCATAAACATTATACTTTTTTTTGCCAGTTTTATTGTTTCTATGTTAAACCTTGCATGTTTCTATAAATATGTCCATAAAAAAGAGGAGATTTCTTGAAACAAGTGAAGCTCAGTGATCTTGTATACATCATTATCATATTGAATCCATACATACTAGTTCCATTGTACACAACGTACACGATTGTGTTTGAATTGTAAGAAAATCATTATACTACTTGTAAGTTTGCAACTTGATGTTGTTATTTGTTAGTTATTAAAATAGTCATCAGATATACGAAGAAGGACAGTTGAAAAGAAACACATGGAGTAAAATAATTATTATGCTTTGTTGTTAATAGCGGAAACAATCACGTGCCTAATATTAGTTTTCTGAACTTCTATGCTTTCATCGCATATGTGTTGTACCTTTTACTAGTGTGAAATTGATTTTAAATATGTTTTTGGTAAAACTTAATATTATTATTATATATATATTTTAGTGTATTTTACTTAATTTTAATTTTTCTTTTAAAAAATTGAGGCTTACGCCTCGACCGCCTTGAGGCTTACGCCTCGCCTCACATTTCGAAGAAACGCCTCGCGCTTTTTTAAACCTTGACATCGCTAATGATGTTGTTTTGGACCGATATTGGGAGGATTTCGGTGGAGTCTTGGTGCTTCCTAAGGACCATTTGATGTGGGCATGGGATCTTTCATCCTCCCACCAGATGATCTTGCTCGCACAGTCCGGGACAACCATGGCCTCAAATTTCAGCGAAATTCGGTCGAATTTCTATCGAATATCGATATCCCGTCGAAATCGAAATTCGACCGAAATGATCGAAATATGGGGGTCCTAGTACAAAAAATTACCGAAATGACCGAAATTCCGGTCGAAATTCCACCGAAATTCCATCGAAATTCTGTTTTGGTCGATATCGAAATGGTGACCGAAACCGACATTTAGAGCCTTGGGGACAACAAAGGTGGACTTTACTTCATGGAGACGACCCTCGCTTCTCCAACGAGTAGAGAAAGGCAAAATATTGTTTTGTGCTATGAGTCTTGATGTTATCCTTGCTTTCTGGATACCTCGTCTCTTTGAGCTAGTCGCTTAAGAACTTGGGCAAATTTTGCACATCCTCTTGAATGGTTGGGCACTTGATGCTAAATGTTGTTGTCGTTGAGAGCTTGGGACAACCTTTGACCATGGCTCCAGTGGAGCTCCCTCTGCATGTGGTTAGAGCAACTTTTCTTTGTGGATGAAGGTTTTGGTTGCCCACCACCCCCATGATTATGTCCTAATTGTTCCTATATGGTGGTGACTGTTTAGATCGAGCTGATGACGACAGAGGAGGTGAGTATGGTTTAAGATGCAGAGTCTGTACCAGAGCCACATGTACTTGAGGTGGTGACACCAATCCCTCTATATTATGACACGATTTCCGTGAGTAAATATCGAGACTTTTGCATGGGGTCTCAAAAGTATATTAGGTGAGTGACCTTCGAGTCAAATCTCCCATCGCAAACTATTCGTAATGACTATATCCAATTTGATCATCCTTCCCTTGAAGACAGAAACATTGCTCCGCGTCCTCAAGCTCTTGACCGACATCCCCTTAGAGGTAGGCCTTCACTAGGCTAGCTTCCCTCCCATTATTGCGAACGCACCATATTCTTGCCCTTTGATACTATTGGGGGGAGTCCATCTCGTTGGGCCACCTTTCTTGGGCGGAGTTTCTATACCCAAGCTATTCTCTCACAGATTCCGTGCGCTCCTTGCTCCCCGTCGTACCCCCTTGATAGATAAGGCGAATGAGCTAAAAAGCTATATCAGCAAGTAGCAATGAGTCAGGCATCCTGAGGCTTCTCTAACTAGGACCTTAGGACCTCAAATAACGCCTCATGAGCCCATAACAGAATTGGCAGTGGCCCTTCTTTTTGACATTGGCCTTTTTCTTGAGTGCATTGATGAAGATGTGGTCCGAAGCACATGGGACACGATGGTTGCTCCATGAAGGTAATTTCATGGAACGTAAGAGGTCTGGGAGACACAGAGAAGAGGGGACGATTGAGCGGCTTCTTTTAGAGTGGCATGGGGATGTGGTTTTTCTTTCGGGAAACAAAAATTCAGTTATGGACTTGCCATCTTTGGCTTTCGGTAGGGGTGACCATCTTTTAGAAGTTAGAGCTGTAGAGGCTATAACTAGTGTTGGCAACCTCCTTTTGGATCAAGATAGGATTTTGTTTGATCTGGACACTAAACTGTTGGGTAGACATGCGGTGTTTGTGCTGCTTAGAAACATCCGTTAATGGGAATCATACGGTTTTCTCTTATGCATATGGTCATACTAATCACTGCCTTCGTCGTAGCTTCTAGGAGGCCTTGAGGATGACCAAAGATTCATGCATTGCTAATTAGCGATGACTTTAATGCCCCCTTATTTTGTTCGAATAGACCCTGCATGCATGGGGGCCATGACCCTGGTTTATCGAGTTCGTGGAGCTAGTGAGTGGCCTCAAGTTAGATTTGATGGGTGCGTATGACTGCTGCTTTACCTTGCAGAGCTTCATATCTAGATCGTAATTTGGCTTTTTCTGTGGCTCAGTGGAGCTCTCATCCATCTTCCTTATAGTGTGTCTATGCTGCCCCACTCTAGGTCGGAGCACACCCTATAGTGGGCTATGCAGTTCATGAGCCTTATGAAGTCTAATGGTAAAAAGCATACCGAGGAGGAGCTGGTGGAGAAAACTGAGGTTAATGCCTCGTGGGAGGGAGATGATGCATACGAAAAAGTTTGGCTTTCTCAGGTACATTGACGATAGAGATTGCCAATAATGTGCTACGTACACGAGCCCACTGCTAAGGCGATGTAGGATATCCTCGCAACAACTTATTCTCATGCGCGGAATGAGACCAAGATTTTGCAACTCCAGCATGATATATTTGCGGTTAAGCAGAACGGACGTCCACTTCATTCGTTGTATACATCCTTGCGTGGGATGTTTGAGAAGCTCCACAGCTTCATGCCTCTCACGGCTACTCCTGAGCAGCAGAAGACATATAGGAAACCATGGTTGATGTATTCCTAGCAGCCCTTGATCCTGAATATAATGCTGCTCGATCCCAGATTCTCGCGGATGTTGCTATTCCTCCCATCGAGGAAGCTTTCCGCAAGCTTATCAGGATTACTGTTCCGTCCACTGCTACGAGTCAGACTTCTTCAGCGATGGTTGCCTCCCGAGGTCGAGGAGGTTCTTACCAATTCTGTGGACGTGGGAATCGTGGCGGAGGAGGTCGTTTACGTCAGCCCTGCACTTAATGTCATCGATCAGGACATTCCGAGGATACATGCTATTCCAAGCATGTCTTTCCTACATCTGCTAGGGTTGTTGAGCAAGTTGAGTCCTTGGCTGCTTCCTCTTTAGATCAAATATTTGATGAACTTGTAACACGATTGAGGGATATTATACCTCCTGTCAATCCCGTTGCCTGCTCATCTGCCTCAGGAAGTCACTCAGATGTGGCTGCTTCAACATCTTTTAGTACCTCATGTAGTACTTATGCACTTACTAGATGTAGTGGATCTGAGGTTATAGAACGGATTATGATTTCTGGTGCTACACTTCACTTGTGTGGAGATAGAGGTCAACTTAGAACATACATACCTGTGCCTTCAGGGAGCACTGTGGTGATAGCAAATCGGACTCATTCCCCGATTACATGACATGGAGAGATTAGCTTAACTCCCTCTACGCGCCTACAAAATGTGTTACATGTGCCTGATTTTTCTCTGAATATGTTATCTATTAGTCAAATTATGAAGGACCTACATTGTCGAGCTATTTTTGACCCATCTTCTCTTGTATTTCAGGACATCTATACGTGCAAGGTGATTGGTTGTGGTCGTGAGCAGGGCAACCTCTACCACTTGGTTCGAACTCCTTATGCATGCCTTTCCTCCCATTCTGCTGGATCTGTCTCACCCTTCATGTGGCACCTGCGATTTGGTCATCTTCCGCTCCAGAAAATGTATTGTGTTCTACCTTAGATTTGTCCTCACTCGTCCTTTTAGTGTCATGCGTGTTAGTTGGGGAAACATCATCAGCATGTTTTCCATGGTTGTCACAGTTAGAGCAATAGCTCCAATTTTGAGTTGTTTCATATTGATATTTGAGGTCCTAGTCGTGTTCCTGGCTATCCGGGACACATGTTTTATCTTGTGGATGTGGATGATTTCACTCGTCTGTCATGGGTATTTTTGTTAAAGAATAAATTTGAAGCATGAGATGCTATAAAAACTTTATCAATGAAGTGCAGAATTTGTTTACTTCATCTGTGAAATTTGTAAGAACTGACAATGCTTTGGAATTCTGTACTCATGCTCTCTCAAAATTCTTTTTAACTCGTGGTATTATTCATCAAACATCGCGTGCATATATCTCCCAACAAAATGGGGTTGCTGAGAGAAAACATCAAGATTTGCTTGATGTCACCAGAACTCTCCTCATTCAGAGTCGTGCTTCGTATTCTTTTTAGGGTGATGTTGTCCTTACGTCATGCTATCTTGTGAACCGCATGCCCTCGTTTGTCTTGGGTGAAAAAATTCCCTTTTCCCTTGCATTTCCTGATAAGAATTGTTCTCACTCACTGCTCGTATTTTTGGCTCGGTTGCCTTTGTTCGCTAGTTGCCTCCTGGTCTTGACAATCTCTCTCCTAGAGCTGTCAAGTGTATCTTTGTTGGATACTCCAGGACAGAAAAGGGGTATATATGCTATGATCCATTGTGTAAGAAGTGTTACGTTAGTGCTGATGTCACCTTTTTAGAGTTAGCTGTATATGTTTCTCCTACAGGTGATCAATTAACTTCCTCAGATTTTGATGATGAAATCACCACCATCTTCACCACCATTACCACCACCACCACCACCACCTTCACCTCCTCCTATTGTTCCGGTCCCACACGTCGGCTTGCTTCTGCTCATGGTCACCACTCATCATCTAGGATGGATCATGTATGTTCTGAACACATTGTTCCTAACAATGGGTCTGACGCTTTGCATGAACATGGTTCTCTACAGGTAACGACTATACATGTTGATGATCTGGACATGCTTATTGCGCTTCAAAAGCAGAAGCGTAGCTGCACAACATATCCTCTTGCATTCTAGGTCTCCTTTGATCGCTTGACTGGGGAGTTCAGGAAGTTTGCTGTTGCTTTGTCTGTTGTAGAAATTCCACGGAATTATCAAGAGGCTTTGACGGATAGTAGGTGGCACCTAGCTATAAAAGAAGAAATGGTTGCTTTACAGTCCCGTGGTACCCGGAGCTTGGTTCCTGCCCCTAGTGGAGCGTATGTTGTCAGTTGCAAATGGGTGTTTACTGTCAAACACATGCAGATGGGAGCCATGGTAGATATAAAGCTAGGCTGGTGGCTCGTGGTTTTACTCAAACATATGGAGTGGATTATCTGGACACATTCTCACCAGTTGCTCGTCATTCCACTCTACGAATTCTTCTTTCTGTTGCTGTGGTACGCGATTGGCCTCTCTTTCAGTTTGATGTTTAAAATGCCTTTCTGTATGGTGATCTACAGGAGGAGATTTACATGCAACAACCTCCTGGGTTTGCTGCTGAGGGGGAGTATCCGCTGGTTTGCAGGCTTTGTAAGGCAATATATGACCAACAGAGTCAAAGGACATGGTTTCAAAAGCTCTCAGATTAATTGAGAAGCATGGATTTCAGATCAAATGCGGACCATTCACTGTACAAAGAACTTCCAGAGGTATGGTGGCTATTATGGTATATGTTGATGGTATACTAGTTGCAGGTGATGAGGTACATGGAATAAAAAGGGAAAAGGAACTTCTGGGCCAACAACTTGTTACGAAGGATCTTGGTACCCTACGGTATTTCTTGGGGTTAGAATTTTCCTGAAATCAACAGAGCCTTATGATGATCCAACGAAAGTATGTGACCTATATGCTAGTTGAGACATGAATAATTAGATGTCGACCTGCTACCCCTCCTATGGACCCAGGCTATATGATGAGGATACAAAGGAGGTGGATAGGAGAAGATATAGAGAACTAGTGGGCAAACTTCTTTATGTTACTATAACCAGGTCGGATATCACATTTGCAGTTAGTCAGGTGAGTCAATTCCTGGAGCAACCCCGACAGGTACACGTGGATGCTGTATATATATATATATATATATGATATTGAGGTATCTCAAATCTTCTCCAGCTGCATAATTGTTATTCAGAAAAGGGGCTACACTTACTATTTCTCCATGCGCTGATGCAAACTACGTAGGATGTCCAAAGGATGGAAAGTCCACCTTGGGATTTGCAATTTTTGTTGACAGTTTTCTCATCTCTTGGAAGAGTAAGAGCAGACTGTGGTCGCCAGGTCCAACACCGAATCTGAATATAGGGCTATGGCACAAGCCGATACATAAATGATGTGGGTTCGAGCAGTACTGACTGATTTACTTATAGATGTACCTCTTCCTATGCAAGTGCAATGTGACAATCAGGCATCCCTATTCATTGCAAATAATCCCGCATTTCATGAGAGAACTAAGCATATTGAAGTGGACTATCACTATATAAGGAATATGATTCAGAAAGGTCTTATTTCTACCTCTCATGTCAGTTATGGAGATCAAACAACAAATATCTTCACCAAGGCTTTACTCAGAGGGCCTTTCCAGAAATGTTCATCCAAGTTGAGCATGATTAACATCTATGCTCCATCTTGAGGGGGGAGTGTCGATATATATTTATCATTATGAATTGTTTATGTATTTTCCTGTTCTTTTCGTCCTGCTTATGTAATTTTCCCATAGGTCTCTCTTAAGCCTATGGTTTAAGGAATAAAACAACTTTTGTTCTTTTTCCCAACAAGGCCCGTTGCAATGTTGTTGGCGATATATGGCTGATGCTAATGGATTATTTTTAGATATGAGAGAATTTATAGAGAATTTGATCCATTTGGCTAGATCTCTCATCGAGACCTGTTTACTGCGGTATTGATATTTTATCGATATATTTTTCCTGGGACCAACATCACACAGGTATCCCCCCCCCCCCCTTTTGACTAAAATGCAAATCCTAGTGTAAAACATAGGACATGTGTTCATTTGGATCTTGGGATGTTGTCTTGGTGTTCTTTCAGGGCCCGCCGGCTACATCACCTCTTAAATACTTAATGGGATATCCTTGGGGTTTGTTGGATTCACTGTTCTTTGGGCCTTCCAGCTGCAGTGATCTTGTTACCACTTCCTTGAGCTACACATTGGAAGAATAAATTGGAATTTGGAGGAGGCACAATCCTGACTTTTGTTACCACTTTAAAATTGGGGTTAAAGTTTAGGATTTTTGTGATTAATTTTATAAGATAAGTACTTCATTTTCAGGGTTGCGATACTGATTTTTCATTCCTAATTTCAAACAGAAATGCTTTCAAACATGAGCTCACACTTTTGGAAAGAGTAAGGCACCCAAATGTTGTCCAGTTTGTGGGTGCGGTTACACAAAACATGCCAATGATGATCGTCTCTGAGTACCATCCAAAGGTAGGTGTCATATTCTACTTGATATCATCATACGAACTTATTGATGATACTGATGGATAAGTGTTGGCACTACCATTTTAGATAGATCCATGTTAAGATTATTGTCATGATGCAATTTCTACTGTTATTACCTGCTCCAGATTTCTACTGCAGTCAATTTCTGCTTTAACATTGCCTGCGATGTTTAACAATTTTGATTATGTTATTCCTTTCCCTTTCTTATTCTCGCTGGATGCAGCCAATAATAAATTCGCATGGACGTTCTCCTTCGCTTTTGTCAAAGATATTGTTAAACCTTGTCAAAAAAACGAGAATTTATTTAACGGTTATAAAAAACACTCGCTCTTGATTGCAAGTTGGAGCATGGGATAGCTTATCTTGACCACAAGTCGAAATCTGTACTAAATCATCACAATCAAAATCATGGATGCACAAAAATAGTGTTTCTCGGGGAAATAAATTTTGTAAACTTGCTATGTATATCACATTTTGTAAATGCACTATGTATATCGCATTTGAAAATACGATATCTGTGTAGTACGCATAAAAAAATAGTTGCCCAGACGCCCAGGCGGCCCAAGGCGTACGCCTTTTTCTATAAAAGCAAGGCGCTTTTTCTAGGCGCACGGCCTAGGGCGCTTGGGTGCCTAGGCGGCCGCCTAGGCATACCTAGGCGCACGCCTTGACATCTATGTACCCACCGAGTAAGATGGGTTATTAATTGATTTACAGGTTATGTGATACATGCATGATTGGCGGGTGCCACCCCTATGTTATGTAGATTTTTGGGATGTACAGTTTCTTAAGGAATTTTTCTGGGAACTCCATTGCAATATTCACTGTTTCATATAAGTCAAAAACAAGTCCTCTATCTTTGCTTGGTATGAACTTGTATGTGACACAGGGTCTACTGTGCTTGCCATCTCCTATGAGGCAAGGTATTTGCGAAGTGCTTCTGGAGATGCACCAATTTTTGTGGTGGGTTGTTGGGAACGAGGAGTCTTTCAAGTTTTAGTTGGATGATGGATAAAAATGGGTGCCCATGGGGATCACTTCCCAAGACTATTTACAATGTCAAGTGATCATCATATCTTGGTGGTACATGTTTGGACGAACAGGTCATGGACTCCCTTCTTCTACCACCAATTTTTTGGAGCAACGTGTTTATAAATTTTGGAGATGATCTAGTCGCTTGAAGAGTTGTTGCTCCAACTAATGTGCGAGACTATTGAAGTTATGTGGATGGTTCTTTTCGGTCAAGAAGATACGATGGTGCTTACCAACACATAAATTTTATGCACCGGAATTCAGCCATAGATTTCAGGATGGTCGAGAGAAGTAAGGTGCTGTCGCTGGTTAAGTTTTCCTTAAGGTTGATGAGACATATGCGACTTATGACAAAGGAACACATGAGAGGGATTGTGTGAGATAGAGATGAGATGTATCCGAGATGCTTGGATGACATTGAAGACTTTGACCATATGTTCTTCAACTTTTGCTATTAGATGAATATGTGAGAACACACACCCCTGCCATGGCTCCATATAAACAACCTAGAGATGTTTTAGGACTCCTTGCGTTCAACGTGTTAACTCATAGTAGGACTACTCTAGACCTTTAGTTTCCTCTGAGCAATCTGGATCATTGGGAATGGGCTCATTTATTGTAGTTAGAGGTTCTACATGGAGAATGGACTTTAGCACATCAAGGCGCTTGAGGAGGCGTGGCTTAGGCCTGGATTATGTAACCTCAAGAGGTGCTTGGGTGCGCTTCCTCTGGCTACTTGTGTTGCTCTTTGATATTCGTTATACAATGAGGGAGTGTTGGGAGGTTGATGATTTTCTTCCCTATTTCGTACTGCCTTGACAAATTAGCGCTTTGTGGAGTTTTTCATCTTTTGGAGGTCTTACTGGAGATTGGAGGCCTATATAATGGATTACTGTGCTTGGGTAGATGGACATTTCACGGTGCTGAAGACATACATGGCCTTCTACTTGGAGACGAACTTTAATCCGGGAATTGCTTCACATCACTTTAGGGACACCATGAGATGGAAGGTCTCGATGTGCATAAAACTTTTCATCTGGTTATTGAGAAGAATATTGGTTGATTACCGGTGAACAAAGAGTCAGGTTTTTCCCTAATCCGAGGAGGACATTGTGCATCTCTTCTTTGGCTGCTCTGTCTCGAGGGAGGTCTAGGTTGTGGTGCATGCGGACTTGATGTCAACCTTAGATTGAGTTCGGTTTTGGGAATCCATAGCAAGCTGGGGCATGGGAGTAGCCAGAAAAAGATTCGGGTGGCGACATGCTATGGTCTTTATGACTCGCGCAAGATGGGTCCATTTTCCGAAGAAAGAATGTACATGGAAATGTTTTAGAACATGGCAGAAACCTTCGAACCTTTTTGTCCCAACTATTTTTAGTTCGATAATGTGAATATATAGAAGATTATTGGGTGTGCGTTTCCTCAATGTCGCATCCCTTTTCCTTTTTTAAATATCTTGAAAACATGTGCATGTGTATTGATTTGATATTGCATAATAGTTGATGCTTTTCATGTGAATGTAATGTGCAGCTTCCATTTAACGTATGAAAACATGTGCTTTTTATTCAGTTTTGTATTGGTTTATAATATATATTGTCTCATATGTAACTTTAACTTTTGGTGATTTATGCATTCATGGAAAGGGTGATTTGGCAAGTTACCTGCAGAAGAAAGGTCGGCTCCAGGCCCATAAAGCACTTAGATTTGCCCTTGATATTGCCAGGTTTGTCTGCTTTCCTTTTTTGGAAGAACTGTTTTCATTCCTTATTTGGTACTATTTTGAAATTCCTCCCAAATAAACTTTTTTGGAGATTTCGAATAGTTAATCATAATATCACATTTTAAAGAAACATGCCTGCATTTCACGTGTAACAAATGCACCCCTACAGACATGAAGTCATTACATGTATGCCCCTAGGTACAAAATATGCCAATTTGAAAGGTATATAAGTAATCGCGATTTCCAAAACATTCGAAAGTGCACTAAACCGATAAAATACACTTAAAGTTCTAGAAAATAAATTTTGAAGTATGCATTATCATAACCTACGGCTACGGTTGCCGGCAAAATCATTCAAATTTGTTGCAAATACGAAGAGTAATACATGTTTTTTACATGATCAAACCCTATTCCTTGTTCCTATATCATAGCCCCACCTCTTCATTCCTTGCCAATATTAGTTTTTTAGTTCCTCTACTAAAATCGCTGTCATTGATGCTTCTCTTGCCTAATTGTCATTAGGAATTGTCGTGCTCCACCTCTTTTAAAGGATGTCCCTCCCAATTGCCAATGCTGCTTAATATTTTCTTGGTTAGGTATTTATCTCCACGCCACTGTTGCCACCATTTCAGTGGTCACACCTCTCCACTATTATTAATGTTGTGGGAAAAGAAAATGAATTAGTATTATGAGAGGCCCTCGGATTCTCTCATATAGGAGAGGAACTTATTGGGCAAATTACAGGGCGAAGACAAAATAAATAGAAAATAAAGGAACAATGCAAAGATAACGAATGTCTCAACTTTCCCTCTAAAGCTGGAGTGTAGATACAATCATACTCAGCTCGAAACATCTCTTATAAGGCCCTATGGCTAGAACCTTAGTAAGAACATCCGCTGTCTGGTCTCCAAAGCTGACATGCGTAGTGGTAATAAGACTCTTCTGTATCATGTCACGAGTGTAGTAACAGTCCACCTCTATATGCTTCGTCCTCTCATGGAAGGCTGGGTTGCTGGCAATAAAAAGAGATGATTATCACATTGGAGGTGCATGGAAAGAGGCACCTCTATAGTCAGGTTAGTAAGAATAGATTTGACCCACATCATCTCTGTGCTAATCTGCCCATGGCCTTGTATTCTGACTCTGCACTCGATATGACAATCACAATCTGCTTCTTGCTCTTCCATGAAACTAGAGAATTCCCTATGAACACAACAACGCCTGATGTAGACTTCCTATCCTTTGGACACCTTGCACAATCTGCATATGCACAAGCTATAACTGAAAGAAATGCGCCTTTGCTAAAAAAAAGTCCTGTACCAGGTGAAGTCTTCATATTTCTCAAAATCAATGGACTGCATCCATATGTGCCTGTCTGGGCTGCTCCATAAATTGACTCACTTTGCTCACAGTAAAGGATATGTCGGGCCTAGTAATAGTCACATATAATAGCTTGCCAACAAGCTTCCTGGACCTTCTCTTGTTGACCTCCTTAGTGTCATCATCATAGAGATTCATGCTCGGATCAATAGGAATAGTAGCAGGTATGCAATTTGCGATGCCTGTCTTTGAAAGACGACTCGTAACGTACTTGCTCTGAGGCATCACAAGACCTCACTGGTTCCTGGCAAACTCCAGGCCACTCTGAGGAGACATGCTTTCACAAGCATGGATATCCAGCATCTGCACGCGTTGCTGAGCAGACTGAAGCTGCAGCTGCGCCCATCACAGATGCTCGCTTTGATGACATCGTCTCCAGACTTCGTGAGATGATGACTACACCTACGTCTCCATCTCCAGGTTCTACGGATGCTGCCGCTTCGGCAAGAGCGTCCTCTAGCTCATCAGGTACTCATTATGCGCTTATCAATACTACTTGCTCGGACTTGACAGATTGGATTATAGATTCCGGGGCCTCCCATCATATGTGTGGCGACAGAATGCAGTTTACTACATACAAAGCGCTTGCACCAGGCCGATCTGTTGTCATTGCCATTGGGGTCAGATTACCCATTGTTGGTCAGGGGGAGATTGCTCTCACACCTTCTTTGAGTCTTCAGAATGTCTTGCACACCCCTGATTTTCAAATGAACTTGTTGTCTATTAGCTAGCTTACAAAAGATTTACATTGTCGTGCCATCTTTGACCCTTCTACTTTTGTGTTTCAGGACATACTGACTGGCAGGATGATTGGAAGTGGCCGTAAGCAGAATGGCTTGTATAAGCTTGCTATATCATTATCTGCTGGAGTTGCAACTCTTCCCTCTGGATCCGTTTCCCCATTTCTTTGGCATCTTCGATTTGGCCATCTTCCTCTACAGAAGATATGTCAAGTCCTACCACAGATATTTACTCGTTCTGCATAGAATTGTGAAGCCTATCAGCTTGGAAAACACCATCGATCTTCGTTTCAGGGTCGTCCGAGTCGTCATAGTAGTCGGTCTTTTGAATTGCTTCACTTTGATATTTGGGGTCCGAGTCGTGTCCCTGATCTTCAGGGACATATGTATTATATGGTTGCTGTTGATGATTATTTGAGACTATCTTGGGTGTTTTTGTTCAAACAAAAATCTGAAGCTGGTTCTATTATTCGGAAATTTATTGCTTAAGTTAATAATATCTTTTCTACCAATGTCAAAATAATTCGCACAGATAATGCTTTGGAGTTTTCAACATTACATTTGTCTGATTTTCTAAGTTCTCAGGGCATTGTTCATCAAACTTCTTGTAGCTACACTTTGCAATAGAATGGTGTGGCGGAACGCAGACATCGCCACCTCCTTGATGTCACAAGGACTTTGTTGATCCATAGTCGTGCCCCTTGATTCTTTTTGGGGGGACGCGGTTCTCATTGCATGCTATTTGGTGAATCGTATGTCGTCTACTGTCCTTGGAGAAAAGGTTCCCTTCTTGATTGCGTTTCCCGAGAAGGACCTATTCTCACTCACACCTCGTGTATTTAGGTCTGTGGCGTTTGTGCATAATTGTACCCCTGGTCGTGATAAGCTCTCTCCAAGAGCTATCAAATGTGTGTTTGTTGGGTACTCTCGTACTCAGAAAGGGTATAGATGTTATGATCCGGTGGGTAGGGGATACTATGTAAGTGCAGATGTTACTTTCTTTGAGTCTATCATGTACTTCTCTCCTACAGGTAACAGGTTATCCAATAACAGTGAGGGTGATATTGTTGTTCCTCCTCCTCCATCTCTCTCACTATCTGAAGCTGACCAACCTTTACCCACACCACCATCTCCACCGCCACCCCCACCACCGCCACCACCCGAGCCAAGATTCTTACCCATTGTTTACACTCGCAGGTCTTCGACTCTCTCTTCTCATCAACCGTCCACATTATCCAGCACGCCTCGGGTATGTCATGATAACATTACACCTACTGATGGCACTGGAGTTTTACATCATACACAGGATGATTCTGCTGAAGAGGACAGCGGGGATGTTGATCTGGATATTCCTATTGCGCTGAGGAAGCCAAGAAGACAATGTGCCACATACCCGATGGCAGCACATGTCTTTATGGATCATCTCTCAGATGAGTACATGAAGTTTGTTGTTGGTCTTTCTGCGGTCACTATACCACGTACATATATGGAGGCTTTTCAGGACAACAGGTGGCGTCAAGCCATGGAAGAAGAAATGGCGGCCTTAACATCACGTGGAACATGGACTATTGTTTCACCTCCATGCGGTGCCTCGATTGTAAGCTGCAAGTGGATATTTTCCATTAAACACAATGCAAATGGAAGTGTAGATCGCTACAAGGCAAGATTGGTGGCTCGTGGCTTTACCCAGACATACGGTATAGATTATCAGGACACATTTTCTCCAGTTGCGAGACACTCGACATTTCGGATTTTACTTGCAGTTGCCATTTCCCGGGATTGGCTGTTATTTTAGCTTGATGTAAAGAATGCATTCCTCTACGGAGATCTTCAGGAGGAAGTTTACATGCAGCAACCACCTGGGTTTACTGCTGAGGGGGATTCACAGAAGGTATACATGCTACATAAGGTAATTTATGGCCTGAAGCAGAGTCCCGGAGCTTGGTACCAAAAGCTCTCAGAGTTGATTGAGCTACATGGGTTTAAGAGATCAACTGCAGACCACTCAATTTTTGTTCAGAAGACACAGAGAGGTACGATTGCCATCCTTGTTTATGTAAATGATATTATTATGACATGAGATGATACTCAAGGCATTTGGATTGCCAAGAAGTTCCTAGGTAAAGAGTTTGTGACTAAGGACCTTGGCAATCTCCGCTACTTCCTGGGATTAGAGTTTGCCAGGAATCATCGTGGTCTAGTGATGACCCAGAGGAAGTTTGTCATGGACCTCCTCTCTGAGACTGGCATGACTGGATGCAAGCCTGCTACGATGCCTATGGATCCAAGTATGAAATTGTATGATGAGGATACTGAGGAAGTTGATAGCAGGAGGTACAGAGAACTAGTTGGGAAGCTTCTATATGTTACTATCACCAGGCTAGATATTATGTTTGTAGTAAGCAAGGTTAGCCAATTCATGGAGCGACCCAGAAAGACACATATGGATGCTATCCATATGATTTTGAGATATATGAAGAATTCACCTGGTTCGGGACTCTTATTCAGTAGGGATGCATCCTTGGAGGTAACAGCTTGTGCAGACGCTGTCTATGCAGGATGCCCCACAGACAGAAGGTCTACTTCAGGATTTGCAGTCTTTGTTGGACACTCTCTTGTCTCATGGAAGAGCAAGAAGCAGACTGTAATTTCTAGATCAAGTGCAGAATCTGAGTACAGAGCTATGCCCCAAGGGAGTGATGAGATGACGTGGGTTAGATCAGTGTTGACTGATCTTACCATAGAAGTTCCTCTTCCTATGCAACTCTTATGTGATAATCAAGCTGCATTATTTATTGCAAACAATCCTGCATTCCATGAACGAACAAAACATATTGAGGTGTGATGCAAAATGATGCAAACGCGCTTCGGCGCGCCGACGATAAATAAAATAATTTGGGAGGTGGAATTTCGGTGGAGAAAAGGAGAGGTTGAGAAGAAGAAAACTCGTCGGTAACGAGGGGTCGAAGAAGAAGAACCGTGAAGACCACATGGGGAAGGAGAAGGAGAGGAGATAGAGATAGAGAATAAATCTCAATTTTAATTATCACTGAACTCCTTAAAAACATTGGACCCTCATCCCTTTATATAGGAGGGATGACATTACAAAAATAGAAATTACTTTAAATTGACAACCAATTTATCCTAAAATGACTCTAACCAATTTGAAATTCAAAATCGACAACTAACTGATTGAGATTACATGCAATCTCATTTATTTAATTAGAGATACGATAATTAAAAAAAACGTAAATAAAATTGACCACTAAATTAATTAAAAAAATTTGGCCCTATAATTTGAGGTCACACTGCATCAACTCTCCTTCGCTTTTAAAAATTCGTCTCCCGACGAATTGCTTGACGTAGGTGTGTCATTGGAGAAGTCGTCTTTGAAATTTCCTCCAATTCGATCCTTTTCAACCTTACGTTTGTAGTTCTTTCCAATGGGAGGGCATCTCTGCAATTTTCGTATCCCTTCATTACAACTTATATTGTTAGAGGAGCCTTTGAACCTTCCCTTTGAATAAAAACTTTAGAGATACGATAATTAAAAAAAACGTAAATAAAATTGACCACTAAATTAATTAAAAAAATTTGGCCCTATAATTTGAGGTCACACTGCATCAACTCTCCTTCGCTTTTAAAAATTCGTCTCCCGACGAATTGCTTGACGTAGGTGTGTCATTGGAGAAGTCGTCTTTGAAATTTCCTCCAATTCGATCCTTTTCAACCTTACGTTTGTAGTTCTTTCCAATGGGAGGGCATCTCTGCAATTTTCGTATCCCTTCATTACAACTTATATTGTTAGAGGAGCCTTTGAACCTTCCCTTTGAATAAAAACTTTTGCCTGGGGAGGGGGGTTCTGTGTAATTTTCCTTACTTACTTTCTCAACCCCAAATCTCGTTGATGTGGGCTTTCCTGTATGAGGCTCCCGTGCTAGGGTTCCCTTCTTGCTGTGCAAGAGGCGGCGAGGCCGATATTGTTGGAGGCATCGTTGACGGGCGCATCATTCTCGCGCGGAGGGGGGAAGGGGGGAAGAGAGTGGCGGCGTTGGTGTCTGAGCGGCTGGGGCGACTGGGTAGGGTGGCATCGATCGCGGCGAGGGATCGGGTTCGGCTGGGTTGCGGCGGGCGTACGGTGTTGGTGCGCGAGGCGGAGGGGATGCTGGGGCTGGGAGGAGGCGGCGCGGGGGCAGGTCATGGGTGGCGGGGCCGAGAGGTGAGGGGGAGGCAGGGGAAGAGGGGCGAGGTGATGGCGAGACCGAGGGGAGGGTGGCGATCGGCTGGCGGGGAGGTGGGTCGGCGGTACGGGCTGACAGGGGGGGTCGCTTGGGACACCGGGAAGGCGCAACCGCGTAGAGGGGCGGCTGTAGGCTGGTTGTGCGCGGATCCGAAGGGGAAACAGCGTCTGGAGCGGACATCGGGGGCGCTATTGGTGAAGACGGCTGATCTGAAATCTTCTGGACAGCAGCCGTTTCGGCTTCTTTTTCTTCCGAACTGATCTGAACCACGGCCAGTTCGTCGTAGACGGTTGGAGGCTTTGATTGGGCGGCGCGTAGAGTCGCGAAACCGGCCATAAGATCTCGAAGCTTGGATTGGGACTCTTGAATTCTGGATTGGAGATATCGATCTTGGGCCTTACATTCTTGCCATTTTGTCCGGAAGTTTTCTTCGGCTCGCCGTCTTCGTTCCGACGAACGATGGTGTTTCGTCGTGGGTTGGCGCGCATGTCTGTACGGATCGTCAGATCGTGAGGACGATCTGTAGGCCATGCTCTGATACCAAATGATGCAAAATGATGCAAACGCGCTTCGGCGCGCCGACGATAAATAAAATAATTTGGGCGGTGGAATTTCGGTGGAGAAAAGGAGAGGTTGAGAAGAAGAAAACTCGTCGGTAACGAGGGGTCGAAGAAGAAGAACCGTGAAGACCACGTGGGGAAGGAGAAGGAGAGGAGATAGAGATAGAGAATAAAACTCAATTTTAATTATCACTGAACTCCTTAAAAACATTAGACCCTCATCCCTTTATATAGGAGGGATGACATTACAAAAATAGAAATTACTTTAAATTGACAACCAATTTATCCTAAAATGACTCTAACCAATTTGAAATTCAAAATCGACAACTAACTGATTGAGATTACATGCAATCTCATTTATTTAATTAGAGATACGATAATTAAAAAAACGTAAATAAAATTGAGCACTAAATTAATTAAAAAAATTCGGCCCTATAATTTGAGGTCACGCTGCATCAAGGTAGACTGCCATTACACTCGAGACTTGATACAGAAAGGACTCATATCTACTTCTCATGTGTCCACTGGAGATCAGACAACAGATATCTTCACCAAGGCGCTATCTCGAAGTCCTTTCCAGAAGTGTTGTTCGAAGCTGAGCATGATAGATATATATGCTCCAGCTTGAGGGGGAGTGTTAAGCCTAATCTACTGTTCAATCTTTGCAAGAGCATCTTTAGTTTTTCAGCATGTGTCTTATTTTGTTCAATGCCACAAAGTTCTTGACCAAAACATTTCTCTTTCAGGGGCATGAACTATTTGCATGAATGCAAGCCGGATCCAATCATCCATTGTGATTTAAAGCCCAAGTAAGATACAAAATTCTAACAATAGCTAACGTGTCAGATATATTGTGTTTACTTCCCAAACCTTTGCATATACAGTGGGCTTTACTGTTTAATGTTTTGGTAAGGTGCCAGAAATATTTTCCTGGATAATGGTGGCCAATTGAAGGTTGCTGGATTTGGCTTGATAAGGATGACGAAATCTTCACCTGACAAAGCAAAAATATCTAACCATGCAGCTGATATTGACAGTTCAAGTAATGCTCCTGATGAACCTTATAAGAATGCTAGTTTTATGAGACTTTACCATATATCTAGATGGTTATTTACGACACTCTTGAAACTTTGTTTCCACAAGTCATGTTGGTATTTCTTAAGATGAACTCGAATTGGATACTTATATTGCATATGTTGCCACATGAGATACCTTTTCCTTATCATGTATACTTTTTTGACCTCGATGTTTTTAGTGGCCTACACATGGTATTTAATTTATTAGAAAGCTTTTTCTTAGTGAATTGTTTTGGAGTATCTTTCCTTATTTGTTGTAGTACGTGGTCATACTTGTACTTTCCCTCTGTCCTCTTTCTTATGAAGGCACAAGGGACCACAGGGAAGCATAGATACATACCCCTCTATTCATGCATACAATTAGCCAAGCATCATCTGCAAGTATAACCCAATACTTTAGAGAAATATGGCCAAACATCGCTCTACAAGTGAGTTCCATACTAAATTTCTATGCAGAGAACCAATAACTATTTGAGACTCAATCACGATTTCCGTATGATCACACTGATTGAAGTTGGGCTACTATTAGGGTTAAAGTATACAAGTATTGTAATAATTGGGGGTTAGTTTTGCAATTATCTATGCATATGGAAGCTGTCTAACCTTAGCCTCTTCTTGTATATAGACGACTATGTTTTATTTTTAACTTCTCATTCTCCTATTATTCTCTCCATCAGAATGAAAGTGGGTGTAACTACGATCGAAGATATGATGGGAGAAAATTGCTTAAGGTGGTTTGGCCATATGCAAGGGAGAATAGCTGATGCACCGGTGAGGAGGTGTGAGTTTTGGAATATTGATCTGGTTAAATGATGGCGTGAAAGGCCGAAGAAGTGTTGGAATGAGACTATATGAAGGGATCTTAGTTTTTTGGATCTAAGCCCGAGAATGACCCAAGATAGATCTGAATGGAGGCGAAAAATCCATGTAGCCGACCCTACTTAAAGTGGGAAAAAGCTTTGTTGTTGTTTATTGTCCTATTATTCTCCTTATCGGATTAGAGAAAACAACTCTATGTCAAAGTTCAAATCCCACCATCCCCTACTCTCCATTGCCTATCATCTTCGTAACCAAGCAACAACCCGTTCGAGCATCTCTTTGGTGCCTGCACGTCCCCGACCTCATCGTCGCCATCAAGGTCTTAAAAATGTGAAGCAAAACGATGTCATTTCTCCATCATCGAGGTGATATGTAAGCCTCACATTTAAGTAAAAACTATCAAACAAATTATAATTAAGCAAAAACATACTGCCCAAATATTATATAAATAAGGCAAGACTATGAGAAAACCTCTTCCAATCTAAACATGACATAAATGCATTATAATTACATATAACATTTTATGTGCCTTATAGTTGCCCAGAAATGGGATCATTTTTTATGTTGAGAGGTTTTCTATAGAAAACGTTATAGAGTATGTCAAGATCCTTTGTAAATTTTTGTCTTTGTAATGCTCATAAACTTGTGTATATAAAAGTTTATAAATGTGCAGTTTCTCATTGTTGTACCTTTTTGCTTTAAAAAAAGTTATGCACAACATTTTTAACATAATTGTCCTTTATTTAGGGTAAATATGACATATACTGACTCCTAACTTTCTTTTTTTAAGGAAAGTTGTAGTATCACCCACTCAAAACCTTCTATATATTCACAAGTACAATGTCAATTTATATACACATTTTGAATACCAAGAACACAAAGGATCTTAGCATGTTTCGGCATAAACATTCATTCATCATGGAAGATAACACCCATTCTTGCCAACCAAAAGACTCGGAGAACATCCACAGCCCAAATCTTGTCAGGCTAAAGTTTTTACCTAAGTGATCGATCGAATCCCAAAAAATCTGCAGCCCATCACTACACTGTCAATCCTGTAGCCACCTAGATGTCTCTCAAGCCAACACACCCAAAGAACTGATGATCGACATCCTCAACCTACGTAGAACACCACTAATAGGCACCATCTGCCCCCTTGAAGAACCTGGCTCGACGCTCACTACAACCCCTCCTCAGCAACCAAATGAAGATGTTGACCCGTAGTGGAACATTCCACATCCATATTTGCTTGTATCAGACGGCACAATTGTGACGCCCTCGGATCAGGGCACCCGTTTATGTAGCATTCATGGTATTGCATTCGCTAAAGATCACGTAAGTTATGAAAATACGAGGAAAATTTTCTCTTTTTACGTTTTTGCCAGGACATTCAATTCAGTATTCGCAACCACAAAACAACAGGAAGATGTGCCACCAATATTTCATTTCATTAATTTCCATGATATACAACATACTGACAGTTATACATATATCCAAAATTTACAGAAGAGAAAAGAAAGCATTTACATTATGAACTAAATAAAAACTACAACAAAAGTAACTATACCGTCGGGTATAAACCTAGATGCCAGGAATCATCCACATCTACTGAGATATAGGCTGCTTGCCTGCAACACATGAAAGGTAGAAGAGATGTCAGCAAGCGCTGGTACTTCCCTAACACTTATTAAAATAAGTAGGCATTTAAAGTGGTTGCAAAAGAAACCAGTAGTAAGGCATAATCATTTTAAAAATCCACAACTACTTGAAAAATTATAACTACTTGCTATGAAAAAGAATTTCAAGCTATTTTTACAAAAATGTCCCAAATTTTACCTACTATTTTTTTCTTCAAATTCTTGTAGTAGCTTAATGGCTCATAAGTATAAATTCTCCATTTACCCCATAGCCTTTCTTATATATAATTTATATATTAATTTATGGCCTATATGTAGATGTTATTTTCTTGTCGTTGGGACCATGTTATGGATCTTCATAAGAAGTTGGTGAGGTGATGCTTTATTTAGTTCTTAGTTTATTGATGATGAAAAAGGATAATACTCTAATCTGATTCTCAATTCTACCTATCTTTTCAAGTTTAGTGGATAGTGTATGGCCTTGGTCTATGTATGACCTCACACTATGACTCTAAGATGTGAATAATGCCTTAGGGTTGGGGTGCCTCCGTAGGCATGTAGTGTTGTGTAATGCATCCTAACTAAGTTCCCAACACGTCTACTAACATAATTAAAATGAATCTAGCCAACACAATTTATAGTTGACTTCATATCTTAGACAACATCTATTATGCTTCATTCCGAGTTTAACTGTGACTCCAAATATAACTCTAAATGATTCAAATGCAGAAATAGATGATTCAGTTGTAGAATCGCCAAACCTGTTGGCGGAAAGTAACCAAAACTCAAGCGGTGAGGAAGTCTCCTATGAGACTCTTCCGTCTCGTCCTCTAGTTGGAAGTGCGGTCCAATAGAGGGACATGTTTACTCCAAAACTACACCACTGAGAGGGGTGAGAGACTCTCCAGAAAAGTCACTCTAGATGGGACCGATCGATAACGGGCAAACGGGACCGTACGAAAAATTAAAAATCGAGGATCTCCTGCATGGGTATCCTGAAATAGAGGGTCAGCAGAGCTGGTCATAACTCGGGATCCCAACGAGACATAAAAATACTGCGAGCTCGCGTAAAAATCGTGAAGGGAGTGGGATCCTAGACCCGCGCACTCGGCAGCCTCTACCCAAATTAGGCTTCCTATCTCTCATCCAATTTAGGGTCATCGCACCCTCGCACACCATGTATAAATGTCATCATGATCGACACTCTTAATTAAAAGTCGTCAATGATTCATAGTATTTGCATACTATTCATGATATCCTAATGTGCATCTAATAATGTTTTGTGTATAATTATTATACTTATTTTACTATAATAAAAAATAATCTTACTATTAAAGGTTAGCGCGCTTTATTTGCGCAAAAAATCTTGCTAAAAATTTCCTAAGGATATTAGCCTTTCACAGAATATACCATTGTGGCAAGAATTTTCCTCTAAAAATTTTACCACCGAACTCAATGATTTAAAAGAGATAAAGGTGTGGACAACCTTTTTAGACTATGCTTTTCATTCCAAAGATAACCCGCACGCATGTCTACCCAGCAGGGAATCATTTTACAATCTATAAATTGTAGCTATACCAGTATTAACACGTATCTTGGTAGAAAATATCAAAATTTGTCTCATAAATTGTCAATCTAGCATCACACCTATTTTGGCAAGAATGTCAAAAATCATATCTCACGAACCTCAATTATGTGGGGTGCTAACACACATGATCTGTCATATTTTCCCCAGGTCTACCGAACGAATTCATGGATAAAAATTTCTACAAATGTTATCTCGACTTCTGACCCCAGAATTTAATGAACAGAAATGCAATTTATCCCGATTCACAACCATTTTCCACCCCTTCCAGTAGACTTTCCCATGGCACCTTGCAGGGTCAGACACCTTGAATTATAATCGTAGACCCCGTTCGTGTATAGGGTTAAACCACCCCAAGGGTGGTTTAACTCCCCTACACCATATCTTCTCCCTCCACGTGGGTCCCACTTTTTATCTTTTTAAAAAAATTAAATAAATCAATTCTCCATCATCAATTCCATCAAAAAATAATATACTATACCATCATATCATATAAAAATTATAAACTACTCCACTTCTACTCACTTTTTCAAACTCCAATACAATCAACTCACAATAACTACTCACTTTTTCAAACTCGAATACAATCATATCACAATAAACCCACTTCTAACCCACCCCAGTTTAACCCTCTATCCAAACACCAAAACCAAAAAATGGATTATCTGCTACCAGGTTAACCCACCTAAACCCTCTATCCAAACACACCCGTAAAGTATGATAATTAGTAGTAAAAATGGGTTTTTATCAGTTATGCGCCTCTGAGATATTGCAATTTCAGTTATGCCCCTTCCTTGGAAATAACAGTTGTGCCCTCGATTTCTTGCCGTTCTATCACTTCTGCCCCTCCGTTACTTTAACCGTCAATAATTTGAACTTAACCGTGGTTTTCTCAATCCATGGTAAAGTAAAGTGGGGTATATCTGGAAGAAAATGCTGCATCTAGGTCGTTGCCGACCTCGCGGACTTGCTACTGCTTTTGTTGTTTTAACGAGGTGGACCAACGATCTGCACGATACCCTCCTTTGCTGAACAAATTTGACGAATTTAGGGCTCGACTATGAGGAGTCTGGAGGAAGTGGGAGGCAGAGGTGGTGGGGGATTGAGCGTTCGGGGCGGATGAGGACGGGGTTGGAGGGCTCGAGGTACATGCCGCTTGTTCTAGCAGGGGGCAAGGATGACCTAGGGGTGGGGGGAGGAGGCGAGGCATGGGGAGGGGGAGGTGCGGGGGTGACGAGGCGAGGGGGGGGGGAGACTTGGGGGTGGGAGGAGGCGGGGCGGGGCCACAGGGCAGGTGGCAACCTGGGGGTAGGGAGAGGAGGCTGGGGGAGGCACGAGGCGACGGGGGCAACCTGGGGATGGGGGGGAGGAGGTGGGGAAGGGGATGCGCTGGGGGAGGAGGCATGGGGATGGAGAGGTGTGGGGGCGGTGAGGGCAGGGCGAGAAGCTCGGGGCTGGGGGCGGGGGGGTGGGGGAGGGAGCGACTTGGGGGCGGGGGGAGGAGGCTGGGGCAAGGGGGAGGCAAGGGCAGAGAGGAGAAGCTTGGGGCAGAGGAGGCGGCGCGAAGGCGGGGAAGGATCTCGGGGCAGAGGGAGCACCTGGGGGCGGGGGAGGAGGCCGTAAAGGAGCGAGAGGTTGGGGAGGGAGAAGAGGATGGGAGTAAGAGGATGGGGAAGGAGGAAGAAGATGGTGTAAAATGACCTTTTTAGATGTTATTTTTAATTTAATCCATGTTATGTCCCAAAGTTAACGTTCGTTTGCGTTGGGATTGGACGGTAACTAACCCAAGGGACACAAGTGATAGAAAGGCATGAAGTTTGGGGTACAACTGATATTCCTAAAAAAGAAGGGGCATAACTGAAATTGCAATATCTCAGACGGGCACAACTGATAAAAACCCTAAAAAAATATAGTTCATCATTAATGTGATAAATGATATTATAGATATCTACTCCCAATCAAAACAAAATATGCTCACCATAAGGACCACCGACTAAAATAATAAATCAAGTTCCACAATTGGTCCGATCTATTGCTGGTCATATTAACTATGATAAACCCAACAAACATGATAAAATCTTCTTATTCAAACATTCCAGGAAGGATTCAACTATAGTAGTAGATATTGTAGAACAATTTTAGTCTCCTGGATATAATACAAACATGATAAAATCTTCTTATTCAAACATCCCAGAAGGATTCAGCTATAATATTAGATATTGTATAACGGTTTTAGTCTCCTAGATATAATACAAACACAATAAAATCTTCTTGCTCAAACAGTACAAGAAGGATTCAGCTATAATATTGAATATTGTATAGTAGTTTTAATCTCCTGGATATAATATTGTAATTTTTTTCTTTTATTATCAATAAACAAAACATAGATTTTGTTTTATACCGAAATATCTTATAGGTTTCTAAGAGAATACAATCTGCTAGGATGATCTAAGCTAAAAAAATGGTTATATCTAACATGCATATGGTACTATAAAAAGAAAAGAAAATGTTTGATTTCATTCCATGTGACAATCACAAGTATTCTCAAATGGCAACTGAACTCACAAACACAAAAAATCTCCTAGGCAACAAAAGGACTGAAGTGTGCATGCATAGCAACAAAAGAAGGAAATGGATTTGTATCTATGAGTTGCTTCAAATCGGAGAAAATGGCAGTAACTTGAGTTGAAATGAGTGCTGGACAACATTAACAAGAGGCTCCAGGCTTGCTGGAGAATGAAATTGGGGGATTTGCTGAATCTTCCAGGAAAAAAAATTCAGCTTGATTTTAGCCAATAGAGGAGGGGCTGGAGATGAGCATAAGAGAGAAAGTTTCTCTCGTTGGAATGGGGAAATTAAGAAGAGGAGAAGGAAATTTGGGAAGTAGGAAGTAACAGAAGGAGGAAAAGGAAATAGGGAGAGTAGATGATGTAAAGGGTGTGGCTATTTTCTCGTTGGGGATATAAATAAGGGAGGGAAGGTTCCTTCCTGGAACCTTCCTCTCCAATTTTTTTTTACATATCATCAGTGACATCAGGATGTTGATGTCAACATGCTGATGCTGATGTCATTATTATTTTTTATTTTTTATTTTTTGTTGATTGAATTCTCTCTTTTTTTAAATATTAAACATTAGCAATCTACTCTTACAGAGAAATTTAATTAAATTATTTTTTAAACAAAAAACTCTATTTATTTAACATCATTATAGTTGATTGTATTCACGCCTCGGGCCTCGGATTTTGACGCACAATATCTCGGTTCGATCGTCTCTGAATGACGATCAATATGAGTATAATATTGATATGCTTTTGATTAGGCTCAGATGCCCGAGATTTTCGGGATACGATTTCAGTTTATTGTTAAATTTTGCGGTTTTAAAATATCAAACGATCTTCGATTGACGAATGGTTGATTTCGTTGGTCTTATTTTGTCGAATCAGATTTTATGACAGTCTCGGTTTGTTTTGCGGTTTTCGAATTTGCGTCGTGACTTTTTCGAGCACGCATTACAATGCGATCGATTTTTGGTCGATTTTGCTTGGGTGACTTTTGATTCATAATCAATTATTCGATTTTAGTTAATTAACGTTGATTAATAACTTTATTGAGTTATAGGACCCTAATTGGGTAGGGTTCGGGTTTAATTGGAATCTGTATGTTATAAAGGGAGTCTCATCCTCGAGACTCGAGTCAAGGTCATTAGGTGACTTGTTTGGACTTCATATGACCATAAAAACGTCAAAGGGTTTTGAACCCATAAACCTCAAAGAGAAATCAAGCCATATTCCTTTAATATGAAAATGATTACAAGGGCTTGCTTTAATTATTACCTGAAAAGAGTTGCGGATATTGTGCCCACATGTCTGCTTCTTTCTCCCACCTCGTCTCTTTGATGCTGTGTCGGTGCCACAACATTTTGATCAATGGAATTTCTTTGCTGCGAAGCTTCTTCCTAGCACTGTCTAGTATCTGCACTGACCTCTCCTCATAAGTCAAGTTTGGCTCCACATCTAAATTCTCGTAGCTGATGACGTGTCGAGGGTCGTGCATATACTTCCTCAGGTTGGATACGTGAAATATATCGTGGATACCTAAAAGGTGTGGAGGAAGAGCTACTTGGTAGGCTACCTTCCCCGCTCTAGCTAGGATCTCGAATGGACCAACGTATTGTGGCGGCAGCTTGCCACAAACTCCACATCTATGAATTCCCTTCATGGGAGATTCTCGGAGAAGTACCCTATCTCCCACCTTTAATTTAGAGAAGTTTCATTCTTGTGAGAGATTAAGTTGAATCTCAAAAAGTATTTTTTTGCAATTTGATTAAGAGAAGAGGTTCAGATTACCTGAAACTCCAAGTCTCTTCTTCGACGATCTACATAGTTTTCTGGCGGCTTTGTGCCGTAAAAAGCTTTCACTCACAAGATGAACAACTCTCGCAGTCTCCTCCAAGAGATCTACGGAGTATATAACATGATCACCTACCTCACGTCAACTGAGAGGTGTGAGGCATCTCCCCCCGTATAGGGCTTTGAATGGTGCCTTGCCAATACTGGAATGATAACTGTTATTGTATTTGAATTCCACCAGAGCAGATGGTCCTTCCTGGACCCTTTTCCACTCCAAAGTTCATGTACGAAGTAAATCTTCAAGTGTCTGTATGGTGCGCTCACTCTGCCCATCAATATGCGGATGGCATGCAGAACTCATCTTCAGCTCTGTCTGTAGTGCTGACATGAACTGATGCCAATAGTGTGATGTAAATCGTGAGTCTCTATCAGACACTACCTCTCGTGATATACAATGAAGTCTGATGATATTCTGCATGTATAGTCTAGCCAATCTGGATGGTGTATAGGTTATGCTGACAGGTATGAAATTGGCTGACTTGGTCAACCTGTCAACAACCTAGATAGAATCATGGTCATATGGTGTCTTCGGCAAACCGGTGACAAAATCCATAGAGATACTCCTACTTCCACTGGGGAATGGGGAGAGGACTGTAATAGCCAAGGTGGTCTCCTGTACTCGGTCTTGACCAACTGGCAGGTCATGCATCTGCTTACATGCTGTGCCACATCACGTTTCATTCCATCCCACCAGCAATGTCGGCGTAGATCACGATACATCTTTGTGCTGCTAGGATGAATAGATAATCGTGAACTGTGTGCCTCAAGAATATGTCTGCGTAAGTGCTCGTTGTTGGGCACAACGACCCGACATGCCTTTCATAAGATGGACTTTGTCACCACAAAATCATCCATCTCCTCCGTGATAGCGCGTATGTATTGGTCTCGAATCCAAGGATCCATCTTCTGGCCTTTGATGATGCGATCCCAAAGACTGCTAAATCGTGGAGGCACAACTGTGAATATAGATGCACTCTCCTGAGGATGTGAATCGGTGAAAGCTGCGAGCATATCCCTTGTATATAACTAGTTCACAGTACCCTCTGCATGAGCTCTTCTGCTAAGCACATCTACTACTACGGTTCCCTTAGCTGGATGGTAAGAAATCGTATAGTCATAATCCTTCAATAGCTCGAGCCACTTGCGCTCTCATGATCAGCTCCGTTTAATCAAATATGTACTTCAGGCTCTTGTGATCAATGAAAATCTCGAATTCACCCCTTAAAAATAGTGGCACCAGATCTTCAAAGTGAAGACTATTGCCGCCAACCCAAGTCATGGGTGGGGTAATTCGGCTCATGCGGTCTCAACTGTTGTGATGTGTATGCAATCACATGACCTCTCTGCATCAATAATGCTCCTAGAGCTTCTCAGATGCGTCTGTGTAGACAACATAGTCTTGAGTGCCTGAAGGAAGAGCAAGAATGGGCTCTGTAGTCAATCTCTCCTTCAGCTTCCTGAAGGCTTGCTCGCAGAAATCATCCCAGATGAAGGGAACTCTCTTATATGTCAACCGCGTTAGAGGGAGAACAATGCGTGAAAACCCGCTGATCTATAAGAGCTCGTTATTCTGAGGAAGCTCTAAATCTGAGTAACAGTCTTGGGTTGCACCCAAAACATAACCGCTTCAATCTTCAGAGGATCAATTACGATACCTGCACCAGAAATGACATGCCCTAGAAATGAGACCTGGGATATCCATAACTCGTACTTGCTCAGCTTGGCACACTGCTTGTGCTCTCATAATGTGTCTAGGATAATCCGTAGATCATTCTCATGATCCCATTCATTCTGAGAATATAATGAGCACATCATCAATGAACATCACCACAAACCTGTCCAAATATGGATTGGAAGATCCTGTTCGTCGTGTCCATGAATGCTGCAGATGCATTGGTGAGCCCAAATGGCATGACCACAAACTCGTAGTGTTCGTAACGAGTCGTGAAAGCTGTCTTCGGATAGCGGACTTTCGAATCCTCTACTGATGATAACTAGATCGAAGGTTGATTTTCGAGAACACCGAAGATCCCTGAAGCTGTTCAAACAAATCATTGATGCACGGCAAAGGATAACGATTCTTCACCTTTCTTTAGTTCAACAACCTATAATCAATGTGTACTCTCATGGATCCATCCTTCTTCCAGACGAATAGTACTGAGCACCTCAAGGTGAAGTGCTCGACCTCATAAATCTCAAGTCAAGCAACTCCTGCAACTGTACCTTTAGCTCTCTTAACTTAGCTGGTGGCATACGTTAAGGTGCCATCGAGATCGGCCATGTATCTGGCAGGTAATGTGATCTCGAACTCGATCTCTCTCAAGAGATAATCCTGACAATTCATCAAGAAGAACATCTAGATATTCTGATACAACTCTTATGTCCAGTGTCATCGGCTCGTGATCAGATACCTCCCAAACAAATGCTAGATAGGAATCACAACCCTGATCAACAAGTCTTTGAGCTCGCAACACTGAAATATACTCCATTTTCGAGTCAAGTAATGTACCCTCAAAAGTGACTCGGGCAAATATGGAATCCTGCAGACAACTGTCTTCCTAAAGCAATCAATAAGAGCATGATGAGCTGATGACCAATCCATGCCTAGTATTAAGTCAAACTCATCAAGCTGTAGTAGCAGACAATCTACGATCATCTCATGACCGCCAATCAATACTGGAAGAGTCTGATTATCAGTGAAATTATAAACAACTGACCACTGGTCGTCGAATGTGATATGGAGAAGATAGAGTCTTTGCGACTCTTTTGAATGAAGCTAGCAATCTCGATGCAAGGAATGAATGTATCGCTCCAGAATCAAACAAAACATGGAAAGGTCAGCTCAAAACTGAGACAATACCTTTTATCACAGTATCTGCTGAACGAGCCTGCTCCTTGGTCGCTATAAGTAGCTGAACCTGTCTGGCTGGTGCGGTACTGGAACCTATCTCACTCTGTGTCTGTCTCTGCTACTACCTCCTGAAGATGGAGTTCCTGCCACGGAACTCCCTGTATGTTATGCTTGTGGCTGTGACAACTGTGGCTGTGGGCGATGCTCACCAGATCTCTAGGGACACTGATGTCGGTAATGTCCACACTCATGACACAAGTAACATTGGATTGGCCGTGTAGATGGAGTGGTCGTGTTTGTGCTCTAAGTCGGTTTTGCTGAGGGCATGTCTGTTTGCTGCGACCCAGATGGTCATGCTGAATCGATGCCACGCCCGACAAGTGCTCCTCCTAAGGTAGTCGATGGAGATGAGCGATCGCTGTCTAAGAATGATGAACCTGTTGGTCGGAACCGCCTGGCTGACCTTTGCTGCTGGAATGGTCGACAAATCGGCCCAAATGATCGCTGTGGTCTAGGTACCGCTCCAGATGAGCTCCCAAATCGTCTCTCTCGGATGTCCTCGAACTTCTCCGCTGCATCAATAGCCTCGGAGATGGAAGTGATGTGTAATCCGACCACCTTCTCATGTACCTCTCGCATATCTTTGACGAACTTTTCCAGATTCTCATCTGAAAATGTGACGGCTGCTGGAGTGTGTCGCGACAGTTCGATGTATCTGGCGAAGTAGTCTTTCGCTGTCATATGTCCCTGACGAAGATCTACAAATAGTTGGTGCTGGGACTCCCTCCACTTCGCAGAAAAGAAGTGAGATCTGAATCGTATCTCAAAATCGTCCTATGTAGGCTCACAACCCAACTCAGAAACTACTGCATCCCACCATCTCTCTGCGAAAATCCGTCAGTGAATACTCCTTGAAAGATAGCCAGTTGTCTCGTGGCTCGCGAATCATGCTCAATACCCTCATGACCCTCTCGAGCCACTGCTCTGCCACATCTGACGTCCCTGTGCCCTTGAACATAGGTACATTGGCCCGTTGGTAGGAAATGAAAATTGATTGATGCCTATGAATGGTAGAGTACTTGTATACACCCTCATCTGCAAAGTCAACAGGGTCCTACTCCCTGTCATAATCTCCATCCTCAGCTCCAAGTGCTGGCATCTTCTCATGTGGATCGTCAGAATGAGGCTGCTCTACATCAACATACTGATGCTGGTCCTGTCATGTTCCATCCTGAGATGGATGGTATGTGAAATCTGACAGCTCCTCAAATCTCATCTCCACATCTGTCTGCGGATCTGTAATCTCTGTCTGCTGTGCCAGAATCTGGTTCTGCTGACCTCGCATGGCAGCCTGCTGCTGCTGGAGGTCGGTGAGAGCGGTCATGATGTGCTCCAAACAGTCAGTCATATCCTATGCCGCTCTGGACGTCATGGCCCTATATGAGAACCACTATTAATCGTAAAATTTGTTGTTCACAGATACTATGATTTATGCTTTTTCTCTTCCTGAGATATAATATAAAAATTAATGAAGTTGATGACATTTTTGGTCATTGAAATTGAATGTCATATTTGCCTTCTCGAACTCACAACAAGTCGGAAGACTGTCACTGTCTGAGAACTTAATGTGATCAGAATTTGTAATCCTGCGAATGCGTGTAGCGGGGTACCACGACTCTGATACCAAACTATGACGCCCTTGGATCCGGGCACTCGTTTACGCAGCATTCACGGTATCACATTCGCTAAAGATTGCACAAGTTATGAAATATGGGGAATTTTTTCCACTTTTTGCGTTTTTGCCATGACACTCGATTCAGTATTCACAACCACATGACAACAGGAAGATGTGCCACCAATATTGCATTTCATTAATTTCCATGATATACAACAAGTTGACAGTTATACATATATCCCAAAATTTACAGAAGAGAAAATGAAGCATTTACACTATAAACTGAACAAAAACTACAACAAAAGTAATTGTACCATCTGGTATAAACTCGGATGGCAGTAATCATCCAGAGCTACTGAGATATAGACTGCTTGCCTGCCACACATGAAATGTAGAAGAGACATCATCGAGCGCTGATACTTCCCTAAAACTTATTAAAATAAGTAGACATTTAAAGTGGTTGCAAAAGAAACAAGTAGTAAGGCATAATCATTTTAAAAATCCACAACTACTTGAAAAATTACAAGTACTTGCTATGAAAAAGATTTTCAAGCTATTTTAAGGAAATGTCCCAAATTTTACCTACTATTTTTTATATTCTTTTAGTAGTTTAATGGCTCATAAGTATAAATTCTACATTTACCCCATAGCATTTCTTATATATAATTTATATATTAATTTATGGCCTATATGTAGATGTTATTTTCTTGTCATTGTGACCACGTTATGGATCTTGATAAGAAGTTAGTGACGTGATGCTTTATTTAATTCTTAGTTTATTGACGATGGAAAAGGATAATATTCTAATATGATTCTAAATTCTGCCTATCTTTTCAAGTCTAATGGATAGTCTGTAGTCTTGGTCTATATATGGCCTCATACTATGACTTTAAGACGTGAATAATGCTTTAGGGTTGGGGTGCCTCCACAAGCATGTGGTGTTGTGTAATGCATCATAACTAAGTTCCTAACACATCTACTAACTTAATTATGAACAAATCTAGCCAACACAATTTATAGTTGACTTCATCTCTTAGACAAGATCCATTATGCTTCATTTTGAGTTTAATTGTAACTGCTCCAAATATAACTCTAGATGATTCAAATGCAGACATAGATGATTCAGATGTAGAATTACGAAGCCTGTTGGCGGAAGGTAACCAAAACTCAAGAGATGAGAAAGTCTCCTAAGAGACTCCTCCGTCTCGCCCTCTAGTTGGAAGTGCGGTCCAGTATAGGGATATGTCTACTCCAAAATTACGCCACTGAGACGGGTGAGAGAGACTCTTCGGAAAAGTCGCTCTAGACGGGTCCGGTCGGTGACGAACAAACGAGCTCGTACGAAAAACTAAAAATCGAGGATCCACCGCATCGGTATCCTATAACAAAGGGTCAACGGAGCTGAACAGAAGTCTGGATCCCAACTAGGCGTAAAAACATTGCGAGCTTGCGTAAAAACCGTGAAGGGATTAGGATCGTAGACCTGCGTACTTGACGACCGCTACCCAAATTGGGCTTCCTATCTCCCACCTAGTCGTGGTTCGCCACACCCTCGCACGACCAGGTGTAAAAGTGATCATGACCATCACTCTTAATTAAAAGTCATCAATGATTCATAGTATTTGCATACTATTCATTGAATCCTGATGTGCATCTAATAATGTTTTGCGTATAATTGTTATACTTATTTTACTATAATAGTAAAAAGGGATTTTACACTCATAACCCTGAGCAATTTCGTAATTACAATCATAACCCTGCATAGTCATGAATTACTTGAGAAACCCTGTATAGTTACTCCATCTCACACTCATAACCCTCCGTTAATTTAGTATATTAACTCAACCTTATGAATGAGTTAATCTAATTCATCCTCAATCCAATGGTTAGGAAATAAACAAAAAAATCATCTCCCTTCCAGCTCACCCAATGTCCACCTCAACCTCCCCTTCCCCCATCATCGATCGACCATCTCCTCCAACGTCCTTGCCGCACACCTCAACCTGCAGGGACGGTGCGGATACTGGCGCCGGACCAGAGGAGCTACAAACTGGAGAAGGACTGGTGGAGTTCTTTGATCATGAGAGGAAGGGGGGATCGGTGTGTTGCTTGGGAGAGCAGGAGGGGAGGAGTGGCGGTTCTCGCAGGATAGGAGAAGAAGCTCGACGCGAGCTTCGACAAGCAGGGGAGCCGAGGGAGGGGGGGTTCGAGCATGGGAGGAGGTGGCGAGGGGATCCTCGACCAGTGACGGAGCAGCTCGGTGCAGGGAGGAGGTAGCCCCGAGGGGGGGGGGGTTTCGAGCAGGGGAGGAGGTGGCCCGAGGGGGCTTCGAGGAGCAGGGACGATGCTGCCTCGACGTGTACAAGGGGGTGTTGCTTTGAGGATGAGCACGGGGCATCACAACTCGACGACGGTGGGGTCTCGAGCAGGCGTGGGGGGGGGGTGTTGCTTTGAGGGCAAGCACGAGTTGGCATAGCTCGGTGGCGGCAGGGTCCCGACCAGGCAGGGGGGTGTTCGACCAGGGGAGGTGGGCAGGGGGAGCATTGAGCAATGAACGGAGCAGCTCGGCACGGGAGGGGGTTCGAGCAAGGGAGGAGGTCGCGGGGTGA